>OVBL01000291.1:0-338578 GCA_900406555.1 Pseudoturritis turrita | reverse complement strand
CATACTTTGACTCGATAAAATAACGGATATCATGGTTGAAAATCGGTGAAAACCATGATATATCAGAATGTGAGGTATTGAAGGGCTCCGGCAAGACTACGATAGAGCGTCGGGTCAGAGACAGGAGGGCCTGAATTCGCAGTCATCTTGGAACAAGTGTCGACGGTGTGGAGCATGGATTGCAGTTTGTCATCCCGGCCCGGTGAATAATGTCTGCGGCATAGTTATGCTGATCCAAGAACATCCCATGACTGTCCCTACGAACACGAATACCAAGGAAATGGTGAAGAGGACCGAGGTCTTTCATAGCAAATTCAGAAGCAAGAGAGGAAGTGATTGACCTGAGAAGTTGAGTTGTTGTGGCTGTGAGGAGAATGTCGTCGACATAAAGGAGAAGATAAGCCATGTCGGACCCGTGGCGATAGACAAAGAGAGAAGTGTCGGATTTGCTGTTGATAAAACCGATGCGCGTGGCGTAGTGAGCAAAGCGTTGATACCAAGCACGGGGTGCTTGTTTGAGTCCATAAAGCGATTTTTTTAGGAGACAGACATGATTAGGATGCATTGGATCGACAAAACCCGGTGGTTGGTGCATGTAGACGGTCTCGTTGAGGGTTCCGTGAAGGAAAGCATTCTTCACATCAAGTTGGTGAACCGGCCAAGCACGAGTAAGTGCCAAATGAAGTACGGTGCGGATTGTGACTGGTTTGATCACTGGACTAAATGTTTCGTTACAATCGATGCCAATTTGTTGAGATTTGCCATTTGCAACTAGCTTGCTTTGTAGCGCGAGAGAGATCCATCTGCATTAAATTTATGACAAAACAACCACATAGAACGCACAACATTAGTAGTAAGGGGGCGTGGAACAAGGTCCCACGTGCCACTCGAAATAAGAGCATTATATTCACTATCCATTGCACCCTTCCATTCACGGGTTTGGGCTGCTTGAACGTGAGAGGTTGGAAGAGGAACCACGACTTGAGTGTGAAGAGAGAGAATTTGTTTAGGTTTGTTGATGCCACTCTTGCTGCGAGTTTGCATACGGTGAGGAGGTTTGACAGGAGGTGGTGGGGCTTGAGCATTGGTTGTAGCGACTGGAGTTGTGTCCAAAGCTAGGGAAGAGGGAGCCGTGGGGGCAATGGTAACAGTGGTAGAGTCAGTGGAAGGAGCCAGTGAAGAAGAAGAGGCTGGTAGATCAGGTGGTGGAAGGGAATCATTTGAAAAAAGAAGAGGTTGACTAGTGGAAGGAAGAAGAGGATACGATGGAGGGACTGAATCTGAAAGAGGTTGGGTGAAGTTGTTTTCCGAGGGAGCATAAAACGGAAAAGTTGTTTCATCAAAGACAACATGCCGCGAGATGATGATGCGTCGAGATTGAAGATCGAGGCAGCGGTATCCTCGGTGGTTGGATGGATAGCCGAGAAAGACACATTTAGTAGAACGAGGAGAGAGTTTATGAGATGAAGTTGCAAGGAGGTTTGGGTAACAAAGACATCCGAAAATTCGAAGATGATCATATGAAATCGGTTTTTGAAAAGTCGGACATATGGTATGTCATTGGCAATGGAGGAGGAAGGAAGAATGTTGAATAAGTGAGCAGCCATATGGAGTGCCTCAACCCAATATTTTGTCGGCATTTGAGCTTGGAAGAGGAGAGCCCGAACAAGATTGTTCAAGGTTCGGAGAGTACGTTCTGCACGACCGTTTTGTTGGGATGTGTGGGGCACGAGAAACGAGTTTGAATTCCATGAGAGGATAAAAATCCTTGAAATTCACGGTTGTTATATTCTCCACCATTATCACATTGGAAAGCTTTAATGGGGGTTTGAAATTGCGTTTGGACAAAGTTATAAAAATTGAGAAATTTTGAAAACGTTTCACTCTTTTGACGGAGGGGGTAAACCCAAACAAAATGGCTGAATTGATCAATAAAAATCAAATAGTACTTTATTCCACTAACACTTTGGACTGGAGATGTCCAGATGTCCGAGTGAATAATTTCAAAAGGAGAATAAACTTGAGACAAAGATGAACGAAAAGGAAGCCGAGTATGCTTGCCAAGTTGACAGGCATGGCACAAACTTTGCATATCGGGCTTTGAACATTGTAAAAAACCAGATGAAATAAGAAAACGAAGAGTAGAATTTCCGGGATGGCCTAGACGACGATGCCATAAAGACGGATCAGAGGCAGAAGTTGTTAAAGCTTGAGTTTGGATAATGGATGTGGGTGAGGAGACGGAGTAAAGAGGTCCAGAACTATCACATCGGATAAGAGGCGTCCGAGTTGGAAGATCCTTAACAAGAAAACCAAATGGATCAAATTCAATTGAACAAAGATTGTCAGAGGTAAATTGGCGAACAGAGATAAGGTTTTTAAGAATTCCAGGGCAATGAAGGATGTTGCGAAGATGAAGAGTACGATCAGGAGATAAAATTGAAGAATTACTAAAGAAGTGACTGGTAATGATGATCCGTTTCCAACAGTAACAACCGGAAGCGGACCAGAGAGAGAGTTAGGTGTACCTGGCTGCGAGGTTAGGTGAGCGGTGGCTCCGGTATCCATATACCAACCAGAATCTGCGGGATCGTTAAGCGTTGGTGTGTTTATCGCGTTGGTAAGAGCAGAGTGAATGAAGCCTTGTTGCGAAACCGGAGATGTCTGGCTGAGGTAGGCGGAACCGCCGGAGGGAGAAGGACCGAGAAGACCTTCAGCCAGCGGTGGATGTGCCGAAGAAGAAGCGGCGTTGTTAAATTGTGAGGAGTTCACGAACTGTTGTCGCTGGTTAGGCCATATTGTGTTGTTGTTGGGCCATTGATTAGTAACAGGCCATTGAGGAGAGTTGGGCCAGTTTTGTTGATTTGACTAGGCCCAATTGTTTGGTGACCCCCAATTGTTTGGTGGCCATGGTCCATTACCCCATTGGAAATTAGGATTTCCACGACCTCTGCCATTGCGACCTCCGCGATTACGGTTCCGATTACCTCGATTGGAATTGTTATGGTGCGTGGGCTACGTCGAGGCAATCCACTATCCCCTATTTGTTCATACCCTGCGTTGATGTATTAAGTCACCTGGTCTACAATCTTTCTAGCAAAAAGAAGATCCGGGGCATTAATATAGGCAATGGTGTACCGACAATTACATATATGCTCTTCGCGGATGACTCTATATTCTTCTGCCAAGCCGATACATCAAATTGTGCTGCACTCAAAAAGATGTTTGAGCTATATGAACAGTGCTCGGGTCAGAAAATAAACCCTTCCAAGTCCATGATCACTTTTGGATCATGAATCCATGGTAGCCTTCAAGAATAATTCAAATGTGTTATGGAAATACAACAACATGGAGGTGAAGGTAAGTACCTTGGCTTACCGGAGCAATTCGGTAAAAAGAAAAAAGAGATGTTCCAATACATCATTGATTGTGTACGACAACGTACCTCAAGCTGGAGTTCACGATTTTTTTCTCCTGTTGGAAAAGAGATTCTACTAAAATTGATCGCCACTGCTATGTCTGTGTATTCAATGTCTTGTTTCAAAATACCATCACAAGTCATTGGCGAAATCACTAGCATCATGCAACGCTTCTGGTGGGAGAAAAATGCAAATAATAAAGGGATTTTTTGGATTGCTTGGAAACATATGCATTATTCGGAGAAGAATGGGGACTTTGGTTTTCGCATCTTAAAAAAATCCAGTGACGCTTTATTAGCTAAACAAGCATGGCGCATCCTGAGACATTCTGATTCTCTCCTTGCAAAACTTTTTAAAACTCGATATTTCAAAGATAAATCGATCTTGAGGGCCATATCTAAAAGAAAACAATCTTATGGTTGGACTTTAATTCTTCATGGGGTCCGTTTGTTACAGAAAGGATATCGCATCATTGTAGGGGACAGGAGTTCAATCAGATTATTTGACAATAATTGGCTTCCAACTACACCACCATGGCCTTCTATAAAGATACAAGAATCATCAAACCTCAAATTTTGTGATCTAATCCAAAATGTTGGTAATACTCCATCATGGAATCTAGCCTCTGCTTCAGCTTTACTCAAAATCAAAGATCAAAATCTCATGAAGACTCTACATCTCTCACAACAATTCTCTCGATCGAGTTATTTGGAGTCTTTTACCTTCTGGTGAATATTATATTAAAACAGATTATCGGATGGCTATGGCTGACGAACTTGCTGCCAACACTATCTTCCCTCCTCATGGAAATCCGTAAATTAAATTTAGAATTTGGGAAACTTCCAATATTACCAAAATCAAGCATTTTCTCTGGAGAATTATTTCAAAAAGCGTTGGGTACGGTAACCAGATTGAATACTCATGGAATCAGAATAGATAAAATATGTCAACGGTGTTGTTGCATACGGAAGAATCCATTTTTCACACCTTATTCTCATGCCCGATCTCACAAATGACATGGAGATTATCTCAATTGCCATTATCTTTGTTCACCACGGCCTCCAATGACCCAAAACAAGCTATTATTTTGATGTTGGAACTATAAAAGATTGATGGACTCACCAAAAATAAAAAACTATTCCCTTTCTGGTTACTTTGGCAGATATGTAAATCACGCAACAACTTCATCTTCTGAAAACAACAAATATATTCTTCAAGAGATGTTAACAAAGCTATGGTTGTTGTTGCGGAATGGATTGATGTTACATTTACCGAGC
This sequence comes from Pseudoturritis turrita, assembly GCA_900406555.1. Lineage (NCBI taxonomy): Eukaryota > Viridiplantae > Streptophyta > Magnoliopsida > Brassicales > Brassicaceae > Pseudoturritis > Pseudoturritis turrita. The sequence continues at coordinate 333,882 of OVBL01000291.1, read as the reverse complement.
CACCGACTGCTAATATCTCTCTCCAATGGACTGCGACAACATCGATCATCCGATACATGGATACAGCCACCACATGATTACGTCAAATGCAACTTCGATGCGGCCTATTATCCCAACACGAAACTGGTTTCTGCTGGATGGATTTTACGTGATCACTTAGGTATAGCACGATATTGGGGTTCGACTCAACTTGGACATGCCACCTCCGCTTTGGGAGGCTGAAACAAAATTCCTTCTCTCGGCAATACAAAATGTATGTTTTCAAAGTTTCAACTCAATCATTTTCAAAGGTGATTGCAAAATTCCACACCTAACACTGCAAAAGCTTGTCTTCAATGTTGAGATCGACAATGTTTGTTTTTGACATTCGTTTATGGGAATCAAAACTTCGACGGTATCAATATTCCAATGTTCTTCGATCTTCAAATGTACATGCACATACTTTGGTTCACCATATCTTTCAACTTTGTTTCTTTTACTTAGATTTATTTCTATATCTTCATGGCTAATGCCATCTCTGTATCATGATTACAATGGTTCCCAAATTATATAAAATATCATTTTGTCGAAAAAAGTATCGACTTTTTTCACTGCGAATTAATTTGATCTATCTACAAAATTATTTTGTGATTATATTTAAAATTTTATTTCTAAATTCGTTTTTAAATTAAATTTAGGATAAGTGCTTTTTAAAATAGTTAATCCATTTCAAAATGTTCTAATGCTTTAATTAAAAATGCATAGATTAAAAAAAATATAGAAATTATATATCTTTCTATTTTTCTACAATAAAACATTATATTATTATTTTGATTGCAGAGATGATTTAATATTTTTATTAAAAATAATTCATTCAATCATTAAATTTACTCTAAAATACAAATGATCATAAAATATCAAACAAATCTAAAATTTATGTAGAAATTGCAAACATCTAATAAAATGAAGGGAGATTAACTATAACAACTTTAGAAAGTTTCATTTTGATTAAAAGGATGCAATTTTTTAAAAATTACTATAATAACCTAGGATATCTTTTGTACCCTTATTTTCTTTGCTGACAAAAAACGTATTTATGAAATGCCATTTTTTTACACGTAGGCAAAAAAATGCGTGCCAGAACTAATAAGTCTACAGGTCTAGTGACGGTAGATTTATTTAAGGATTTGTAGACTTATTTAAGGATTGGTAGACTTATTTCCACTTGGTAGGTTTACTAGAGGAACGGTAGATTTAATATGAGAATGGTAGACTTATTTTGTAGACTTATATTTCGATGTGGTAGAAATGATTTGGAGTCGTAGATTTTTTTTAAAATTGGTAGATTTAAGGCCAACGGTGGTAGATTTATTTTGGGTGATAGATTTACTGGTCGAATGTTAGGCTTATCTCTTAGATTTATTATCAATTGGTAGATTTATTTTGTCTGGCGGTAGATTAATTGAGCCGTGGTAGATTTATTGTTAATGATGGTAGAGTTATCACCCGTGAATTGGATATGTAATGATGATAGATTTAATGTGTTTGATGGTAGATTAAAGTTGCATTGTAGATTTATTGTCATTGATGATAGACGTACGCATAATTTGCATATGATAGTACATATATTTTTAATGATGGCAGATTTATAATATAATAGTAGACTTATCACTTATGGCAAACACCGATTGCAAACGAATATCACAAATGTTCGTTGCAAAAGGCGATTGCAAACGCTGATTGCAAACACCGATCGTAAACACATTTTTATTATAAAAAAATGGATTTTGAGTATTTATTAAAAAAATTTTAATTATTTTTTTTTAAATGTCAATGACAGTCTTATAATTAAAATATATTATCAAAGTTATAAAGATTTTTGTCAATTTTTGAGTATTGTTATAGTAAAACATCTACCAAAGAGTTGTTATAGTAATTGAACAACTTTTCAAAGTTGTTATACTAATTAGCTCTATAAGCAAAAAAAATTCTAAAGTATTCTATCAAATGAAACAATTGTGACAATTCTGAAAACAAGTAGAGAAAAATTTAGGTCATATATAAAATAATCCAGAATTAAAATATTAAACTTATTAAAGATAATCCGCATCAAAAATATTTTTACTAACTGTATTTTACAAAATTGTAGGTATGTCTTCTTATGAACTCACAACAATTTTTGGTTGTTCATATTCATTTCTAGAACAATTGATTTAAAAACTTGCAGAAGAAATATGTGTTAATTAACTGGACAAAATAACTAGAGCGTTTAGATCGTTTAGCTTTGCATACAACGTTGAGTTTTTTTTTTCATTTCTACCTAAACCTATTGTTTAAAATGTACTCCCACGATAGAAGCCCGTCTAGCGTTTATGCACCCTCATTTTTTGAACATTGATATGTAGTTTTTTTTTTCCCCTAAGAACGTAAATATTATTAGAAAACAAAATCTTTAGGTTTTACAAATTGTTTAACCTGTTTAATTGGTCACATGACAAAAACGATTAAAACATGGAAGCAAAGTAAATCGATATTTATTTGAAATTTTAGATCTGAAGCATTCGGTACCGAAAAAACAGCCATAATAATCATGAATACTTGATGAGAAGATTGATTCATGAAAAAAGTCGAAAAAGAATTAACACTTGAATGACTGGATGAACGCTAACCGCGCAAATAGAAAAGTAATTCACATGTAGCCCAAAACTAATGCTTTTAATCTAAGGAAATAACAAGCCGGCGAAACAGAGACTGTCCTCCTAGCCTGTGAATCGAGGTTCGTCCAACAAATCTAGAATTAGCTAAAACAGAACTACACTAACCAAATTTTTTTTAATGCATTTACTCATTCTACCAAAATCATTTTTCGATATCGGCTAGCACAAAATTAAACGGCACCAAAAGAAAACCTTTTTTGATATGTACGTAGTCTTAACAACCATATCATAAAATCTTAACAATTACATATATATATTTTTTTTGCAACAATTATAATTTTTGTTCCATAATTTTTTTCTTCTTCTTCAGAATTTCGAACTCGTTTTTGTTTTGAATTTTAAATATTCTTTACATGTCTCGAAAGATATTTTTTAATAGTGGAGAAGAAAAAGAAAAAAAAAACTTCATAAAGCAATTCCAGCCGACAATGTAAGGCTTTGCTGTGGCGATAATAGAAGGACATGTGTAGGGAACCTGCCACGTGTCCGTATCGGAACCTTTTTCATCATCACATCTCAACCGTCGACTAATTTCCTGCCAATCCAAGTCACCGTCGCAGTTGTCGTTGGATCAACATTGAATTAAATCATCATCTAGCTAAAATAATAATATATATACAGCACATATATATCTAGTAATAGTGGTTGCTAAAAATACGGATAGAGATTTCTGACAGAAACTATTTCTATATATATCGGCCTATAGCTTCATAAAAAAAAACAAAATTATATATATATAAATCTCATTTGTTGCTGAAGTTTTATCCATAATACTATGTAAAATAAGTATAATTAAGTTTGGTTTTATATCCTAATGGCGTAAAAGTACAATTTTAAAAATATTCAAATGTGACGGCTAAAGTTAATCATATCTTTAAACAAAAACAAACAAAAAAAAGTTAATCATCTCAGATTATAATCCTTTGCAAAAGCTATTACTCACTTTGCAGTACTTTTTTTTCATCTAGAATTTTGATTTTTTTAAATTTGGATTACACAAAGCTGGCGAATATATAAAATCTTTGGAGATTAAACCGACCGAACACAAGCGTTTGCCAGAGACATGGCCTAAAAAAGAGAAACTAGCAAAATTACAACAACCACGAAAATTATAAACTATACGAATCAACAACCAAAACAAAGACAAAGCGAAACCGATTAACCCGAAACATGACATAATCATTAGACCTCCACAAATTCTAAATTTTGAGAGAAAACCTTTTAAAGCTAATTACCGAGGGTCCTATGATAAAAAAAAAACCAAAAATAACGGAAATCTCCAATAGTGGATTAAAACTACATCTCAAAACAGAATTTTACAAGTAGCTCCATATAGGAAAAATGAAGCGAACTTCCGAATACGGCGATGTCGTCCAACGACTGAAGATGCCTCGATGAAAACCTATAGAGAAAAACATATTTTGAACAAATTTGAACCGTAGAGACAATGAGCGAATACTCACTACACCGGAGGAAGCCAAACTCAGCAAACCGAAAGACAACCGAACGAGACAGACGAGACACCAAGGAAATCTCTAAAAATAGAAAAAGATAGCTGGAGGAGGAGATAAGAGGCCAGACTTTTGGATTCACCAAAACTCTTTCTCCGAAAGGAAGATAACCCAACCGAGAAGAACAAATCACTGTCACAGACTATCACGCACCGGCTAGATGTGGATCCGCTTAATCTGAAACACCATAAGCATCTCGAAGAGAAGAAACACGACGATCCAGACCACCGGCGAGCAAAAATAACCGGCGAAAAAATAGATATGAAGCAAAGGAAGAGGAGCATATCAAACCAACCAAAGCGTTTGCAGTTGAGAAGACGAGCCGCACTGTCAATCCACGGATCCGGCGCCACTAGCCTCCAACGAACCCTCCCCGAACAGATATGTTGAACCCGAAGCACCACCACATCTAACAACCGCTTAAATTCCGACAGCAACAAAGACAAAATCTAAGAGGGTCGAAAAAGAAAAGGGACCGGCTCCGGCGCTAAAGAAGACATCGGCCGCGGGTCTCCCAAGTTTAATATTGTAGGTAAGGACTGTTCAAAGACACGCAGAGAAAAATTAGGTTTTCGCGTTACTCATTTTATAGTATAATAATATAGTTTTTCCGATGGCGATGTCGGTTGTAATTATGAATTCGTTAAATAAATAAAAATGATAAAATAAATAGTGTAATTAAATTAAAAGCTATGCGGACAAAAAAAATATATAGTTTAGTGGTTTATGCTAATGATATTGTCGTATTATACATTAAATAGACAAATACAAATTTGATAAGTGTACAAATGGATAGAGGATAATAATATAAAAGAAAGTGTGTGCAAGTTTGTTATGTAATTACAAAACCAAAAGACGATTTAATATTAGAGAATTTTAAAGTGAAAACAAACAGAAGTGTTATTTATATAATCGGTAAACCGATTTTTGGATGATATGTTATATATTTTATATATATAGAGCAGTTTTGAGAAAATGAGAAAATGGGTGATGTATCAATGAGCTCCTCGTGAGCGACTAACTGCATCACACGCTCACTAGCATCCAACATCTTGACATACCCAGCAGTAATGTCTTCTAGATGCTCCATCTCTCGCGTAGAACTGATCAAAGCTCTCTCTAAAGGGTCTGTAGGGTGCATCTCATGAAAGATTTCCTCTGCGAGATCGCTAAGGGTATCCACGTAGTAAGTCTGTGCGTCAATGGTGGGTCGCTTTACTAGCTTGTCCATGTCAAAACTCATCACTAGATCTCCCACATTCAAAGATATCTTGCCCCCTCGCACGTCAATGAGGGCACCAGCTGTAGCCAAGAAAGGCCTGCCCAGGATAAGAGGATCCTTAGGCTCAACGGTGTACCGCAGAACTATGAAATCTGTGGGGATCATGCAATCGCCAATTCTTACTGGCACATCTTCTAAAAGATCCTCGGGAATCCTCACACTCCGATCAGCCAAAATTAGAAAAATCCTAGTGGGTGTGAACTCAGTCATCCCAAGTCCCACAGCAACCGAGTAAGGCATCAAACTAACACCTGGCCCCATATCACACAACGAATTCTTGAACCTATCCATGAAAATAGAGCAATCCAAAACGAAGCTTCCCGGATCTTTAAATTTCTCTGGTATCCTATTCTGAATCACGGCACTGCAAACCTTAGAGATCATCATCACACCTTCCTCTTCTCTCATATCCTGCGTAAGCATCTTCTTCAAACACCTCTTAACCACCGGAGTAGTCTTGATAGCATCAATCAAAGGAATCTCAATGGTGAGTTTGTCCATCATGGCTTTGCACTTAGCTTCATACAGCTCCTGCTTTGACTTCCTAGGATTTCTTGGGAATTGAACTCTAGGCTTGTAGACTTGTTCCATTGAAGTCTTTGGCTTCTCAGAGATTTGTGTTGCTGCTGGCTCAGTGTGTCGACCGACACATGGAGGTGTGTTAGTCGACACAGGGACCCAGTTCTGTCCTTAGTCGAAAATCCAGCTTCATCGATTTTCTGTGGGTGCTTGTGTCGATCAGCACAGGGAAGTGCGTTGGTCGATACAGACGATTTTGGCATGTCTTCAGAAGGTGTCGACCGACACACTCCACTTGTGTCAACCGAGCTCGATTTTGGTCCGTCTGGGCTCGATTTTTGCCCGTCTTTCAGGTGTGTCGACCGACACAGGCGAAATTTCTGCAAAATCTTCTTTAATTTCTTCTAACTCCGCGAGCTGATCAACACTTAGGCCCTTCTTTAGCACTGGATCAAGCTCCTTACCACTTCTCAATATGATGGCATTGCAATGATACTTTGGATTAGTGTATGTGCTTCCTGGAAGGACTCCATCTTGTCTTCTCACAGACCCAGCAGTCTGCGCAACCTGAGTATCTAGCTTCTTGACATGAGTTTTCAAGGCTTCGAAATTACCATTCAAATCAGTGTACATGGCATCGATTTTCCCATTAAAGTCAACCGTGATCTTCTGCTGTCCCTCTAGTATCTGCTCAAGCATAGAATTCATCTCACTTTGTTCTGTTGGTGCAGGAGGTGTTTGGTAAGATGAAGATCCATAAGTCCTGCTGAAATTGTTGTTGCTCTGGAAAGGCTTCTGGTTCTGAGGCTTAGAGTAAACCCAAACGAGTTCTGATTACCCGTAAAGTTACTCCTCTGACCGTAGCCATTGTAACCACCTCGGCCTTGTTGATTTCCAAATCTCTGAAAACCAGTTCCACTTATGTAGTTGACATCCTCTTCAATTTCTTCTTCGGACACGAAAGTCTCGACCTCTGCAGCAAACTGAACCATCTTCTCGTTCACCAAAATACTGTGAACTGAGTCCAACTTGTTCTTCAACTCAGCAATCTGTTTTCCATCTATGCTTTCAGCTTGCTTCTGCCTCTCAAAATCAGCATTCTTGGTGCTATTGCTAGACGCCAAGTTCTCAATCAACACATAGGCTTCTTCGGGGGAACGCGTGTTGAAATTATCATTACTTGCAGAGTCAAGAGCCATCTGATATCTCCAATCCACGCCTCTGAAGAAAATACCCAGCAACTGAACCTCACTGAAACCGTGATGTGGACAATCTCATTGGTAAGCTCTGAATCGCACCCATGCAGCCTTGAATGCTTCAGTCGGTCTCTGCGTGAACTGAGAGATGTTGTTCCTCAAATCCTCTGATCTCGCATCATCATAGAAGTTACGCAAAAATGCCTTCTTGGTATCTTCCCAATTGGTGAGAGATCCTGTTGGTAACTGCTTCAACCAATAAGCTGCTTCACCACTAAGGGAGTGTGAGAAAAGCTTACAAAAGAGATAGTCATAGCTGACTCCATTATGCTTCATGCTAGTCACCAAGTCCTCGAACCTCTCAATATGGTCCATAGGATGTTCATGAGCCAATCCATGGAAAGGATGCTGACCAACCAGCGTGTAGTAGGACGGCTTCAACTCAAAATCGTTCCTAGCAAAGGTAGGAAGTCTGATCGCATACCTATTCGCATAAAACTCATCAGGTCTGTTGTAATCCCCAAGCGTCCTTACTCTCCCAGCTTGAGCATGTGCTTGCGCGTTCTCAACAGCAACTGCCACGATGGGGTTTCCATCTCCATCCAATCTCTGCCCTTGCTCGTTGCAAACATGACCCTCTTGGTCCCTGAGAACACCAGCTTCGTCCTAACGTAAAATCACAGGATTAACCATCTCCACTGGCTTCTTTGCTTTTCTGTTCGCTCGTTCTAACTTTGCAAGCTCCTGATTCGGAAGAAACAAAAGCTGACTGTCCTTGTTGCTCTTGGTAACACGACTATGCATACACCTGAAACACACAGAACAAAAAGATAGAACGATGTGAGTAAAACTTTAAAATAAAAACTTAGTCTAAATTCTACACTTAAATCTATCGGAAACTCAAAAGAGTCCCCGGCAACGGCGCCAAAATTTGATACGCTCAAATTTAAAATCCCTAGAGCTACTCTCTCAAATTAAGAGATCAATGCAGTACTTAGGGGTCGAATCCACAAGGACTCAAGAACCTCACGATAGACTTTTTCGTTTCAAATTCAGCTAAGCGAGTATGAAGTAAACTAAATAACAATGCAAATAAAATGGTTGTTTATCAGGTGGAAAAACGTCAGGTCCAGGGAATTTTTCAGGAAATCAAGTAACGAAGATCAATTAATTGGTTAAGATCGAATTACGAACAAGTTCCAGAACTCAAATCACTAATGTAAAATAAACCAACTTTCGTTGCGAGAATTAACTATGTTTAAAACTCAAGAAACCAAATTTCTTTGCGAATCCTAAATCCTAAACAAGCATTAAACACAGGTTTGATTTGTTCACAAATTATCTAATCCAAATTTCTTTGCAATTATCTAATTTGCTCACTCTAGGTTTTTATCAGATTATAAATCACACTTTCGTGCCAATTTAACAACCTAAGATCGAGATTCTAGGTGATCAATCTAGAACTACCTTTAAGTGCATCCTAGGTGAAGAACTATCAAGTTTGAATCCTAACCAATAAATCGATATATCATTCCATGAAATCTCTAGTGAGAATCCCTGAACCTAACAAGAGATTTACTCACACATATCAATTGAAATTAAAGACATGAATGAAGTAAATATCATAGAAATCAAAAAAGAGATATAGAAACAGGGGTTCGAAATCTTCTCTCAAAGTAATACAAGTATCAGATCAGCCCCCAAGCTCTCAAAATCTCCAAGTTCTTCTCCAAAAACCCAGAGTAAAAATCAAGCAAAAGTGTCAAGTGAAAGATGCCTCTCTCTAACTCAAAACCCCTAAAATATATCCTAAAACACGAATTGGGTCCTTCTGTAAATACATGAAACTTCAGGGCAAAGTTGCAAAATCTCCAAAAAGTATGGTTTTCACGTGGTGATGCAGAAATCAGGCTGTGTCGACAGATGCACATGGCTGTGTTGGTTGACACAGCTGAACTTAAAAAACACCAACTTCGATTTTTCAGCTACAATGCTCCATAATTGCTCCATAATGTCCAAATGATCCCAAATTGTGTGTAGACCTGTAAAAGACTCGAAAGACACATGAAAGACTCGATTATATACATATATCATGGCTTTAAAACTCATAAAAACCATGATATATCAACTCGCAAAATTGTCGCAAAATGATACTCATCACAACCGCGTCGCAAACAGATTTAGTCGCAAATTCCTTGCAAAACACCACAATGCAACTTCGTCGCAAAATGTTGCGACTAAATTGAGACTACGTTTCTTTCTTCGCAAATTTTGCGACTAAGTTGCGACGATTTCTCATTTGCTACCAGCCACTTGCGAGGATTCTTATTTTGTCGCAAATAGGCATGTTTTCTTGTAGTGGATTGGTGTTAAAAAACATGAATAATTTGGTATGAAAGATGAGATTAATGATGAATTGGGGGAAATTTGTGTTGGTTAGGGTTTCTTATTTATGTCGAAACTGTGTTTAGCGAATCGAAGTTTTGGGTCAGCTAAAGACTACGAGTTTAGTGAGAGATGTAACTATGGCTCATGTTTTTGGGATGATTTAGTTTTCATTGATCAAATGTTGCCTACTCAAAGTTTTGGCTCATGTATAGAATATAATTTTGTGAGAAACATAACAATGACTCATATGTTTTGGATGATTTTTGCCGTTGCCAAAATAGAATAAGTTTGGTTAACGACATGCGCTCAATGCTGTTTTTGAAATATGATTCACTCTAGGGGCTCATAGTCAAGCCTTTAATTTGTTTTAATAATTTATTTTAAAATTTTAAGACATCAATAGTTGATAGAAAAAATTGGAATCTAATAGTATTTGACAATTTTCGTAGTGAATTCAACAAATGTTGTTTCCTGGCTGTAGTTACAAGGTAGGCCAATGTTTGGTTGAGTTTTTTGCATTTGTGACTCGAATATGGTCTTGACACACAGGAGTCCTGTATGATCAATTAATCTTCTCACTTCATACTATAAATTTTGCAAGTTTTCTTCACACTGACTGCTGCTAATCTCTTTTTCCTTTCGTGGTATGTGGATAGATGCTTGCCATATATGATCAAAAATGCATGCTAATATTCAATGTCTAGTTCTGTTTATTCTATTATCATTATATTCTTACAAAGGCTGCTCCACTTTCAGTGATGGTTTCGACACACGATTTTAGTTTACAATGTGATTAGTGAGAATTGGTCGATTTGAAAACCTATTGCTTTCTTAGACAGTTCATTATAGTAGTCAGAGCTATTTCATGGTTGTTTAAATCGTCATATGATGTACATACATGTTCAGATATCCAATTACCCTAGTCTATGCCACGAAAACGAGAAATCATATTCATCTAAAATGAACAATAATTTTGTTGTAGCCAAATAATTGTGGAACTTGCTAGCCTAGGTTGAGACTTTGTCTCAATCTTTTATGTTATGTCCATTTCAATAATTTTGTTGTCTCTTTTGGAATGCATGAACTTATTGTCATTGATGATCTCTTGTCTGCTCCGTGAACCTGCTGATACTTATGGTTTCCATTTTGATCTCTATTAAGGTGATATCCATGGATACTTACTTATCTTGTTCTTAATTGATATTCTGCATGCATGGAAGGCGAGTATCCAAAACGTCTTTTCAGAGATGGAAACGAGCGACAAGTGTCTAAGATAAACAACAACTGCATAATATCTCTTCTGACCAAAATAAAGAAAGCCTTGCCATCAAAGTATGATGAAGTGAAGAGAGATCCAGTCTTTGCCCATATTTTTTCAATACACGAAAATGCTCTATGATATTCATCTCGCTTAATACACATCATGAGTTATGCTTACAGAGAAAAAAGCATGAGTTATGGTTTGTGTTTGGAGGGAAACCACTTAAATTTTCACTGAAAAGAATTTTATGCAGTTGCTGGACTTAAGTAAAATGACGATGGGAGCTATGATTTAGAGAAATGGAAAGATGATAAAGGATTTTGGAGTAAATTGCCGAAGGGAAAGGGAAATATTTACATAAAGAGGTTGATGGATGAACACATAGGAGATGTTCACACGTGGAGTAATGTGGACATAATCTGTTTGGTATATTTTTGTGTGATAGGTGGATTGGTAATGGCTAAGGATGGGAAGAAAATTATTCCACATTCGTACATCAAGTTGGTAAGGGATCTTGGTAAGATTCGGACTTTTCCTTGGGGTCTTAAAGCTTTTGAACATCTACTTGGTTCTATTATCAAAACAAGAGATGATTTGAAGAAGACCAAAAGCTATGTTTAGGATGGATTCTCCTATGCACTTCAAATATGGGTTATGGAAGCAATTCCAGATATTGGAGCATTGTTGGGGAAATAGATTAACAGTGAATTTACAGAAGATCCTCGATGTTCTAATTGGAAAGGTGCTACAAAGATATCAAATAACGACATCATCCTACTAGATAGCACATTTAAAGCGAATGTGTCATATGACGACATCATCCTTGCGCATTAGATATATGAATCATCTTCTGCTTTTGCATTAGATAACATTTTTTGGTTCAAATCAACTCATGTGAAATCGTGACTCATGCCTCTGCAATTCATCTCTCTCTCTCGCTTTTGAAACCCCAAATCTGCTTCAGAAACCAAAATACCGATTATCCTAATCTATCCCGAGAATCCTTCTCGTTCCAACACTAAATCGATAAACCTAAATCCCCTATTTCCTCTCTAATAGAAAACTCCCAGTTTATGCTATAAAACTCTAACTGACGAAGAACAAAAAACGATAAGCAGACTCAATTTGGATCATGTTATTTTAATTTTTGGGTCGGAATTTTTGGGCTCGGCATTGATATGGGCCAATTTTCATTCGTAATTGCAATCGGTTCGGGTCTTGTCGAATTTTTAACCTCGGTTTTTCTAATTAAAAACTACTTCAGATATTTAAACAGAGAAGAGAAACATAGAAAGTATACGACACAAGAGAGTTAATGAGTTCAGAAAATTGAAATTGAACTGATTTGTTTGAATAAAGCTGACAAAGAAAAACTTAAGAAATAATACATCATTACAGAGAAAGAAAAACCGTAAAATCTTATCCTTCAACTGATTTCTCAGCGATCATACTAGCAGTACCATCCTGAAAAGAAAAAAATTCATACAATAAGTTAAATGAAAATGAAATACCAATTGAAAATAGAGCATGTGTATCTTGCGTTATTGCACAAACTGTTATTATATCACTATATCACATGTCGATCTGCTGTGTGCTTCTTGACCACAACGGCCGCACATAAGCCTCTTAGACCCTTGTGATCCTTGTGACGATCTTATATTTTCTTCAACTATTTCGTGTCTTCGTTTTCTTCGTCTACCAGGGCCTCTTCATGTTTCAGGTGGTAGAAATTTTGCATCTTCAACATTTTTTAGGACACGCCATTCATCTTCAGGAACGTCTATTGGATTAATGGTTTCCTCGTATAACGTTCTCCATGCAGTAGTGGTATACACTTCATCGACAAATGGGTGTAGATCCTTGCATATAGCAAAATATGCTTTTATGGCGTGTCGACATGAAACTTTTCCCAAGTCAAACTTTCCACATGAACACGTTCTTTCTTTCAAAGTCAACGACATAGTCAGATGTGTCACCTTTAACTTCAAATCTGTATTTGGTAACCGGATAAGCTATGAATGTTTTAGATTTTTCTATCCTTCTATCAACCTTTTTCTCCACTTCAACAGTTAAAAGGTCGTTCTTTTTTGCACTTAATGTTTTACGCTCATAAAACTATTGTGTCAACATTTCTTTAATGCTGTCTAACAAAGGAATTATTTGATAATCTCTAGGCGATATTAACGTTGAATTTATCGATTCATCAAGGTTGGTGGTTCGATTGTCGTACATGTATCCAGGAAAATGACATCGAGCCCATTTTTCCACATCATCATCCTGTAGATATCTTCCAATCGTCAAACTAATGTTGCAAATTTGCGTGAATAGAATCTCAAATTCAGCAATCCTATAGGCTTTTGAGGCTTTGGCAACCAAACTGACCAAACCCTTTCCCTTGTAATATGTTATCACATTATTCAATAAGTGATGGATGCAAATAACATGTCTAGCCAATGGGTAAATTTTAGCAATTGATTTACCAATCGACAAATGTCTATCTGACACAAAATTTAAACCTTCCTTGTTTGCTATAACAACCTTAAGTTGCATTAAAAACAACTCCCAATGAGCAATCTCAAATGCGATTGGATACAAATTAGAGTTACCATCTACGGTTGTAGCAACTAGTAGAACTCCTTTGTATTTTCTCTTCAAAAATGTTCCGTCAACTACAATCACCCTCCGAATTGCCTTGTAAAACCCTCTTATTGATTGACCAAAATAAATAAATAGATATCTAAATCTACCATCATAACCAGTTTCATAATTCGTATACGTACCATGATTAGCTTCTTGTAGCATGTGCAAGTATTTTGGTATTTTACCAAAACATTTTTCAGATATTCCTCTAATCTCGTTAACTGCATACTCACGAGACTCCCAAGCTTGAGAATAAGATAGCTCGCATCCATACTTTGTACGCATAATATTAATGATATAAGTCGGTTTAGGCCCTTCCTTCACACCCTCGTATTTATGCATAATGAAATGTCCAATTGTTCTTACTGAAGGTATCCTAGAGAATTTGCTTTTCTTTGAAAGAGCACAAATATGTTCAACCACTTACTTATTGATTTTAAAATATGTAGAACCCTCTAAAAACTCAGCACGAACACTCCATTTGCAAACGTTATCTACGCAGCGTATGTAACCATGTAGTCAAAGTTAGACTTCATTGCACAAATTTCCAGAAGTGCATGTAAAGCTTCCTTGCTTCTGAAATGCTGCCCGTTCTTAACCATCAAATCTACAAACATTGATCCGACATCATCACCAACTTCAGCGTCATCAGAATTTCTGAATAAATCATCATTTGGTTTATCGTCATTCACCAATACTGCAAATTTTTCACGTACATTACCATCATCGTCTCCATCACTTGAATCATGTGGCTCCTCATTCAAATCGATATTGACTCTACTCCTTCGATCGTTAACTCCAACTTTAAACATTATACACAACCGTATCATAGTCTTCCTTTTAAGATACCTAACAAAAATTTCAGTTGCCGCTCATTCGTCATAAGAACCGGGGGGAATCAACGCTGGGATTAGTAGGTAAATAATTGAATTTCACATCAACCATACTCTGATCTATTCCGTAGTCTTCTGAAACCATCATCTTTAGCTCTTCAAGAGTTGTAGTGGATTGCAAGGTAAGTAATCTCGCACGTTTTTCTTCATCAACAATAAATCTCCACTCTTTGTTGTCAAACGATGTCCATACACCACACATTACGTAGATCTGCAACATATTCATTTGTGCACACAAAAAATTGATCCCAAATTAGGTTATACATAGGGAAACAATTTTCATAATTTTACAGAATTCTAAACTAAACAGAATACATATTCTAAAGTTCGTAGAACGTAATCTAAACAACATATACGGTTTCCATAAATAATATATAACATATAGATTCAATTTCCTTATTTTTCGATTCGGTTTCCTTAATTTATGAAATTCTAAACTACACAGAATTCATTTTTTAAACTTCGTAGAACATAGAATAATGGATAGACATCCTATTCTAACCTTCGTAGAACATAGAGTAATGGATAGACTACCTATTAGGGTGGGACGGATCCAGATATCCTGGAATTTCAGGGTATCCGGATCCGTGACAAAACTATCCGGATCCGGATCCGTGGTTTCCGGATATCCGGACTTTGAGTATCCGGCCAAAAATCAGGATATCCGGATCCGGATCCGAACATAATAATTAAATAATTAAAATAACCAAAATAAAATATTAAAAAAATATTTAAAAAAAAAATTTAATTAGAATAATATTTTTCAAAAATATGATATCTTAGAAAAAAACTAAAATCAATATATATATAAATATATATATTTTTTTTATATAAAAATAACTTCATATATGTAAAAAAAAATATGTTTCTAATAAATTTAATGCGTTCGGATCCGGATCCGGATATCCGGACCTTGAAATTTTACTATCCGGATCCGGACACCCCGGATATCCTAATTTAAGGAGCGGATACCGAATTGGATCTCGGATCCCGGATAATAATTTCACCCCTACTACCTATTCTAACATTGGTAGAACATAGAGTAAAGTATATAATATGTATTCCGAACTTCGTATAACTAATTATTTTTTTTACATATTAAATACTTGTGGATAACATATATATTTTTGTATATATTAATTTAGTTTGGTTAATTCTTGCTCGAGTCGGATGATGAAAAATTATCTTGTCCGGTTCCCTTAGGGATGGATCCATAAGAATTCACCTATCCCAATAACAAAAAAAAATCAGATTTGAATGTGTACAAGGTTCGGGAACGAATTCACTGTCGGATGGCTGACCGGCGATTACTAGCGATTCCGGCTTCATGCAGGCGAGCTGTAGCCTGCAATCAGAACTGAGGACGGGTTTTTGGAGTTAGGGATCCCGCGTATAGCAAATCTGAATTCTAGACATCATAGAACATACATGAATTCTAGATTTTGTTGAACATGTAGAATGTATAGAATACGTAATCTAAACTTTCTAGAACAAATAGAAGAGACAAATGAATATTCTAAACTAAGTAGAACGAATTCAATTGATCCCAAACATCAACCAACATCAATGGATCATTTGTTCTCACGTTTTCTTTGTATTTTTCACATGTTTTTTTTTTCTTTAAAAAATTTGGTTAAATCTTTTTAAAATGATAGTTTAGACATAAATAATAATTTATTAAAAAAGATATAAATAGACAAACTTTTTAAAAAATTGTCTTTTATGTCCGATTTCCCCTAAAAAATAACTAAACGATCATTGTTTTTTTTTGTTTAACTAAACGATCATTGTTTTTTTTGGTTTAACTAAACGATCATTATTAACTTCGTTTTTATTTATTTTAATTAATGGTACCGCGTTATCAATGGGGCAACCCAAGTTCTGGATGTCCGTACACGTCACATGATTCCGACATTACGAGATCATCGGTTTATAGAGCTTTGTGAATTGTGGGTGCAACTAACACATTACATCTAATCTGAAACTCTCAAACAATGTTTTAAAACAACAACATCTAATCGAAAATTGAACAAGACAACTTTTTATATCAAGGATTTGAATAGTTTGAAGTATGTTTTTTTTTTTTTTTTTTTGATAAAGTAGTTTGAAGTATGTTCAACTTGGTTTTCTAACGTTTCAATAACTTTTTCTTTTTAAAAACATTTTTTCCCCGACATATTATCCAAAATTTTAGTCAATAATTCGTGAAGTATTTTTTTTAAACACATCATAGTAAAAAAAATTGAACGAAATAAGTTCTTAGAAGCTGAATTTTAGGTTAGAGCAAGTTCAATTAGGTTTTGAGAATTTCATAGTTTTATTATACGATAATTAAAAATAAAATTTGAGTTCAAAAGATATATTTTTTAATAAACCGAATTATAATAGTCACTTTAATTCATATTTAAATGAAAATTGAGATATTTTTTGGTCAACAATTGCGAATTTCTTAAAATTAATTTTATATATATATATATATATATATATATATATATTGATTTCACCAATACCACAATTTTTGAAAAAAAAATCTCTTAAACTACGTACCATAAAAAAATGTTCTGACAATTTAAGAGCTCCTCGTTCAACAAATAATTTATTATCATTTATGAAAAGTTAAAAAACCTTCTTATATTCTTAGAAAAATGTAGAGATTAGATGGCTGCTAGAAATTTCTTAAGGAATTTCTTAATAGTATTTTTTAAAGTGCCAATTGGAGATGATTGATTAGCATTTAAACTTGTATCAAAAACGACTTTAGCAACAACAACAAAAACGAAAAAGTTGAATCATTCATTATTGCATTGGGAGAAGAAATCTATAAATTTATGTGGCAGAAAAAGAAAAAAAAAAATTGGGTTTCACTAAGGAATTATTTTCCCAAATTTGTATGATCATGTATAACACGTCACTTAGGTGGCCAATTGGACATGTAATCCAAACAATTTGTTTGGTATAGCGTTTTGTTGGGTAGCGACCAAAACAATCGTTTTCAAAGGAAAAACAATTTGCAATTTTAATGAAAGTCTTTTGAAATTGGAAAACATGATGATATCAATAATCAACTATTTTATCGATGACATTTTAATTATTCTTAATCCGATTATTAAATTTTAATTATTAAGTAGTTATCTTAAAGAAATAATATACGTACTAAATATCAATATATGTATACACACGTACTATAATTTTTTCATAGTTGTTATATATTAACTGTTGATCTTTAATATGAAAACACTGTAAAAAATGTTCCAAATATAAAAATATAATTCATTTGATTTTACTTCAATATCCCTAGGAGATATTATACAATAAAATAAAATTTGATTTTGCTTTTTGTAAGACACGAATTTAATCATTTACCATAAATAATATGATTCCTAGCTAAAATTTCAGTGCCACGTGAACCTCAAAATTTATTTGATCACATGTGTTATGAGTTGTTAAACATATCTTCGTGTGATAATTTTGGGTCTCATTTGGACTTTGTAATTGTAACCTCTAATTTACCTTTTACTGGGATTCCATTATAATATGGATTGTCAGAACAAAAATTAAAACAAAAAAGTTATAGTAATTATTGGGATAAAATATATTTTTTTGGTTTAAACGAATTGTCTGATATTCCAAAGTTCAAGTGGGTCTCTTAGCCCAATTAACAGAGCTTATCCTGAACCAAGTTTTATAGGTATTTGGATCTGAATCAGCACCCAAATAACTTGATGGGTAGGGCCACTTGAGACTGATCTCTGTCCCTGGTATTGCATCCCGTTACCCGGGGTGATATGGGTCTGAAACTGAGTGGCCAGACGAACATGTACCTCTTATCAGCATCCGGAGACGGCACACAAAGCCCGAATTTCCGTATCAAGAACTCGGGCTAGGTATGTAATATCTTTCTCATGTGCTAAGTTCAAATTATTTCATACACTCTCGTTTAGATCTTCGGTCAAAGGAAAAAACTTTCACCTTATACGTGTTAGAGTAAAAAGCAGGTGGTCCATACTCAAGAAACGATTAAAGCATAAAGGAACTGATTCCGATGAAGCACCCCGGCGCAAGATCCGCCGTATCAGATGCTGCTAACGGTACGAGAAGTCAGATACAGCATCACAGAGCCGTAGGGTCGGCCAAGTGGCGTAAGAAGACAAGGAAAGTAGGTGAAAAGCACTCGAGTGCTTCGTACAGGGTTAAACCCAGGAATCCAGACCCGACCCAACGTAACTAAGGACGCAGAGTCCGGTATCCAAACCGAGATATGTAAAAATCTATAAATACTACTCTATTTCCTTCATAAAACGGATCAGAATCTTCTCCAGAAAAGTACACACATAGCCCATTTCTCTCGAGACCAATGTCCATTCTCTTGAGTTTTAGTCTCATTCTGGTTGTTTAGGACCATCCTCTCGGGATTTCTTCCTAGATTTCTCTTTTTCTGGTCGTTCCTCGACCGGAATCTCTCTAAACACTATGTTTCATTCTTCTACCACACCATAAATTTCTCTTTACCAAATGTTCAGACACTCCGCGGACCATCCTTTGTTTGGCCCGGAGTCACTTCTTTTCCTTCTTAACTGTTTTCCGACCATTCTTTCTTTGCTTTCCATGACTCCCCGTGGTCTCCTCTCTTCTCTCTCTTTTGCTCTTTTCTAACTTGAGCGTCGGAGAGCCGTCGGAAAACATCCCCAATCATGTTTTCCCCGGCCTTCACGTATTTGTTGATTGCGCAGGAGCGAATCCCTCCAGTGGTTGTTTAAGAGGACGAAAAATTCCCGAAACAGTAACTTATTGTAAGGTTTAAGAAAAGAAAAAAATTATTGTAAGATAGACAAAAAAATATAGTAACTTATTGTTAATTCTATGACTCAATATTCTTGTATATATGGGTTTAATCACATATTTGGGATGTACGAATTTAAAAATCACATAATCGAGTGCCATTTGAGAAGACATCATATTACAGATTTCGAACCGACCTAAAATATGTACGATCCTCGGTTCAGAATTTTTAAATGATCATCAAAAAAGAAAAAATGCTAAACAGTTTGTCAATAAATAAAAAACTTTATCTTGCGTGAGATTTCATGTGCTGTGTGATAATTATGAGAATCACGTATTGTCCACGAGATGCTTTGCTTTCAAAATGTAAAAAGAAATTGTATCAAATTTGGAAAAGTGAAGAACAAATGTGTAGAGATGGTGGCCCATTTCTATCTTTCTCCATCAAAAATTCCAAAAAGATAAACATATTAATTCATCTCTTTCTCTCTTTTTTCCCATATCAAAAAAAAATAATAATAATAATTAGGTTTACTAGATATGTCATATTTGGTGCATTCCAAACGCATCAAATGCTTATATGTATTACCCATGGTGATATGTTTTTTTCTTAGTTATATATTGATAATTAAAACATACAAGAGTTTATAAAGCCGGTAGCTAACAAAAAATGTCCTGGAAGCTAGGCCGACGGATAACCAAATCCTCAAAACCTAAACTGACGGACTATCAAATCCTCAGAGTCTAACACATCGAAAGTTGTAAAACTAATGGGATCACAGCCCCAAAAAAGAGAACAAGAGAACCACCACTGGGAAAAGAGTTAAGACAAAACAAACCTCACCAGAAAGACTACCTAAACCTTGCATATGCAAACGCGAAAGCAAATCGAGAAGGCCAAAGAGACCCAAGCAGACGATATGCGGTTCCTTCTATGGCGAATAAGTCTAACTCACCAAACCAAGATTCCTAGAAAACTAAACCGACAAGATGGAGGAATCCAGAAACAACTGGATCTTCAAACAAAACTCCTGGTAACGGCGATGTCGGGTAAGTCCCGACTTGACGACGCCTAGATAGAATCTTTTTGAAGAGACGAAGATCCCGACCTGATCTTTACAATAGAGACAAAAAGAGAACCCACACAAAATGGACCATACCAAAACCGGAAACCAGAACGGCACACGATCGAAACCGGAATGAAACGATTGTAACCCAAGGCAGAAAGGAGATCTGACGATGAAGTTGTTAAAACCGAGCCCAAAAATCAGAATGGACACCAGTCCAAACCAGCAGAGTCACGAAAATAGGTGGTATGTATTATGGGACAATTAAAAAAATGTCAAAATATATTATTTGATATTTTTGTATCGACTAGCAAAATAAATCTTCAACTATTAAACCATTAAAAATGATTAACGTTTTAATTCTCTTTTCTCGTTTGTGTTCACTATTCTAAAAAGCGGTTTAGGTGGTCGCCTAGACCCCGACTAAATGCTAGGCGCTCAGACGACGCCTAGATGACCATCTAGACCGTAGAGATTACCTTATACGCGTTAAAATTATGTATTTGTTATTAAACGGATTTAAGCTATTTGAAGTGATCCTAAGCGCTTAAGAACGATCCTATAAAATTGTTAATTAATGATTTTTTAATTTAATTTTTTTCTATTTTAGTGTATATATTTTCCAATTTCTAATTATATAGATTTAAATTTATAAGTTTTAACTTCGCATGGTTATAAACGTTCATATGGTGTTTGATATGAATTAAACGAATGTTTTTGTTTAATTCTTGTTTACGATGTAATATTTTATTTTTCTAGTGAATGCTTTTGTATAAATTTTATCTATAATATCATATTTATAATGTTTTATGTTGTAAATACCTAAACCGCCTAAAATTGTCTAGGCTCCGATCACTTTTTTGAACACTAATTATGTTAGAAATATATAGAAGGTTTGAAAAATATGTTTAAAAGGAAAACATGTTAAAATTTAAAGTAATATATACATAGTAATTTGCTTTTATCATATCGTGTTAGTAAATTCTATATGTTATCACCAACTTTTGACTTATTCAATTAACTTTAAGTTTTGTGAGAAAACGAGATAGCACGTCAGATGGAAGGTTGTGATTAGAGTCACAAAAACTCATTTCCCTACAATTTCAGCTGCCCCTGTCTACAAGGTCCACAACTTCAATATAATTATGCTTATTCTATTTTAAGTATTTTTTTATTATATACTATATTAGGATTTATGTGATACGCGGGGTTTAATAATAATTTTATTTATATATGATAAAAATAAAGTAAAATATCCGTTGTTGATAACCGATTAAACTTAATAAAGATAAACCGCACATCTATATACACTTGCACCAAAATATTTGGACATATAAATCCATATATAAAAAATAAAATACAAATATATAATTATATGAACTATTAAACAATATAAAAATAATAATAATAAAGATCATCGTATGATATCTATTTATATATATATATATATATATATATATATCTTGTTATATAAAGTTGGGTGCATTTTATATAAAGTTATGTATGTTCATAATTTTTTCTTTTATTTATGGAATCAACTATCATATTAAATTCAAACTTTCTATTTTACTGAAATTTACCATTTATCTAATTTTTTTAAATAGAATTTTATTTATTTCTGTAAAACGAAAACACAAAATAAAAACTATTCTATTATATTAAAATGATTGGTCGTGTATAATTTATGATTAATTATCGAATTTAGATTCAATTTTCTATTTTAGTCAACTTCACAATTTGTTTAACTATTTTCAATAAAAAAATCAATATCCTCGATATATTATATAAATATGAATGATCACATATATTTTGCAATTACTCATCAAATTAAAAATTTGTATCTTTTTCAAGTTTAGCTACGTCAACTTTAGCTTCTTCTTTTTTTACCTTTTTCATTTTAAATTAAAACTTTTTTCAAATCACGTATAGAAAAAAAAATTCTTAATATTTTTAGAAATTGGAAATAATATTTTTTGGTGCACCACGAAATAATATGTTTTTTTAATAATTTTTTATTTACTATTTTTTTTTAATTGTCCAATAATATGTCTTATTTTTCTTTTCTTTTATCTTACTATTTCCATTTAGGTACACAATAATTTGATTTAAAAAATAACTAATTTACATAATGAAAACTTTTATTTTTTACATTATTTAAATTTGACACGTGTCACAATCTAAATTAAAATTAACACGTGTTACAATATGATGAGTTACAATTTTGCATATATGTCGCGGTCACATTAAATGCATCATGCTTTATATAATAAGATATAAATATATTTTTTTAATTATTATTATTATTATATATATATATATTATTTTTTCTCCAAAACCATCAACAAAGATTTTGTTTGAAAATATATTATAATAAGATTAGACTTCAATATCAGCAAATATTGATGTTGTAAGTGAAATGTTCTAAATGGTGAGTGCATAATATACCAAACACGTAATCATAGACTTGTAAGGAAAATAATTAATTACTTTACCCAAACCATGATGATAAGTGGTTTGGACAATTATATGGTGTAGATGTGCTTGACTTGCTTAGGTCATTTGAACACTCATCAATTAGTGTTTTCCGTATTAAGGTTCTTTTCCGTTTTTTATGTAGATGATGCATTTAGATGCAATTTCCAGATACAACATCTAGATATTATTTGTTTTAAGAATCAGTTTTTGTTGAATACTTAACATGTTTATGACATCATAGCATGGAGAAAACATAAATCTATTTTGGAAAACATCAAGTCAATAATTACTTTAACAGCAAAATTGTTTGAACTATTAAAGAATCATTACTTAAACACCTATAAGTAACGCTAAATGGTTTATCTAAACTAAACTAGTACGTACCGTTAAATAATTCATAATCTAAGTTACCCATATAAATTATTCGTGCTGGTGTCAAATTTTAACCCAAACATCAACCGAAAAAAAAACCATTTTATGAATTGACTTTTTCGATTTTTTTTTTCCTTTTTTAAAATTATTTTATGGATCCTCAGATACTGGGGTTGGTCATTCGACGCAGTAATTAGAGCATATCGACTAGGCCCAATATCTCATTAAGCCAACTTTTTCTGAAGGCCCATTAGCTCTGAAAAAATAAACATTAAAATAACATAAATTCAGAAAAAAAACATACCCATTAGAGCTAAAAAAAAATCAAATGCCTTGTTACACTATCAAATCATTAATCCTATCCTATAAATAGCACATAAATGGACCACAATGTCACAATTTTACTACAAACAAAGACTTCCTAGACAGTAGCATTTATGATTTATGTTCATGACCAGAAAGGATATACCAAACTTCTTGAATCTATAATATAAAAAAAAAATTAGCACTTTTCAGCTGACTACCACGTCATCAGCTGAGAGACTGATACACGTTCTCACAAAATATTTAAAACACGCCGCATCGTTTCTCAACAGAAAAACTTCTCACCTCTCTTCTCGTACCTCCGTTTCATCGCCAACACGATCCAACTTCCACTGATCATCAGTCTCCCACAAAATCAGACACAGGGATGCACAGTATAGCCGGCATTCTGAACCACCTCCTAGATCACCGATGTATCCCTCGCTGCTCCGCCCTCCGTCAATGCGGCCATCACGATGTTTACGGCCACAAACCCAGCAATCCTCACTTCGCCGTCGCCGAACTTGTGGTGCGCCTCTCCATCCCCCTCTCTCTCTCTCGGAGGGAGTAATGCTTCAGATTTGACTGTTCTTGCTTTTGGGTTATAAACCTATGAAAGTATTTGCAGATGGAGAGGACCGACGAATACAATCAAACGAGTACTAATACGAAGAAAGATACAATCTTTACTTGGACTAATGTGTATGGGCCCACCGTCATTTTCCTGGCATTCAAGTGCTATTCTAATTCAAGTGAAGTTTCATATGGAGATGTTCGTTTTTTCTAGAACGATGCTAAAAAGTTATTCACGATGTCAAAACTTTCTCGCCACGAACTCAAAATAGGTTATTTATACAAATCGACAATTTTATGTAATATGCGAATTTGGATTATATTTTTTATTGGATTATACCAAGAACGTTATTCTCCTATTTCAGTTAATCTACTATACACGACCACCAATTATACCATCCATAGCACTTTCGTAGAATATTAAAGTTAAAGGAAGATTTAAAAACTGTGGTATACACCAAATTATTACAACATAGTATTATCGTCCAAAGAATGTTCATTACTTTATCATAGTTTGCAAATCACAATTTCAGTTGTATGTATTGATTCTTTCGTAAAATATATGTGCAAACATTAAATAATATCTTGAAATATAAAGATTTATACTCTATATCATTAAACAAAATAAAAGTTATTGCACCGTTTACAAAATAGTTTAAAAATATCGTTAGAAACTAGAACCTGCACGGGCTCACACCTACTATAATACTCCCCCTCTATTATATTTTAAGATTTTCACACATATTAAGAAAATAAATTAATACTTAATTATAAATATATTATATTTTGAACAAAACAATTTTTTATAATTCAAAGTCAATAATAATTCAATAAAATCAATTAATATATCTTGAAATTTACAATTCATCATTGTATTTTTATTAAAAATACATAAAAAAAAAAAAAATCAATTTTTTAGAAACAGTTTTTTTTTCCTAAATTACAAAAACTGGAGGGAATATAAATTGTTGTATTAAATTGATTAAGGTAAAAATATTCTAAATTGGCATGATTAAGGCAACATTATTCTAGAATAATCATTTCACATAATTGAGTCTAGATTCATCGTCATAGGACTAATCATTTTACACGTAAATCATTGTATACTTTTTTTTTTTGACCGATCAAGTTGTAGATTGAAATTAGATAACATTTTAATACCTTTTATAACAAGTTTTTTTTTGAAAATTATTTTAGTAAATTAATTATTAGAAAAAGGGGAAAAAACTTGAAGAAGAACTACAGACTAACGCAATCGGGTTCCGGTTTACAGTTCAGATCCAAACCCAAACCCATTAACCCGACCCGATTAACTCCATCGAATTCTCCGTCTCGAACGCCGTTAGTATCCAATGAGCTTTGACTCCGTTTCCTCTTCTTAGACGGTAACTCTCGTTCAACGACACCGCCGTTAACTTTCGCAGCCGTTCGTGTCGCCACGTGTACTCTCCTTAATATCTTGAAAAACTCATCCACCTCTTCCTCCGTTACCGTCCGAACAACTTCCGTTGACGATTCCCCTCTGTCTCCATCGCCGTTATCTTCTTCCCGTCGTTTATCTTTCTTCTCCGAGCTCATGTTAAGACACAAGAAACGATAACGGCGTCGTTTAGTTTGGAAGTGAAATTTTCATTTGCTGATATTTTGGTAAATTTATAATGAAACTCTTTATAGACCGTCGGTGTGGATTTTGGACGGTCGATATTGTCAACTGGCAAAAATAAAATGGACGGTGGAGATTTGATGATGACATCATCTTGAAACGTTTAAAGCATAAGCTCCATGACGTTGCCCTCCTTTAAATGGACTTTGGAATAAAGGAGGCATGTGGAAAAATTGGTATCGATCGGCTTCATTTTTAATATATTAGAGATCTAATAATTTTATTGTTTAAGTAAGACCAAAGAAACTTTTAGATATTCTTTCAAGTATTAAGACCAAGAACTTTGAGACAACATAAGAAAACAAAAGAAGACCAAGAACTTGTGAATTGTGATCATGGTTAACGTGGGGAAAGACTCTCGCCATTATTATTTTATAGTTTCTTTTGGACTATCGTTAATTTTTATTAAGAACACGTTAATTGCAACTAATTTTCGAAGAATATAGAGTAAAATAAATTATGGAACAAGTCGTCCAGAAAAAAAAATGTATGGAAGAAAAATCATGTTGTAATAATTACATATAAAATAAAATTATCAAAAAAAATATTTGAGATATATATATATATATATATATGTATATATATATTTTTATTAATGTTAATATTAATATTAATATTTATTTTTCAATACAAAATTAAAACTATTGCTAACAAAAATTTGAATGGAGGTTGGGTCTTTGTTCTTGAATTCAAATATCCGTTTAGTAAAGATGATTTACGTATTAATATGTATCACTAACAGTTAATTTCAAGTTGAGAAAGATTCAAAGAATTCGAAAAATTAAGTGGTGGTGGTCTAGTGGTAAAATCACTCAGGAAAAAGAGTAAATCCTTCTAACCTGAGTTCGATTCCTTTGAGAATACTTTCACTTCTATTTGGCCAGTCGAAATAGTGTCACGCTTTAGGCCAATTAGAAAACATGGTGAGTGGACTACTCGACGGCTACACTTATCCTAGAGGATTAGTTGGATGGTAAAAATCCGGATCACTCCCTGATTATTAAAAAAAAAACAATACACCCGAAACTTCCTTGTCAAAAAAACAACAGACTCGTGATTATTAATTTTATAGTTTCTTTTCGACTATCGTTAATTTTTATTAAGAACACGTTAATTGCAATTAATTTTTGAAGAATATAGAGTAAAACAAACTATGGAACAAGTTGTCCAAAAAAAAAAGTATAGAAAAAAAGTCCGGTAAGTAAACACTTCCAACCTAAATTCGATTTCCTTTGGAAACACTTTCACTTCTATTTGATCAGTTGAAATAATATCATGCTTTAGGTCCATTAAAAATTTCGGTGAGTCGGCTATTCGACGGCTACACTAATCCTGAAAAATTAGTCGAATGATAAAAATCCGAAGATTATTAAAAAAAAAAAAAAAACAAGAGACCCGAAACTTCCTCGTATAACAATAAGAAATTCAGTAAGTTTGTATTGTGAAAAGAAGAAATAAGCAAAAGAGGACATATGATTCAACAACATTCGGGCTTTGAGATATATAACAGTGGGCCTACTTAAGAATTTTAGTTAACCCATACAGTCGAAATTAGGCTCTTTAATGGACCGTCTAAAACATAAAATTATCTGTAAACGTTGAAATAATCAAATTGTAGCGAACTCAGAAAATGACAACTGGTAAAAAAAAGTGGGGTCCACGTAGGCGGCTAAAGCTGTTTGCAACTTCCGTCTACCACTTGGCCTTTCTCTCTGTACACTTTTTGTTTTTTCAACTCTCCACTTTCTCTGACAATAATGTATATTTCTCAAAAACATTTCCACAGTTTAAATAATAATGTATATTTCTCAAAAACATTTCCACAGTTTAAATGATAATAATAGCTTTTTATGGTCGTCGATAGGAAAATATATGGTCGTCGATAGCTACATATCTAATTATTTCTTAATGTAATACTAATAATATTCCACATGATAAAATGTACATTTAAACACCACGTGAGTTCGTGATTTTTTGTTTGATAATCCGACACATGTGTGAATGTAACGATCTTTTAATTCTCTTTCAACAAACAAAATAATAATCCATTTTCGATACACGTTATAAATTTCTAGATTTTTTTTGTTTCTATAATTTATAATAGCATGTAAAGTATAGACTTTACTTTATTATTGGTTATAAATTTTTTTTCAACTATCGTTGGAAAATGTCGTCAAATTAATTTTCTGCCTTGCATTAAATTTTGCTGGATTAGTAATTAGTATAGGCCATTGTAATCTGTTTAATACTTTTTTTTAATGATGTTTTAGGAATTTTTTTTATTTTAAAATAATTGATGTTTTCACTATTTTATATAAAATTTATTAATTTTTTTAATTGTTTTTTATTGTTTGAATTATGCATATTATTTTATGATTGGTTGAATTGTGTTTAGATAAATAATAATTAATGTGTTAATTCAGAAAACAATAAAAATTAATTGATTATTTAATGCAAAAATTTTAAATATCAATTATGAAAAAAATAGAGAGTATTTAATTAGGTGGAGGAAAAAAAAAGACTGTGAACACGAAAGAAACAAAACTGGAAATCACGAGTTCTTAACATTTTGTTTATTATTATTATTTTCTACATTGTAGATTATAAATTTTTGTTTATGAGATTCGCATTTTACAAATGAAACCATTGTTCATTTGTAAATAGTTAGTTTTGTCAATCTTAAATAATAGATCATCATTTGTAACATGTAATGTTGTTAAATATCATACATGTAAATGATGAAAAAACTAAACTTAACCATGACTTGATGAAAAATTCGATGTATTCAAAACAGTTTTGAGTTGTGAATTATTCTCATTGTGTGTTATTTTCACTAAAAT
The DNA here is from genome assembly GCA_900406555.1 of Pseudoturritis turrita. Taxonomy (NCBI): domain Eukaryota; kingdom Viridiplantae; phylum Streptophyta; class Magnoliopsida; order Brassicales; family Brassicaceae; genus Pseudoturritis; species Pseudoturritis turrita. The sequence goes on along the minus strand of OVBL01000291.1, from coordinate 305,424 downwards.
TGGAAAGAAGACTTGTGAGTTGTGATGAAAAGTCGCTCGGTTGGTAGCAACTAGGAAATGTGGGGATGTGACAATCCCACGTTCGATATTGGCCTTCTTTGGCTCTATCAAGACATGGAAAAGCAAACTACCTCTCTAATTCAATTATTAAACCTCTCAAATTATCATATTAATTAGTGGAATTGAGTATTAGTTAGTAGTCACTACCCAACAGGTTTTTTTTATTGTATATTTATTATTTATCTACTTCACAGTGTCACAGTGCAGTAGCAGTGACAAGTAGTGGTCATCTTTTATTTTTTAATAGTATTATTTTATTAGCAAAAATTTATAATATTTTCAATCTGTCCATAATAAAGTTCCATATTGTAAAAATATTTGCACCAATCCGAATTTACTTTCCATATACGTTTTTAACTTTAAATGCTCTTATTAAATTTTATTGAGATCTGTGTTTGATCAATCGTTTTTTTTAAATTTAACATCTTTTGGATTCATCGGTCTCTTAAATTTCTCATTTGTTGAATTTTATAACCTTTTTTTTTTTTTTTTCATTTCCGACATAATTTTCAATTTTGTCTTTGGTACATAGAAACCAAGAAAATCTTGGCCATAGATTTATAATCTGTTTCCGATTCGATTAAATTAGTATCTCACTTTTCTTTTTCCCTTTCGGGGAAACGCAGAGAACGGAGGAGTGAGAGAGGGTAGAGAAAGAAGTCGCCGGAATTGTTTAACCGGAGCTCCGGCTACTCTCTGTCCTTTATCCCACTCTTTCTCTCTCTTCTTCTTCTTCTTAATCGCTTTATGCTCTCTGTTCTTTGGTGTGAGCTCTCGTTCATCAAAGCTGCATCTACTGGCTTACCCAGTGGTTGATTTCTCGCAGTTACATCGATTTCCATGCGTTTAAGGCCTAAAAGGTAATTGGGTTTTCTAAAAGTTGTTACTTTTTTTATGATTTTCTGTAGTTTCTCTGTTCGAATCTGAAGTGGGTTGTTGTGTGTGTTTCTGGGTATTGAAACAGGACTTGTTCTGGAGTAAAATCTTTTGGAGGATTTCGTATAAACCAACTTTTCTTGTTCTTGAGAGAGAGGTCGTTTGTTGATTTTGAAGCTTTTCTCTGGGATTTCGAGAGGATTTTTTTAGGGTTTAGGGGGGTTTGGTTTGAGTTTCGCACACCAAGTGTTCGATAAAATGGCTGAACCAAAGAAACGTTCTTCCTTTCAAACCAGTAAACCCTGCAAAAAATCCAAGAAGAAAACTTTCCAGCTGAATCGCCTCCCTGGTTTGTCTGAAGATTTGAAGACTATGAGAAAACTCCGTTTCGTTGTGAATGATCCTTATGCTACTGACTATTCATCCAGCGAAGAAGAGGAAAGGAGTGAGAGAAGGAAACGTTATGTCTGTGAGATCAACCTTCCTTTCGCTCAAGCTACTACTCAAGCAGAATCTGAAAGCTCATATTGTCAGGAGAGTAATAATGGAGGAGGCAAATCCGAAATCTCGACTTGTAGCAAAAGGGTTTTAAGCAGCAAAACCTCTCGGGTCGCTGGACGTGCTAGTGTCTCGAAGCCTGTTGGTGTTAGGCAGAGGAAATGGGGCAAATGGGCTGCTGAGATTAGACACCCCATCACCAAAACAAGAACTTGGTTGGGTACTTACGAGACGCTTGAACAAGCAGCTAATGCTTATGCTACTAAAAAGCTTGAGTTTGATGCTTTGGCTGCAGCCACTTCTGCTGCTTCCTCTGAGTTGTCTGTGGATGCTCTGTCTGATTCAAATGAGTCTGATTCTCTGGTCTCAGCCTCAGGGTCTAATGTTGAAGCTGTGTTAAGCATTGATCTTGATAAGAAGCTTGTTGATTCGACCATCGATTCTGAAGCTGGTGAATCAAAGAAAGTGAGTTTTGATTTCAACTTCGCAGATCTAGAGATTCCGGAAATGGGCTGCTTCATTGACGAGCCATTTGTCCCAAATGCTTGTGAGCTGGATTTTCTCTTCACAGAAGAGGACAACCAGTTGTTGGATGATTATTGCGGCATAGATGATATGAATATCATTGGTCTTGAATGTGACGGTCCGAGCGAACTTCCAGACTATGATTTCTCGGATGTGGAGATCGATCTTGGTCTCATTGGAACCACCATTGACAAGTTTGCTTTCGTTGATCATCTTACAACGACTACTACCGCTCCTCTTAATATCGCGTGCCCATAAGTTTTGCAGCTAGGTGTTATTATTAGCTATAGGAGCAAAGTAAAAAGCTCTTTTTTGTTCGGTTTTTGTCTAAAGTTATTACAGTATAGCGGAGGCAGTTAATCTAAGGGGAAGCAAGAACCCTAAAGAGAGAAGTTTTGTGTGTTGGTGTTACTAAAAAAGTTTTGTTGACATAATGGTTTTGATGTTGTGGAGAAGATAGAGAGGTGAGATCGAAATTGAAATCTCAGGTGGGTTTTTCTTGGAGGCAATTGTGTCTCATTTAGGTTTTTATTCCAAATGAGGATTTGTCTTTGAAAAGCCTTAAGATGTTTTATATTTTGTAAGCTCTCTCAATCTTTGTAAGTTTTGCCTGTTGAGTTGTTGATCTATTGATCTGTATGTGAAACCTAGTTTCTTGTTTTGTGTTATTTAGCTGGTTTATTCTTCTCTTCTCAAGTCTTAAACATTGTTTCATTTCGGTTACATTCGGATTGATTCCGAGCTAAAGATGAAACATTTGTTCTCTACAATCTCAACTTAGAGTGTAAACTAGAGCCGAAATCCGATATTGTTCTCTTCAGGAAGACTATTACGGGTCTGATCATGTTAGGGGTGTTAAATCCGGATTTGAATTATTGATTCGGTTTTCCAAAAAAAAAAAAACCGGTCTTGGAAAAAAGGGTTATTTAACTAAACCCATACACGGTTTGGTACGATTTCGGTTTTGGATTAGTTTTTCTTTTAATTTTATTTCGTTTTGGGTTTGGTTTTGTTTTCGAATAAAAAGAAGTATTACCATTTTATCTGTATTTAAAAAAAAAATCTCAATTCGGTTTTTGGCTAAGATTTTTTTGGTTCGGATCGAAAGAGTTTGGTTTATTCGTATTGAAAATCTCAAGATCCGACCATGGATATATTCAAGCAAAATAAATATCAAATAGAGTAAATATTGTGAAAAATCAGTTTGGAATGTACTTGTTTTTCTTAAAATTATCAATGATATTTCAACCCCAATAAAGGTATTAAAATGAAATGACCGTGTATAATGCATGTTGAAAAGAAAAAAATGTAAAACCTTGTGTAAGGGTTTAGGCTTTTCTTCTTTTGAATTCGTTCAGTAGAGTTTTCCTAAAAGTCCACACCAAAAATAAGTGTGGTCCAAAATATGTGTGAACAAAAATTAAGGCAAGATAGAGAGGTTAATGGTTTTGGTTGATGATGACACTAACAGTTTAGCACCAATAATCACCGCCCTAATTGCGTTAGTTCTTAAATCATTTCAAAAGGAATTTAATACTCCTTTGCGTATATTACACGTCTTATTCCTTTATTAAAACATCTATAAATTAATAAAATATTATAGATAATTCTATTAATTCTATTAAGTACTGTATTTCAACTAGTTCCATCTTTAGTAAAAAGATTATAGATAATTAGAGTAAATGACTGTCGCAATATTTGCAAAAATGATATAGTGAAATTGTAAGAATTAAGTTGTATATTTTATGCACGTATTTTTTAAAATAGCATATCTTTTATGATTTTTCAGAAAGTATCATATTATTTTATTGGAAAAAATACAAAAAAACTTCTCGAGTAACAAAAACATTCAAAATCAACTTTGGTCTAAAAATACTGTAAAATAATTTCTATTTAATTAAAAACCATTATTTTGATTTTCGATGTTAACATTGTTAAAAATTTAATGAAAATCTATACTTATCGTTTTGACAGCAAATAAAATATATTTTTGGGAGTTGAAAGAATCGAACCCATACTTTTTTATCCAAAAATAACTATTTGTTTGAGTTTATCTTATAATCTCAAATATTTATAGTGTGAGAATGGTATATTCGTATTATCATAAGTTATGATATATAATTAGGTTTTGTTGTGTAATTCTTTTAACTTTCAAAGTATGTATTTTATTTTATGTCAAAATGACATTATATGGATTTCGTTAAAAGTTTAATGGTGATAATGTCGAGAGTCAGTGATATTATTTTAATCAAATAAAAGTTTATTTTACAATTTTTTGATCGAGATTAATCTTACAATTTTTATTTTATTTTATATGATATAACGTTTTTATTATCACACGGAATAAACAATATATAATATTTACGAAAATGGCATCTCGTGTTTGGTGAAAATATTATTAAAAATTACATCATTTCTGCAACAACAAAAAAAAAACCCCAAAATTACAATTAGAACTATTTTTTAAATTCTTTAGTGTCAAGCGATCTCTCAAATTCAGACTGTGTATTGGAGTTCAATAGTTTCATTTTATTGGACAGAATTATGGACCCAAATATATTGAATTTATTTTCTTGCTTTCGAGAAAATTAAAATGAATTCTTAAGATACTGACAAAAAACCAAAAAAAGATCCTGAAGATTAATTGAATCGAGAGAAAAAGACTTATGCTTTTCTTTGAATATTTGAGATCTGACATGCAAGTCAATGCATAATTTGGTTTTATTAAGTGGCTATTTTCAATTGTCGTTATCATTTGATGGAAAATTTTATCAAGCGTGGAAGTTAATGATTTGGAACTAAATGGATAAAATAAAAATTTGGTATTTGTTTTCTTCAAGCAATCAGCTATATAATTAATTTTAGATAGATCATTTGGTAATATTTAACATTTTATTATAACTTTTGAACACATCCTTTTTTAAACTAAACAAAATGAAATAATAATTTATTCCCCAAAAATATATAGTACAAAATAAATCGAAATGTTGTTAAAAAAAAAGTAATGATCCGAGATAATAACAACAGGTTCATATGTTACCGAAAGCCCAAATTACAAATTAATTTTCTTATTGGGCTTGTGAGTTATCCAATAAGCCCAGTTCGTTACAAAATACAGCATAAGCCTCACCGGTGAAACGCAACACCTGTCAAAGTTTGCGGAAACGAAATTTTGTAATTGTTTAAAGGCTGGAATTTGGGTTAAATCGAACCGAATCGATCGGTTAATTTTGTTTTTAGTTAGTTCAGTTATTAAAAATTTTACAAGAATTTTTTTGGTTCTATTCGGTTTTCGGTTAGTTCGGGTATATTTTTTGTTTTACCGAAATTAACCGATTTTTTTAAAATTTTGTTTAAAATTGGGTAAAATCGGAAAATTTCGGGTATATTCGGTTCGGTTCGGTTAGAAATTTTAAAAATATATTTGAATTTTGGTCTAAATTTTGGTATAAGTCGATTTAAGAAAAAACTGGAAACCCGATCGGTTCGGCCGAACCGAACTGAAAACCAAATCAATTTTAATATTGTTCCGATCGGTTCAGCTGAGCTAACCGAACCAGAACCGAAAACCGAAAATATTGGTTCGGTTTGGTTTAGTTCGGTTTGGTTAGCTCGGTTCGGTTATAAATCTCAGGGCTAGTTTAAACCGTGAAAATTTTAGGTCTTCAATTCTTAATTTTTTAGGCGGCCAAAACTAGCCCTGAGAATTTGGGTACCCGTTCGCATTCGGATCGCATCTTTCAGATTCTTGGGTATAGGCTTATAAGTCCCATTCGGGTATTAAAAAACTTCGGGTCGGATTCGGTTAAGATCTTTTCGGATTCGGATCGGATCCAATTATATACTCGAAATCCGGTAATACATGATTTTTTCGGATTCGGTTTTTTTCCCAGATTTTTGTATTCCGAAGTATTAAAAAACCAAAATACTTAAAAAGAACTGAAAACCCGAAACATGTGTAATACCAAACAGACAATGTTGATATGTTTTAAACAGACAATGAATTGTTCAAAACAAAAAAAATATGTTTAAACTTTAAAGTACCATAGTACATTACTAAGCTAATTAGTATGATCCATCTCCCTGTTGAACAGAAGCTAATGTTGATATTGAACAGAAAAAGCTAATGATTTCCAAAAGAGTAAAACATATTCTCCATTTCCCTGTTACAACAAAAATCAATTGAGAATCATTCTCCATATCTCTGTTACAATAAAGATGACTATGTTAGAAACAAAAGTGATAAAAAATGTTACCTTATAGCCGAGACTACATCATTTGGTTGGTCATTGGTGATTCAATCTTCTTCATTACTTGGATTTTCAAACATTGAAAAAGAACATAGAGATATATTAAATTACAATAAAAGAATGATTGTAATTTAAGAAATACAATGGAAGAGACAAAAAATACTTACGTTTCTAAAGCTAATCTAGCAGTTCAAAATCAGCTAGCAGTTGTTCATTTGTGACCGCTGTAGTTTCACTTAAATGAATGTCAGCTTTCATCTACTGCTCTGTACACATCAAAACCTCAATCATATAATGAGTTAGACAACTCCTATATGGATCTAAGATCATACCACTAGTGCTAAAAGCACTTTCTGATGCCACAGATGACATTTGCATTGCAAGTAGATCCCTAGTCATTTCTGCTAAAACAGGAAACTTCAACTTGTTGACCTTCCACCAAGAGAGTACATCGTACCCAGTTCCTAGCATAAGCTTAGGATTCTCAACAGGTTTCTTCAAATATATATCTAATTCATCCCTTAGATCAGTAACTCCTGTCTCATCTACCACCTCCTTATACACAAAATCCATCCTCTCATAATCAAAATCATCATAAACCAACTCCATTATGTCCACTATTTGGTCTTGGCCACTCAAAGACGATGTCTAACTAGACTGTGATGATGGCACAGTAGAAGTAAACTCTTTACTAAAACTACCATTATACTCTTTAAACATGCAACCAACAAGATCAAACACTGAATCATACATGCTTACAGCCTCTGAACTTTCTTTCCCATACAACTTCTCAAAATACAACTTAACAAAATTCAGCTTCTTACTAGGATCAAATATAGATGCTACAATTAAAATCTTATTAATGTTCTTCATGCCATCCCAATACTTTTGAAACTTATGCAACATCAGAATAAACTGTAGTAGAAGCAGACACAACCAAAGTGCTATTATAATAAATGACCAGAAACCTTACTAACCTTTTCGCTACATTCTAGTCACGAATAACAGGAGGTCCACACCTCTTATTCCCATTCTAAAGTTCTAAGAAGTAGTCATTGTAAAGCTTATCCTCTGCTTCCATCTTGTCAAAAGCTAACATGAACTGTATTGCTCTAGATAACATCAGAAAGGTTGAGTTCCATCTAGTCTTGACATCCATAGGCAAACTACCACGTGTCAGCCTTCCTGTATCAACTCTTAACTCAAAAGACTTCAACCTAGTAGTAGATGATCTAACATATATAATTTATAACAGGTTAAACATGAGATTGACCATATAACCATGCCTAATACTACTTGCGGACTCCAAGATGCTTCGAGAGGTTTGAAAGTACCTGATTTGGTTGGACATGTCAGGATTTTTTTGCAATAGTGACAAATGCATTTGTCACGATTCTCATTTGTTCTCGTGTAATGAGTCTATACAGAAGACCTTGTGTTGAGTATCTTCTTTGCTTTATCTGGCTGAAAAGTAGCTCCACTTGGTGTATCCTTTCTTTTCCCTCTACTTTCAGGAGTCAAATACTCTTCTTGGTCATCTTTTAGTTCTACTTCTGCATCTTTATCAGTGACATTGTTTAATGGATTTTGAGAGGATGAAGAATCCATCTGAAAAGAAGAATCATACAAAGATCAACAATTAACTTTCTTTTCATAATAGGTAAACTTACACAGAACCACATAACAACATGTATCAAACTTCATACGAATCAAAATACCATTTCATAATTCATATCATCAAACTCCACGACAATGACTATTAGATTAGTTTCAATTCCTTGTACTATAAAACATGTACTTAAATTCGATCACACAAAGCTTAAAAAGACATAGATATAATCAATTCTGCTCAAACTTCAGTTTCACATCTTTGAAATACCAAAACTTGAAGTAAACCCAAAAGAAGAAGACAACCCAGAGACTCTAAATCAAAAATATATCGAAACCAAAGAGACAAATAAGAAGACAACACACATAGACATAGATTAAAACAAACTAAGAAACAAAACCGAACCAGAACAACAACTAAGAAACTATATCGAATTAATCAGACACAAAACTTTAATCGAAATTACATTGAATCAGAAGAACAACTAAGAAAAATATCGACTGAATCAAACACAAAAAACCTAATCAAAACTATATCGAATTAGAAACAAAATCAAAACTATATCGAATCAGAAACAAAACCGACTCAGAAGAACAACTAAGAAACTATGTCGAATCAGACACAAAATCCTAATCGAAACTCAAACTATATCGAATCAGAAACAAAATCGAAACTATATGGATTCAGAAACAATATCGAATCAGAAACAAAACCCTAATCGAATCGAAAGAACTAACGTACATGTGATTGATTTCTAGACTCCCCTGATGGAGGAGACGTTGAGCTTCAGAGATTTGGATTTTCCAGTTTCGATGAGAAGAACAAAATTATCTATTTGGAGATTTAGGGATTCAAAAATAAGGAAGAGGACGGCTAATACAAGTTCAGGTAACATAAATGATAAATGTATACAAATAGGTTTTTAGATCTAATCTGGTACCCATTCATATTTTGGGTATTACCGAACCTGACCCCGAACCTGAAATACTCAACAGCTGAGATCCGTTCGGTATTCAGACAAAGCCGAACCCAAACCAAACCCTGTTTTCGGGCCGGGTTCGAGTTTTGGGTCCGGTTTTTTTGCCCAAACCTAACCAAACCCGGTCGTTGATAATATTATGTTAAAGACGTAAATCTTCTTTCCCAATTGAATTTGGATTAGTGATTTTGAATACTCACTTACAAAATCACTATAGCATCACCCACTTGATGTTAATATTATTGAGTAGTAGTTTATACGATTTATATAGCGATTAAAAAATAATATATTTGTGTGACAATATTGATTAATTGACAACAATTGAATTAGCGTTTGAAATCAAAATGAAAATATGTGATATATTTTTGTGTAGTAATGTAATAACAAAGTTCTATATTATTGTTTTATTGTTGAAATGTTAAATTTGTTGATTAACAAAATAAATAAATTATTTATATGAAAATAGTGTAAAAAGAAATGTAGAAAAAAATAAATTTTGAAAAAGATGAAAAGAAACAAAGAAGTGAAGGTTGATCAATTCATGGCTGTGAGAAAAACCAACGTTCAGAGTCGTGCCTTCTTTACTGGCTAATCGAGGCAATGGCCTTAGACGATCACATTTATAATTTAATTTTAGGGCCACATTTTCATTAATTTTGTTAGTTGAGTTGTTTAAGAGTTTATTGGTGTATAATCCACTATTAATGGGTTCAAATATTAAAATGGTTGTTTTAAACTTCAAATCATGATTTTAATCTTTAAAACCTCATATTTTATGTGCATTTCAAAGTAATTTAATTTGTTTATACTATTTTCATTGAATTTTTAATAGATTAATATTGTTTATCCACAAATTCTTTGTTTTTCTACCATCTTAGTATTATGATTTGTAAAAAAATAAGTAGTGCACTTACAAGTTACAAATTAAAAAATGCACACAATTTTGTAAAAATTGTCTTAAGACTTCTAAATATGTTAGCACGACATTGCCAACATCAAATTATCGAGTTTTGGTGAGCTATGATTGCGGATATATAAAAGTGATCTTATTTGTGAATGGTTTATATTCCTTTTATGATTTATTTCAAACGCATAATCACAATTATTCACCGATATATAATATTTATATCTTTAAGTTTAGATTTGTTCAAGTCTTAGTTAACTGCATCTCTGTCCTAACTTGAACGACCAACAACGAACGATCAAGCCTTTTTTTCGCCGTTTTCCAAACGATAATATAATTCTATAATAAATAATTTTAAAAATGTTGCAAAATTATTTCAAGAATGGTTGAACAAACTTAAAGCAAATTAGATTAAAAAATGTTTCAGTTTCTTACTGCAAATTTCAAAAATGTGTCAGGCCTCGTTGACAAGTATATACAATGCGTTAAATATATGGAAACTATGGTTAATATATAACTTATTTTAGAATGTTGCAATAGCGGTGAAGCCATGCCACATACCACATATGCTTTCCTTCAAAGTCAAGACACAAGAAATGTGCATCGTTGACCCCACCTAACAATACCATGCTGGAGACTTAATAGTTTCAACATTCAAAAATCGAATCAAATCTAATATATAAATTTTAGACTCCCAATATTGATTTTAAAAACAGTTTCGAAATAAAATTAATATTCTTAGTAATGTAAACGAGTCACAATTCTTAAAAGGCGAAATTATATTGTTGGCAAAACAAAAAAGAAGAAGATGAAACTATATTCTGATCAACGTTTTTATAAAATTTATAACCAAAATAACATCATTCTCATATATTTAAGAATAAACTTTAATTGTTTGGCTATGACTTTAAGATATACCTTTCACATGACTATCGTATATTGCTTTGAAAACAACTAAGACCAACTTTTTCTGCACATGTAAATGTTTATGGTTCTATTAAATTATATAATATACATTATATGTTTTTTTCGTTCCTACATTTACGGTTAGATATTGCTATATGATATCTATTAGATATTCTTAGTAGATATAAATAATAATGTTTAATGAATTATTTGGATCCTTTTATTCTTGTGTATCTACTTACTAATCCAACGTATAAAGAAATGTAATCGAACATAAAAAAATTCAATATCAAGTTTTAAGGTTTTTAAAAATCCGTTTCTCACTCCGTTGAATCGCTATTTAGCTTTAAGGTTTTGAATGGTAGCATGAAATGTGCATGGTTTTGGTTAAGCGTGAATAATGGCACGTTAACGGTTCTTCTACGTTTTTTTTCTTTTTAATTATTTTTGTTTTCAGAAAAATTTAAATTTATTTGAAAAAGTTATACGTGTTAATTCCATCAGCCAATACAATTCTGTTCAAAGAAAGAATTGTTTCGGTCACTCAAACTATTACAAAAAGTGAAAACTCAATTGTCCAGTTGACCAAAGATATTAATGTTTCGAGTTTGTAGTTCGATTTTCATATAATGAGATTTATTAACAACTAGATAAAAGACCCGCATATATGTGGGTTTGTAATCTAATATTTTATAATTTGTAAAAAAAATTAATCAATTAAAAGTAGAAATCAAAATTAGATTACCCGTAAAAATAAATAAGATAAAATTGAGAATGCTGAGGCAAAACCACTAATTCAGAAATCTAACATTTATTTATTTACTTTGATTATTTTATTATTTGATTTTCAATTAAATTTTCACATATTTTCAAATTATTAGTTTTCATATTCTATTTGAATTAATATTACTTTTTAATCCATTTTTAAAATCTTGATGAATTTATTCTCATATTTTAGTTAAATTATTTTGACTCTTTTAATATTTTATAAACCGAACAAAAATGAAAAACAAAATCATATCATCTGTAAAAATAAATAAAATAAGATTAAAAACGTCGATGTGAAATCACTCATAGAAGAGCCTACAAATTATTTATTGATTTTGATTCTCCCACTTTTTTTTATATTAACTTAATTTTCAAATATTTTTTTCACATATTTATAAATTATTAGTTTTTCCTATTCCTATTTAAATTATATTTACTTTTTATTATATAACTACTCATATATCTTTTTTTTTAACTCTTGACAAATGGATTTACGTATTTTGATTTGAATTAGATTTACTCACATTTTTTAATCATATTTGAATTTTTCTTTTTCACTTGTGAATCAAGTATTATATTTCTTCCGATGGAAAACGAATTATATGTGTTTCATCACTTGGTTTCTTACTTTTTATAATTTTCTCAACATGAGAAACTTTCAAAATAATTTTCTTTTCATATATCAATTTTATAATAGTTAGGATGTCTACGTAGTGGTAAGTCTTTAAAAAAACCACAATACAATGTACATTTTTTAATTCTAATTTCAAAATATAATGATATTAGATTTTTTTAAAATAGAAAATTTTATTTTGATAAGTGGTTAAAGCTAATAGGAAATAAAATTTTAGAAAAGGTTATTGAAAATTTAAATTATTTGGTGGGAAGATCGAGAGAGTACAAAATTGTTTAAATAAGGGTGAAATATTATAATTTTTAAAGATTTGGGTATGTAAACCTAATTCTATTCAAAAGATTTTTACACGTGTATTTAATATTCTATTGAGAAAACGTGTTTTTTTGTTTTTGTCATATTTATTTCCATTTAAAATCAAAATATATAAGCGTGTATATATGTAGCTTATTTTCTTTTATGAATTACTAAAATAAGCTAATTGGAAAATGTTGAGATATGTTGTTTTTATTGAATAAGAGAGTAATCGATGGTTTTTATAATAAAAAGCTGAAATAAAATTTGTGGAAGAGATTATTGAAGTTTGAAATTTTGTGGTGAGAAGATTGAGAGAACACAAAAGCTTGTTATATAAAGACAAAATATTTTTAAAAATTTAAGATTTGGGTATGTACCTAAGTCTATTTGAACTCAAAATTTTGTTACACGTGTATTAATTAATATTCTAATGAGAACATTTTGAAATCTAATTCATCTTAATAAACGTAAAGGAAAAGAGGGAAAAAAAAATGGTTGTACGAAAAAAACAAAATCGAGACATATAATAAAGTCAATATTTAAAGGAATAGACCATGCTTATCAACTAATTATTTTAATAAATTATTTATCAGAAACTAATTAATTTTTTTTTATATATATTAATTTTTATAATTTACTTGATAAATACAAATATATAAGTTTAAAAAGAAATAAGATTTGTATGACATATGTCAAAATCTAATTGGAAAAAAAGTTACATGTGTCAAAATCCGATCGACCGGCTGACATATGTCATGATCGTGTTAATTACGAATTATTTATCAGAAATTAATTAATTTTCTTTTTATATATATTAATTTTTATAATTTACTTGATAAATACAAATATATAAGTTTAAAAAGAAATAAAATTTGTATGACATATGTCAAAATCTAATTGGAAAAAAAATTATATGTGTCAAAATCCGATCGACCGATTGACACGTGTCATGATCGTGTTAATTACGAAGTTTGACACATCAAGCTTTATATAATAAGATTATACAGATTATTAGAGATAAGCTTACATGAGATTTCTAACATTGTGTAAACAGATTCGTTCGCCATAATTCTACGCATTGAGTGAAAAGAGTCCATTATAGGCATGAAGCAGATAGTACCGTCTATCATAGATTTATAAATGTTGGATTGAATTGTCCGTGATAAAATCGTCTATGTAACAGTCCTCATAATTTATAATAGTTCATAAATTCAGACGATAAAACAAAAACTATTACAAAAATTGATCAAAATTTCATATTATACTCAAAATATATTTTTTAATATCCTTATTCGATGTTTTATTCTACATATTATGCACCTTGTCATGTATGTTCAACACTAACCACATTTATTATGTATTGTCGGTTCTGTTATCACCGTCTGGACCATAACTACAAAATGGTATTATTATTTTTTGTAAAATCGAATTAATTTGTTTTAATGAAATAAACAAATTATTTGTTTTAAATGGAACTTTCGAAAAAGAAAAAATAATAAAAGTGTGAGCCTAGCAGAATTATGATTTCCGTTTGTAATTGAATTAGGTAGGATAATATATTCAATAGTGTAGGTATATTGATCAAAATTAAGGTAATTTAAACATGTATAATGTGATTTCGATGAAAAAAATACATAACAAAATTCCATTTCATATGTTTGACGGTGGAAAATAAACTGGAAAACGAAGAATTAATAATAATTATTCGTCGGCAAAGTTGAATTTTTTGTTTTTGTTTTTGTTTACAGGTTAGAGAAACGCGTTAACCTCAAAAGATTATTATTCTATAGAGAAACTATTTTATTTTTATTTATTACCTATAGTGGGCCCAGCCCAAGCCCATTATCCAAAACATATATGAACAAGTGTAGAGGGAGACAAGAAACACCCATTGTGTGTTTTTGATAGAGAAAAAAAAAACATTTTTCTTACAACAAAAGCGGCGTTGATTTTCCGATTTCGCGAGAACAAAAAAGATTCAAATTTCTCGTTTTTTGTTTGTTATTGAGGTTTTTGAGTCAGTGAAGAGAAATGGGTTTGCAGAAAAAATCTGCATTGTTGGAAGATTTGATAGAGAAATGCGGCGGTTGTGCGGTGGTCGACGGTGGTTTCGCAACCCAGCTCGAGATTCACGGCGCCGCCATTAACGACCCTCTGTGGAGTGCTTTATCTCTAATCAAAGATCCTGACCTAATCAAACGGGTTTGTTAAAATATTCTGTTCTTTTTTTTTTTTTTTTTTTCCTTAATTTTTGAAAAAAATCGGTTTTAGGGTTGGTGGGTTTAATTCAAATTGGAATTTTGAATATGATATATCTATTCGTATTCGTATGATTATTGGTGAAAACGCAGATCTCCAGATTATTGATTTGTTTTTTTTTTGCAGGTTCACATGGAATATTTGGAGGCTGGTGCAGACATTGTGGTGACTTCATCGTATCAGGTAATAATCGAAGTAAACCTAATTATCTATTTTACCTGTTCAGAAAAGTTTAAGATTGTAGGGTCAGAAAGATACTTGTCTTCTTGATTTGATTTGTCAGATTGAAAGTGTCTTTTTTTTGTTGTTGTAAAGATTAGAAAGTTATGGTTTGTTTTCAGGCTACTATCCCTGGCTTTCTTTCAAGAGGTTTATCGATGGAAGAGAGCGAGTCTTTGCTACAAAAGAGCGTAAAATTAGCTGTTGAAGCTCGCGATAGATTCTGGGACAAAGTGAGCAAAACTTCAGGACATAGCTATAACCGAGCTCTTGTAGCTGCATCTATTGGAAGCTATGGAGCTTATCTTGCTGATGGCTCTGAGTACAGGTGCCTTCTAAGGAATAAATCAATTCACATTTTATGATTTTGGTTTTGAGATGTTTTCGAATCGTAAAAACCATTCAAGTCGAAGGCTTTGGCAGATTCATGATTATGTCGATTAGTTGTTCAATGTTCATTTGATGTTCGTCTTGCAGTGGAAACTATGGTGAGAATGTAAGTTTGGATAAATTAAAAGACTTTCACAGGCGGAGACTTCAAGTCCTTGTAGAAGCTGGCCCTGATCTTCTTGCTTTTGAAACCATACCGAATAAACTCGAGGCTCAGGTTCGCTTTTTGCCCACCGAGAAGACAACTTCTTGAAAATATCTTGTTATCTGTCTCTTTAAATATTGCAAATCTCGATATCTCAGGCGTGTGTTGAGCTTCTGGAGGAAGAGAATGTGCAAATTCCGGCATGGATCTGCTTCACATCTGTTGATGGTGAGAAAGCTCCATCGGGAGAGAGCTTTGAGGAATGTCTTGAACCTCTTAACAAAAGCAACAATATTTACGCGGTTGGCATAAACTGTGCGCCTCCCCATTTCATCGAAAGTCTGATTCGCAAATTCTCCAAGGTAAATTAAAAGTTCAAGTTCTGTTGGGTTGTATCGCAAAGTAACCGCCTTTATTTCTTACTTTCTATGTCGTTTTGTATTTTCAGCTGACCAAGAAGGCAATCGTTGTTTACCCAAATAGCGGAGAGGTTTGGGACGGGAAAGCGAAAAAATGGCTGGTATGTTGTTTTCGCACTTATTCATATCTAATTTCGAAATTAGAAAGTATCCGTAGAAGGAGAATGATCACATCAATCTCATGAGTCAATCATAGCAGCCATGGACATGCTTACTACAGTGATGATACCGGTCAAATAAGTTGAATTGGTCATATAGGTCAAACCGAGTCCTAGGAATTTACAATTGGGTTAAGAGATTGTAGAGATATTCATCTCGGGATTATTATGTGGGCTGGCTCTAGATTGAATGGATCTACAAATCTGATGATTTTACTACCTTGTGGTTGAAGAAATGATTTTGGATATAAAATTTTGGCAGCCATCGCAATGCTTTGGTGATGAAGAATTTGAGATGTTTGCAACGAAATGGCGCGACCTTGGAGCTAAAATTATAGGAGGGTGTTGCAGGACTACACCTTCCACCATTAAAGCTATCAACAGAGATTTGAAACGAAGATGAGGTTTCTAAGAAGAAGATTGAAGATTCTACTTTTTTTTCTTTCTATCTGTGTACTGTTGTTTACTTGATTTTCACGCTTCCTCTGTTATCTGATATGCATTCGTATACTAGGCCTTGGGCTTTTTCATGTAGGACCCATAAAATGTCTTTCTTTCCCAAAATAGCCCAATTTGAATCCTTAATACTAGCAGAAGAATTTAATTAACAATGATT
Organism: Pseudoturritis turrita; assembly: GCA_900406555.1. Lineage (NCBI taxonomy): Eukaryota > Viridiplantae > Streptophyta > Magnoliopsida > Brassicales > Brassicaceae > Pseudoturritis > Pseudoturritis turrita. Next base: position 288,912 of record OVBL01000291.1, on the reverse strand, counting down.
GCTTTTCTATCGTTTAATTAGTCCGGGCAATACTGATTCGAAATAGTGGTTAGTTTAATCTTGAGTGAAATTGTGTATATGGTACAATGGATAAGAATATATGATCTAGTGTGTCACTTTTTTTTCACTCAAAAAAATATTCATTCATAGAAGATATATTACACCTCACGTTTATCATCCTCTACAAGAATTTGTAACCAAAATGGGACACACTTACAAATCCAAGGAACATGATTCTCAAAGACATAAGATATTGGTGAGTTATTCTGTCCGCAGCTCATTTGCAAAATCGCTGGTTGAATTGAATGGAGAAACCGTAATTTCTCATTAATGTTTGTGTTATAATCATCTTAATCTCAACACTTTAAGGAAGGGGCAAATGAAAATCCTAAAGACAACAAGAATGAGTCCGGTCCGTCATCTTGGAAACCCATCATCTCATTAAACCCAAGACGACATATCTAGCTTGGAATGGTCAATGGTCAAATGTCAAAAGTCAAATGGTCAAGTCTCACCATTAATTTGGTGATTAATTTATTATTATTTTGATAATTAATTCACCAATTTTAATGGTTATGAATGACACATTAGTAGAGGAAAATGGCTATAAAAATGAGGGAGACTCACCATGAAAAAGAGATATGAGGAAGAGCACAAATATTAAACACTTTTAATTCTCTTTCATTTTGTATAGAGTTTTATTGTATTCATATGATTATATACAATAAAAGGCATATCTTTTCATTTGCATTCTTTCCCAAATTACTTTTCTTAAGACTTGAACTCACTTTTCAACACATTTAATACAAATCCTATATTAAATCCACTTCTCTTGAATATTTCAATGTGTCTAGCACTTTTCTTTTTTTTGTCTATAAAAAAGAGTTCCCTAAATTTATTTTCGAAAATAAACAATTGATTGCGTATTTTACATCCAAACAATCGTGATTGTTGAACTTTTTACACCTACAATTACCAATAATTAGATATCTTGTTGGTAAGATTGTAGAACAGGCCAGCTTGTAGGTTTAGGAAACCTTGGATGACTTCTTTAGAGTCGAATTCGAAGATGATATTTCTATATCCAATATTTCGTATGCAAAGTATTACCCATCGAAGGGCTTCAGTCTCTGCTTCCAAAACCGATTGAACCTTTGGCATGGTCCGGTCTTCAACCCAACGTACTAATCTATGACGATCTCTAAGAAGGTCCATCCCACACATCACTATTACTTATTTCCGGGTTCTACACATTACCAATGATCCAGTGCATGTGTCACTTATGTGTTTTTTTTTTGTATTTTTAAGTTTGATATCATCAATAAAAATAAATTTGTTTATGTGATTAAAATTGTTGTATTGAATTTAGCAAAACCAGAACTTCATCAGCAAAAACTTATTTGTTTTTCTTGGGTGCTATTTTGTATAATATTATTGCTGAATGCGCACAACTTATTTTTTTCTTTCAAAAGTCAAAACAAGTCATCTAATATTCTATCTATCATTATTTATCAATTGGAATTACTTATATACTTTGGCAGTATGAAAGTACTTAGTAAAATAAGGTGAAATTTCACATTATAACAGAAAATATTATTTACTAGGAAAAAATTATTGAAACATTATATTAAGTAAAATGGAGAGACTAGTAGTATATGGTCAATTATTAATATTTTTGTATACAGAGAGAGAGAGATATATAAAAATATTTTTTACCAAAATTTCAAGACTTCCATAAAGTAAATTTTTATATGAAAAAAACAAATTAACCGTACATCATACATAAAGTAACAAAATATCAGGTTTTTTGTTTCTTAACGTTTTAGGTAAGACAAATACAATACTTACACAAAATTTCGAGATATCGACCGACTTTGTATTCCATATATAAATTTATTTAGTCGTACAATAGCCAATGTGTTAATAAAAAAGTAATAAACTAATATAATATTTGAAAATGGAAATTTGGTTTTACTATTAAATCTCTTCTAATTTAGAGTGAAAAATTAAGGAATAAGAAGAAATAGTCAAAGAGATTCTAAAATCCAAAGAGAAAGGGACAAAGAGAAGACATGAAAGCCCCTTCGCCGCATATTACGTGGCGCTTCACACATTGGTCTCTCTGTGCCTTCATAAAACACCCAAATTCGAGACCTCTTTTTCCTAAAATTATTCTTATTTTTTTTAGAATTTATTTTATTTTTTTTGGGCTTGAGTTTTTAATGTATTAAAACTTGACTTCGTATTGACTAGAATACAATCAGATGGCAATAAAATGGAATTTCGAAAACTGCAAAGTCTTTCATAAGAAATGAGTACATAGAAAAACTCGTTTTGGTTCACTGTTTAGAAGAAAACTGGTACTCAAATTAATTCTTATTACTAAAAGATAATAGTCTTAGTAGTATAAGCATTTTTTTAAACCTAAAAATTATGATTTCTTTTGTATTTTGTGCAAACATCATTTCTTAGTTTTGTTTTTTAAAATACTACAATTTTAAATTAAAAAAATAACCATGAATTATTTTATCGTCGCCGCTTTTTTATCTTTCTCTTTTCTTCTCTTTAGAGTTTTCTTCTTCTGAGCTAAATTTCTAACTCTGGCGACTTCCACATTATTGGAGTGGAGTTTTCGTGTTTGTTTCTCTCTATTGTGGTTTTAATCGGTCTAAATTTTTGCTTTAAAAACCTTTTTTCTGGTCAACATTGGTTTAGATTTTATCTAGATCTAACATTTTTCAGAGTAAAAAAGGCTTGTGATTATCTATGTCGGTGTGTTTTTGTTTGGGTTTTAGATCCCCATTGTTGTTGTTATCCCTCTCTTTCCTTATAGCCGGTGGTTTCCTCGGCACTTAACCGTCTCGGTCCTATGCCAGCCACGTTTCTTCAAGTGGTGGTAAATCGGTTTTGGACAGCCTAGTCTCTAGGTCTCCTCCACTCGATCTTTGGTTCAGATTTGGGCGAGATCTGTTTCAACTCTTGACTCCTCCTACCGAATATTGGTCGCGTAGTTCGATTTAATCGGTCTTGGCTGTCAACGACGGTCTCTTTTAGCCTACGGTGAGGCTCTTTCTTCTAGCCGCTCAAAAGTTGCTCAATGTTTCAATTTTCGAAGTCGTCTCATTACCAAGTGAGGCTTAAAGTTTAAAAGTTTGTTATGTGGATGTTGTGGTCTCAGCCGCGGCCTCTCAAAGCCGATGTTCTTGGAAATCCTGGCGAAAAATGTGAAAATTGTATCAACAGCATTTCTGAAGGCAAACTTTTGCCGGTAAAGGGTTTTCTGAATCTTATGGTTTGTTGTTTCAATGTAAGGATTAAACTTCTGCTTTAGATTCGATTGTTTAGCTTGTCCGTTCTTGGGTCTTTGTGAGAAATCTTAGACAAAGAAGAACACAAAGATAAGAATTTCTAGATGATCTTATTAAGAGGCTCACCCCAACGCTTATATACACTCCTTTGTCTTGGAAACAAAGTACAATATCAATCATAGTTAATTGAGAAGATATGGAGTTATGTGATTGATATATACGATCGTATCAAATAAGTAAAGAAGATAAAGGAGATCGACACTGATGAAGGAGATGTGCCAATGATGAAGATGGAGTACTAACAGAGGTCTTGATGGATCTACACGGTGAAGCCCATTGGGCTTAATACCCCCCCTCAAACTAGAGCGTGGAGATCTCGAATGCCCAGCTTGACTCGAAATTCGTGAAATGCTTGGCGTCCGAGAGGTTTAGTGAAAATATCGGCTAGCTGAGAATGAGTGTCAACATGAATCGTGGCAATATTTCCACGTTGAATCTCATCTCGAACGAAGTGACAATCGTTTTTAATGTGTTTTGTCTGTTCATGAAAAACCGGGTTCATTGCAATGTGGATTGCTGCTTTACTATCACATTGAACAAGCATTGGTCATTGATGAGAAACACCCAGATTACGGAGAGCTCGTTTGACCCATATAAGCTCATGTGTGAGAAAAGCCATAGCCCGATATTCTGCCTCAGCGGAAGAGTGACTTACTGTATCCTGTTTTTTTTTTATTTTGCACGATATCGGAGAGTTACCTAGTTGCACGAAGTAACCAGTAACCGAGCGTCTAGTGAGAGGACAACTCGCTCAATCACTGTCGCACCAACCAGAGATTTGAAAATCAGAAGTAGCGTGTAGGAGAATACCTTGATCGAGACTATTTTTTAGATACCGGACCATCCGTAATGCTGCAGCCCAGTGATCCTAACGTGGTGTTTGCATAAATTGGGACAACACATGTACAGAGAATGCTAAATCAGGACATGTGACATCCAAGTAGACCAGACGACCAATAAAACACCGATAAGGCTCTGCATTCGACAACAAAGGTGATTCAGAAAGAGCTAACTTGTGATTTTTTTCAAGTGGAAATGTAGCAGGCTTAGCTCCCAATAGTTCCATCTCTGATATAACATCTAGAGCATATTTTTGTTGGCTAAGATAGAAGCCCGTAGAGTTTCTCGAGACCTCAATCCCCAAGAAATACTTTAATGGTCCAAGATCCTTCATTTTAAAGCACGTGGACAGGTACTCTTTGAATGTTGTCATGGCTTCCATTGTACTTCCTGATATTATCATATCGTCAACATATACTAAAATATTGAGTTGACTACCTTGCTTCTCATAGGTGAATAAAGAGTAATCTGATAGAAATTGCTCAAAATCGTATGCAGATAACGCTGAATGCAACTTTCCAAACCAGCACCTTGGTGCTTGTTTTAAACTATAAATAGACTTCCGTAGTCTACATACCTTAGACGGATATGTAGTCTGAAAACCAGAAGGTAATTTCATATATACCTCTTCGTTGAGATCTCCATGAAGAAACGTGTTGTACACATCCATCTGATGAACTGGCAAATTTTTATCCTCTGCAATTTGAAGAAACAAACGAATAGTACCCATTTGGACCACTGGTGCAAATGTATCACTGTAATCCACCCCTTCTATTTGGCGATTTCCCATTGCAACGAGTCTAGCTTTGTATCTTTCGATCGTGCCATCAGACTTGTACTTGACTGTATAAACCTATTTGCTACCAATCGCCTTCTTCCCTTTAGGTAAAGTCTCAATAGTCCACGTATTAGTCTCTTCCATGGCTCTGATTTCATTCCCCATTGCATCACGCCAAATCTTATCAACGACTGCTTGATTAAACGTATGTGGTTCGTATGCCTTTGTAATTGCAGCCAAAAACGCTTGGTGCGAGACTGAGAATCGAGCACAATCAACAAATTCATCAATGGGATAGACCGATGTGGGAGAATCATAACATTGCAAAGGCTTTGTGGTGGCAGTATTGGTAACAAAATTCCGTAAGGTTACCGGAGGAATTCGTTTTCGGTGTCCCATACCGAACAGTTCGACTTCTAACGGTGGCACCACCATCGGAGTTTCAGGTTGGGAAGAAGAATCATTGACTGGTGGTGATACGGGTGGTGTTGGTGTTGTGTCGTCCGTCAGATTGGTGTGGTCTGGGATCAAAGACGTGGAGGATTCACCTATTTCAAACTAGACTGGATCAGTAACAAGGCCCAATTCGTTCATGGAACTTGTTGGTGGAAGTGAGCCATTTTGTACTATCGGTTCTGCAATTATTGGGCTTGGAGATATTGGGGCCCAAAGAGGTTGATCTTCTTCTTTGTCGAGGTCTACCTGTTGCAGATTATCATTCACATAACAAAATTCTTCCTAGGAGAAAATAACATCCCGAGAAACGAAGAACATTTGTGTATTCAGATCGAACACACGCCACCCTTTTTTGGCATAAGGATTTCCCACAAAGATGCAACGATGACTCCGTGATGCGAATTTTTTGCCTTGTGTATTCTGATTTTGAGCATAACAGAGACTCCCAAATATTTTGAGATGATCATAAGGAGGTGGCTAGTTATACAACTTCTCATATGGTGTTTTCCCACCTAGAACTTGACTTGGAGTGCGGTTAATTAAATAACCCGCTGTCAATATGCATTCGCTCCAAAATTTGATGGGAAGATTTGCTTGAAACAGTAATGCCCTTGCCACATTGAGAATGTGTCTATGCTTTCTCTCTGCGCGGCCGTTTTGCTGTGGTGTCTGTACACACGATGTTTCATGAATGATTCCAAGGCTAAGAAATAATCACTTAAACACAGAAACTCTATGCCATTGTCGCTTCGTACAATTCTGATTTTTGCTTGAAACTGTCTTTCTACCATAGACACGAAATTCTTCAAACATTTCGATGTTTCTGTTTTATTTTGCAGAAGATATAGCCAAACACTTCGTGAATAATCATCAACAACCGTAAGAAAATGTCTTGCACCAGTATACGATTCCGTCCAATAAGGATCCAAAAGATCACAATGAATTAACTCAAAAATACTTGTAGTTTTATTTTGACTAATCGGAAAAGACAATCTTTTTTGCTTAGCGCAGAGACAAACATCACACGCCTTATTAGAATCCTCAGAAGTAAAAACAGAAACATCAGGAAGTAATCCAACTATTTTCGGAGACGGATGACCCATCCTACGATGCCACAAGTCATAAGCCTTGTCATCACGAATGGTGACAGTTGCTGCTAACTCCGTACTTCGAAAATAGAAGGTTCCACCAGCTTCTCTCTTACCCACTCCAATCACCATCCTCGCAGTGCGGTCCTGGACAACAAGGAAATGATCAACTAACTGAACAACGCAACGATTTTCATCCATCAACTGTCCTAGAGATATCAAATCCAAAGTCATCTCCTCAACATAAAAAACAGATTTCAATATCAAGTTTGATCCCAATCTGACCGACCCTTCCTTAACTGAGATTCTTTCACGTCCATCAGCCATAACAATCAAAACCGGTGCCATATCTCTGACATTACTTAAAATATCATATCTCCCAATGAGATGATGTGTAGCTCCTGTGTCCATAACCCATAAAGGTAAAGAAAATGTACCGGAGAGTTTTTCAGTGTTGGTGTTGGCACTGTTTTTCCAGCATTCAAGCGATTGAGAACAGCACACCATTGTGTGTCACTTAACCCGCTCACTCCATCTTGGTTTTATTCTGTAAGGACATAATTGACATGTTCTTGATTTAGAATGCTCGGAACATTAACAGCGTTGGCAAAGGTTACTCCACGTCCTCTGCCGGTTGTGAGAATTGCAGGTGATGCTCCACGACCTTGTGCTTGCATAGTTCTACTCCTAGGGCGTTCTCCCCACCACTCCGGATACCCAATCACTGCATAACAACTTTCAGAAGCATGGCCTGATCTGTGACAGTGTTTGCATAGCACAGATCGTGACATTGGCGTCGCTTGAACACCAAAAGCAGTTACTCCTGAGTGTTGCTCTTGACTTCGTGTTCCATTCCGAATCAAGTCTTCTTCCTGCTGAACAATATTATAAACCTCCTCCAATGGTTGAACTGGTACCCGAGAGACAAGACTTGAACGCACAATACAAAACAGGTCATCATCAAGGCCGAAGAGGAACTGATGAACCTTGTCCTCTTCTTGGTCTTGCTCCTGGATTGTTTCCAAATTGCACTCGCATTTCCCACATTTGCAAAGTCGTAGTGGACGATGATTGCTCATACTATCCCAGATCCGTGTTTGTTTTCCATAGTATGTCTCAATTGCAAGGCCTCTCTGCTTGCAACATGCTAATTCAGCCTTAATCTGCTGAATCCGAGGTCCATTGGTCCCCGAAAATTGCTTCTTGAGATGATCCCATAGATATTTTGCCACATCCCGATGAGAAATATTAGAGCGAAGAATTGGATCAATGGTCATCTTAATCCAAGAGACTAGCAGCGCCTGGATTGTCCACCAATCTTCCAAGTCTGCTGATCCTTCATCAGGTCGTGGAATTGACCCATCAAGGAAACCAAATTTCTTCCTGGAACAAAGAGCTGTCTTCATTCCACATGCCCATTCATCGTAATTGGTTTCTTTCAAGAGAGGATGTAAAATTACCGCTCCTAGATTGTTCGCAGCAGTCAGATCGTATGGAGATATTGTTCTCCTCACCTCTGTCGTCGATGTTGTCTGATTCAGGTTCGTGTTCATCGGGTTCATGTTCATCGAGTTCGTGTCAGTTTGGGTCATTGGATCAATCGGATTTCTGTTTGTGGTTGACATCCTAATTCGAAAAAGAGATAAAGAAATAGATCGATTTTTTAGTTAAGAGCTTCAGGCTCTGATACCATGAGAAATCTCAGACAAAGAAGAACACAAAGATAAGAATTTCTAGATGATCTTATTAAGAGGCTCACCCCAACGCTTATATACACTCATTTGTCTTGGAGACAAAGTACAATATCAATCATAGTTGATTGAGAAGATATGGAATTATGTGATTGATATATACGATCGTATCAAATAAGTAAAGACGATAAAGGAGATCGGCACTGATGAAGGAGATGTGCCGATGATGAAGATGGAGTAGTAACAGAGGTCTTGATGGATCTACACGGTGAAGCCCATCGGGCTTAATACTTTGTCTCCGGAGAATGTATTCTTGCTGGTTTCGCTGCTCTTATATGTCTCCGCAAATCTCTCGGACTAAAGTTTCAACTGTTCTTGTATGTTTTATAATTTGGTAATATAATATTTCAGATGATAAAAAAAAAAAATTATTTCATCAAGTATTCTATATTTTTTATAAGATTTTTAAAATTTTTCAAAACTAAATGTCAAAAACTTTAAATTTTTTTGTTGGTAGTGTTTTTGAATTTTTTGGTTTAAATTATCAAAAAGTTTAAAAATATAATATTTTAAAGAATTTCTCTTTTATACAATGACTGAATAAAATATTATAAAGAATGACATGAAATCAAAGATTTCTAAGCCTCTAGAAATATACTTGCACTTCAATTTTTGTAAATTTCTATCAGAAAGATGGGAGATAAGATTAGAAAATACAAAGAAAAACATACGTACATGACTCATCAATGATATGTTGGTTACATCTACGAGCAAAAATACATTTTTTATTAGTGGAGGTAGAAAACATGGTTTCATAACAATAAGGAGAAATGAATAAAAAAGTATGTGTAGAAAATGCTAATTTAACATTAAACAAACTTGGGTCGCAGATGACATATGTCCAAAATGCTAGCTATATAGCAAGCAACAGATGATATTCAAAATATATCAACAATTTCATATATCGTTATAATTTTATAATTTTTTGCGGAATGGATTATTAATGTGTTCGTGACCAAAATTTTTTTTTTTATCAATGTGTAAAATATTTATTACATAAACATGATTACTCGTGGATTTCAACTTAAACAGTTTTAGTACTATATAATTATAAAGTAAACTTTCGTAAGTTTTTAGTAGGTCACGTGGATTTCAGTTTACTTTTTTCCATGAAGCTTTTAATTTGGTCATTGCAATCGATTTAGTTGTCTCCATTTGATTTTATTAAGAAATGGTACAATGTAATAAATATATTGCAAAAGAATAAATCCAAACGCTACCGTCCAAGCCATTTCTTTTATTTTATTTATTTTTCATCTCGTGAATGTTAAAAAACATCTCAGATCTCTCGTGTTATTAGGTTTGCATTAATTAGGCCACAAATCCCAATGGTAATAAAACATTTTTTTCTTGTTACCATAATATACCCACAATACTAATTTAATCATCGATTTACAGATATTATTCTGTAATGGCTTACACAAATGCATGCAACTAAATTGATTTTGATCTTTATGAATAGAACATTTAGTGGCATGATTATTTTACACGTTAGAGTTTGTGTTTCCATTTACCAGTTTATTACAATAACTGTTTGTATATATGTAATTACAAATTTCGCTGTCAGAAACTTTATAAGCTATTTTTGAACTCATTTATGTTTTCATTTATAAATGGTTTTGATTGGTAATATTTATCGATGCGGAAAAAGGGTTTCCCATTTCTATAGTGACCAATCATCAAATTAAAAAGGTATAAAAGAATATCAAAGCGGTATTAATTTCAAAATGGTACAAAATACTTACTCAAATGAAGATCAAAATGGTATCAACTTTGCCCCACTTAAAAAAAAAAAAAAATTTCGCTTACCACTTTCTCTTACATGTTTGCATTATTCTGTAATCGCTTATTGTTTTTTCTTATTGCTATAAAATTCTTACTGTTTTAAATCATCAATCGGATCCATTTCAAAAAAACTAAAAAAGAGAGAAAAATAAAGGGTCAATTTGCTTGATAGCCAAAAAACAATTAAAAATTAAAAATCTAACAATTTTTTTTAAAATAAGTGGCTAGAACGATGCCACATAAAATTTTGGTTAAACTGTAGGGGATTTTTTTTCTTGATTATTAACCCAATTAACTCAAAAATAAAAGATTTTCAATCAATATGTAAAATCGACTGTAATTGTTGTTCTTTGTTTTTCGTACAAGTATATAATAACTTTTTGAAATTGTTTTCTCCTAAAAACGTATAGAATTATGGCTTCAAACCATAATTTTTCATAATAGAGTATAAAGTTTTAAATATACCTTGCTATCTTCAAGAGTACTATTATTATTTTTTTAAACATACATTTTCAAATATAACTACTTCATATATTTTCTTTAGATATTTAGTTTAGTTTTTTCTGACAAAAAATCACGAATTGACAATGTAATTCTAAATGACCACAATTATTTCATTTATGGTTATGTACTACTAGTTGGTCGAACAAATTTTGTTTTTGTTTTATGAAAGATAGTTGGTCGAACAATTTCTTAGAGAAATGTAAGCGTTATCTGTAAGTGAAAATATAAAACATCGATACGCTCCACTATAATTCCTAATTAAGGTGTATACACATAATATGCATATTTCAAACTTGTATCATACTTTTGTGTTTCTAATATTAAAATGGAAGGTTTGAAGCATGATTTTCTTGATAATACTTGTTGAACCAATACCACCATACTAACTATATTAAATATTTTTATTACAGTATTCAGAAAACTTATAAATAGTTCTAATTAGACAAATTTGACTCTGGAGCCTAGGTTGGGAAAAAAGGAGAAGCTTTTGGATTGGTCAGTGGTAAAAGCAACAGCCTTTTATGACATATAGAACGGTCAAACACCACAATTCCTGCTAAAAAGTCAACTGATCTGACGGCTGTTAAATAATTCAACCTCACCATATTGCATTTTGCTTTCCAAGTTTTACTGCCGTATTTAATCTAATTTTGTTACAAAAGTGCAAATGTAATATCTTAATCGAAGTTTATGTAAAAAAAAATATTAAAGGGTTTTTAAAAAGTTTTGTTTGTTCTGTTTCCTGGGCTATTGCAATTTAAAATATTTAACTTGAGTGTGATACCTGGATATTAACATATATAATTTCCGGTTTGGTGAAAAATATAAAAATGTACAATAACATGTTCTCTCCGAAGTTTTAGTTTTAGATTTTTTTTTTTTTTTGACATCAAATGGAAATTCTATTACTCAAACTCGAGGCGGTGTGGCCAGGGGCAGAGGCACATTGACAAGGGGGTGCAGTTGCTCCGGATAATTTTTTTTTTATGGTGTAGTATTGATCTGAAAAAAATTATGCCCCTTTCATAATTTTGTTTTTGTATACTTTGCCCCCATGAAAAACAGTATTGGATCCGCCACTGGGTGTGGCCACATCGGAATAGAAAGTCCAACAAAGTTAACAATAAATATAGAAGTTCTAGCTAAACGGGCTAGATAGTCCGCTTGAACGGTGATTGTACGAGGATAGTATGTGACGGAGAAGGTAGGGAAACGTATCTTTAGGCGTGCCAATTCTCGTAACTCAATAGAGAAACTCGGCCATTCTTCAGGGTTCACGATCATCTTGAGAATATATTGACAGTCGATACCAAAGCCTGGTTTTTGGGCTGAATTGCGTAGGCACTCCATTGCCCAAATCAAAGCCTCTAACTCCGGATGTAGTGGAGAAAGTCTCCGTGTCTAGTTTTTGTCCCCTTGTAGGTGTATAGCTCCATTTGTATCGTACCAGCACCATCCTACTCCACTGTTTATGTCTGTTGGGGATCACGATCCATCGACAAGGCAGATGTTCCTCATCCTCTGGGGTTGGACTCTCAAGGAACTTTCCGAAGAAGGTAGGGGTAGCATTTTCGAATTTGCCTCAAACCATGCAAAGCGTTCGGCTTTGGCATGGCAAAAAATGTCAGGGGCCTCTCGTGAGATACCACGGAAGAGTTTGTTATTCCTTGCTTTTCATATAAACCATATTAACCATGGATATAGATCTTGATCTTCCAATGGTTGTCCATTTATGCGACATTCTGATCTCCTCCATAATAGATAATCGAGGTTGGTGAAGAGTCCGCTATAAGGGAACATCCATGTTGAGGATGGTACCAAAGCTAATGTCCATGTCTGTATCGCTGGCGGACATTCAAAAACTGCGTGATTCGGGGACTCGTCAGTAGCTCCACACCGAGGGCATAATTATCGCACCGCATCCCTCTATCCACCAAGTTTTTGGTAACCGGCAAGTATCCAGACAGTATCTGCCAAATAAGATGGCGGATCTTGTGGGGGGCATCAATTTTCCAAGCATGTGCTCTAAGAGCCCTTATGCTTGGCTCCGTACAACATTGTTCCCCATGATTTTTCAAAATATTGCGAGCGACCCAGTATCCAGACTTCACAGTGTATATCCCTGTCTTGGTATATTGCCAGCAAAAACTATCTATATGGAGTGTTTTGCTGACCGATAAACATTTGATGAGTGGTATGTCTTTCGGAGAGACAAGCTTCGCCAGGATATCCTCATTCTAATCCAGGGTCTCGGTAGTAATGAGGTCCATCACAATCATTAGTGGGTGTACAACGGGTACTGCTGTCTTTGCCGGCCTTGACTGTATAGACGGGATCCATGGAACCTGCCAAACTCTGGTACTAAGGCCAGAGTGTATCTTATGACGAATCCCTAGGGTAAGCAAAGGTTTAGCCGCGATGATGTTCCTCTATCCATAAGATGGGTTTGTCTCTGATGTGTTTCAAAGGGATGTACTATTTTGGTAATACCTTCCCTTAAGGACCCTTGCAAGGAGAGAGTTTGGGTATTGGATGAGTCGCCATAGTTGTTTGGCCAAAAGGGCTAAGTTGAACTCGTGTATTATACGGAAGCCAGCTCCTCCATAAACTTTGCTAGTACACATCTTCTCCCAAGTTTCCCAATGGACGCCTCTCACATTGGGGTTGGTAGACCACCAGAACTTGGCGATGGCACTTGTCAGCTTCTCACATATATCTAAAGAGAGGATAAAGCTAAACATAACATAGGTCGGTAAAGCTAAGGAACCTGACTTAATGAGGATCTCTTTACCGCTTGTAGATAACCATTTAGAGGACCACATATTAATTCTGCTGTGGAGCCTGTCTTTGACAAAAGCGAACAGTTTGCACTTTGATCCACTGATGTCTTCAGAGATTCCTAAGTAGGACCCCATACCCCCTTCAGAGGTGATAGCAATTGCATTCTTAATCTCTTCCTTTTGGTTGTCTCCAACCTTCTTGCCAAAAAGAACAGAAGATTTTTCTAGGTTGATGCATTGGCCCGACGCTTGCCCATAGAGACGTAAGATCTCCATCATTCTCTTACACTCACGGGCCTCTGCTTTGCAGAAGAATAAGCTATCATCCGCAAAGAGGAGATGGGATAGTGATGGACTTGCTCTTGCTACTTTCATTCCTGTTAGGGTACCCCTCTCCTCAGCCCCTCTCAGTAAGCCAGTGAGAGTTTCCGTGCACATGATAAAAATAAAAGGGGACAAAGGGTCGCCTTGACGAAGGCCTCTTTGGGGTAGGATATTCCCCCTCGGGTTTCCATTGATGAGAACATGATATGAGACCGATCAGATATATCGCATTACCCAAGTTATCCAAGTTTCTCCGAAACCCATTTTCCGCATAATGGCTTCAATGAGTACCATTCCACTCTATCATACGCTTTACTCATATATGTCTTGATGACCATGCGCCCGACTTTTCCCCCGGAGTGGGTTCGTAACGCATGGAAGAGTTCTTGCGCAATGAGGACGTTGTCTAAAATTTGTCTCCCTACCACAAAGGCTGATTGGTTCTCGGAGATTAGTGATGGGAGTAGCCTTTTGTGTCTTTGGCAGAGGAGCTTAGAAATGATCTTGTAGCTCACATTGCAAAGACTTATTGGTCTAAATTCTTCAAATCTTGAGGTCTTTCTTTCTTCGGGATGAGACAAATGTTTGTCTCATTCAGACCTGGTACAATGATACCATATGTTAGGAATTCGTTGACCATACGGGTCACATCCTCTTTGACAATCTCCCAATATCTTTGATAGAAGAGAGTTGTCAACCCGTCGGGTCCCGGCGTTTTCTCCGGGTGCATTGCAAATAGAGCCCCTCGAATCTCCGCATGTGTTATGGGCCTTGTTAAAACTGTGTTGTCCGCGTCGAAGATGGATGCCCTAACATGTGTTAGTACATGTTCAATTCCAGACGGATCCGATGTCTGAAAAATCTCTCTAAAATACCGAGTGGCTACCGCCGTGATACTTCTTGTGTATGTCCTTTAGGTGTCGAACTGTGATGTCATTTCCAATTCCACGACAGTTCCAGCTGAGTGTCCTCATATGGAGAGACTGGGTGGTTTCAAGGACCTCAAGGGAGGTTTTCCTTTGTGGTTTGTCATATGGACAGTGTGTACCAAAGATTTTTCGGATCGGAGAAGCAAAGAGATTGGAAGTAAAGAGCTTCGGTCAGAGAAATAGTTGTGGTCTCTCTGTGAATATGGAAACAAAAGTTTTGGTGTTCGTCCCGGTTGAGGGAGCTTCAGATATGGCCGAAAAGTTGTCGTTACGGTGTTTCGAATTTTTCTTCGGGTCCATGTCTGAGAGCATGCTTAACTGACCTTCATCTTGACCGATGTTCCACTTCGGGTTTATGGCTGTTCGAGAAGGATGCTTGTGGCTGAGCTGAGTGTCTTCAACGAGAGTGAGGCAAGAATGGCGTAGGAGTTTTGCTTTACTCGTAGTGACCAGAAACAAAGGTTTTTGGTGTCTTGAGGTATTGAAGGGTTTCAGGTGAATTCCAGTCAATCGACAAGGAACTAAACCGGAGTCTCGTCTTGTCGTTAATCCTGGATTTCCATAACAAAGGTTGGGAGACATGAGGGCTATCTTTTAGAACCGAAGATGGCTGAAGATCGAAGCTTTTGGTTCTGGAAGTGCGGAACAGATCGAAGCTTTTGGTTCGGGGAGATCGAAGCTTTTGGGTCGGGGAGATCGAAGCTTTTTGATCAGGAAGTTATTGGTCGCCGTGGTTGTGATCTCTGTTAGGATTCAACAGCAAAAGACACCGGTGAAGTTTAAACAAGTAGGACCATCTCCGTCGGAAACAAGGATTACCAAAAGAGAGAGAGAAATCTTAGAGGTTTTTTCGGAAGAGAAAGACTTTACTGCATAACCTCTATATTGTTCCACGAGAATCGATTCAGAGAGCGTTTCCTGCGAAGCAAATACTTGGGAGATGGTTCTTCGGAGGCATAGAGAAAGTTTGAGTCATCGGAGTAGTAATTCCTCGGTGGCGAAGATATAGATCTAAGTCATCAGTTTTGGAATTTGTGGATACGTCGGAAGAAGGAGTCGCTACAGTTTTTATCTTCCCCGATAACAAAGATTACCGGCAGAGAGAGCAAGAGAAGAGGCCGATTCCGTTGGTTAGGCCGATGGTCTAGGCTTTGGTCCGCGACTTTGAGGCTCTTTCTTCACCGGAGTCGAGGAGCGTTGGTTGCAAAGGACGAGTTCGTCGGCGTTGGTTCTTGGAGGGTCAAGACTAAATGTGGAGAGACGGTAGGTGCCGCTAGATTGGAGAGGGGGTGAGGTCTCTTATTTGTTCACGGAGATTACGGCCTTCGATTCACGGAGAAAGGAGTAAGGTGCGTAGGATCGATGAAATCACTTCCAAAGCCACGGAAACAAAGGTTTCCGATGACCAGAGAAATGAGCAAGAAGAGGAGAACGGTGAGGTCACTTCAATGGTCACAGAAACAATGGTTTTTGATGACCGGAGAAAGCGGAGGAGCGGTGAGATCTCTTCTGTGACCACATAAACAAAGGTTTCTGATAACCGGAGAAAGGAGCGGAGGCGTAGTGAAGATCTCGTGGAGTTGCGAGCTTTTCGGTGGCTGGGAAACAAAGGTTTCTGGTGGATGGGGGCTGTCGGCAAACTTATAAGAAGTTTTAGTTAAAAGCACGAAATTTAAAAAAAAAAACTTTTAAAATAATATTATTTATTATATAAAATAAAACCAATTCAACCAATTATGAAAAAACTACCGAATATTATTAGTCACACAATATTTAATAAAATTAAAAATTACATAGAAATGTAAAAATATCTTATATTTTGAAATTAAAAATAAATGTCCAAAATATCTTATATTATAAAATGGATGGAATATTAAATGACACAGACATTCTGATAAACCAAAAAAATCAATCTCTCTATATATATATACATGTATGTATATACAGTTTGGAACGTAGTTTAAATCAATAGTGTTTATAAATCAATCTGATTCGCTGCTAATGAATGTATATGTCATCAGAGGTGACGAGTACCAAGAAGAAATTATCAGAATTTCATTTTTAAATCAGGAACTGTCTAAAAATTAAGTATAAACAAAAAACTATTAGGGTTTGATATTCTCCCTCTTCTTATTGCAGAATCAAATGCAGAAAGCAACAAAAAAATATGATGAAATCATCATTAATACATTGCCATGGTAATCAATAAACATTTTCATTAATACATTGCCATGGTAATTAGTTGGAAAAAAAAAAAAACATTGCCATGGTAATTAATATATATGAAAATGTTTATAGATCAGTGATTAAAATCTCCAAAATACCCTCGTTTTTCCCTTACATTAACGAGAAAAACGTGGGTATTTTGGGTAAAACACACTAGTTGATTGATTAATTAAGAGGCACAAGAAGATAAAAAAAAATATAATGAAAAATAAAATAAAAACATCAAGAAACTGCTTCTACTAGTTATGGAGAGGATCTGGACAACTTGGTACCGTTCTTTTACTGTCACTGATCCCTTTTCCGACTAAAGAATCCACCGGAGGAAATTTTCCGGCGCCGAAGTACTTCTTCATTAGATCTTCTTGGTTCTTAGCCGGAGCCGGAGAGGTAGTCGGAGTTTCTGGAAATACCCGAATTGCCCCTACCCGAGAATTTAAACAAAAGAGATGGAGTAGAGAAGAAAGCAAGATCACCATTAATAGAGAGGAGCTTCTCCATTCTCGAGCATGAGTCATATCCCAAACCTAAACCCTAACATAAAGTTGTCTTCTTGATTAAACCCTAATCATCGATTGTTCTCTCTCTTCTTCTCTCTGTCTCTTCTACTCTCTGGGGTTAGATCTATCTTCTGTGACTATTTCTGAAATTGAGAGAGAGAAAGAAGTTTTGTTGTGTGAGAAGAGGAGTGGCTTTCATGCAAATTTTGAATGGCCCACGTGAATGGGTATATATAAATACAAGACAAGATCTGAAAATTTCTTAAATAAGCTTTTCTCTAGTATTATTACTAGTACATATTTCACATATCTAATTATGATAAATAGTTGTATAGTACGATTATTGGTGTGTATAGTTTTTATTTTTTTGGGTGGTCAAATTGGTGTGTATAGTTTTGTTGTGTAATTGTGTATATATTATTCAAGTACGAGCATATATAAAATAATAAAAAATAGTTTTTGTCTTTCGTTAAGGAATTGTCAAGAATTACATACATAGATTTATTATTAGATTCCGTTTCTTAATTTACATATGATTGATACCTTTTAATATATATATACACACACACCAATAAGAGTTTAAATATTCTCTTACAAAAAAAAAAGGAGTTTAGATATTCATATTCTTTTAGACCTACCGGAAAACGGAAATATCAATAAATCAATAAATGCACCACCCACCAACGTACTTACCCCTTTTTGGTATGAATTTCAAAAAAAGTTGTCGTTTTGGAGTTGCTTTTACATAGTTACATAGAATAGGTTTACTTTAGAACAATTGATTTGATGTAATAAGTGCAGTTATATATAAAATGATAAAATAGTATATCTACATATATACATACATATATACGTATATACGAGATTATGAATTTACGGATGTGAATGTGAATCTTATTTAAAAAGTAATCACTAAAACATAAGGCCGGTAAATGACAATGGACAGAGAGAATTAATGTATTTTAAATATTGTGAAAGGAATTGTCATATAAGATTTCATTGTTGTTTTACTACATATACTATTATACTAATGTGTTACAAAAAAAATTAAAATACCAACAAAGAAAACTACATATTTTATAATGTAAGCGTCTCTTGTTTCTCGAGAAAATTTCAAGATGGTGTGACGTAAGCAAATAGGGAATACGTTTGGTTTGTCCAATATAGACACAAAATGTTATTTTGGATATTTTAGATGAGTTTGGAAAAAGAGTGTCGTTTTATTAACTGCACTTTGCCGTTTTGTGTTCGTCTCTTCTTCTTTACTTTCGTCTCTTCTTCTTGCCTTCTTCCCCTTCTTCCTCATCATGTCAGAAAGACAAGATCACATCATATTATTATGTCACTCCAAAATCTTTTTGTAATACTTCACATAAGGAATTATATGGTGGTCATACGATTTTTTATTAAAATTATTCAAATATATCATCAAAAGTTATTCAATGTTTTTTTTTATAACTAAGTTATTCAATATTTTCTACAAGATATATTATATAATGGGTTAATTAGATAGATAACCAAATTTTGGTTTAAAAACAAAAAATTGGCAAAATTGTAAAAAAGGAAGATAGCTTTTCGCGGATGATTTTTAACAAATAGCATTATAATATATAGATTGTGTATCATATTAAAAAAAAAAACTTGTCCTGCAGGAAAAAAATATTGTTAAAAAAAAAAGAATAACGTTCGTATCATCCGGAAAAAAAAAAGTATGAGATTTTAACAAACTGGTCATAGTTATTTTTTAAATAAAGTGGTCATAGTCATTCGTCAAAATGTCTGCTTAGCTTTCGAGAAAATCTATTATTTCGTCGGCTTAGTTTTCGGAAATTTTTTTTATCCTACCGGTTTTATGTAATTTTAAAAGTTTAATTCTATAATATCAGATGACCGAAAAAAATCATTCATCAAAACGAAACTAGGCCAAAAAAAAAATAAAAACCTACAAAAAAGGGTCAAAATGTTACATTATACAGCTTATATTTCTTATATTTCTTCTGGTAGTTATTTGCAGCAGAATAATCTACCTAATATTTTTACTGCTTTTAAACAATTGAATACACAAGAACTTCTTCAGAATTATTTCCCTTCATGGCTTGGAGGATTTGGAAATCTAGGATTGATCTCATTTACAATAACAAACAATGGAGCATCCCAAATATTATTAACAAGTCCATTGCAGATTTTAATGCTTGGAGAGAAGTCAAGCCAAGGACTGGGGATAGGGCAGCAAATGTTCACTCTTTTCAACAATCTGGAAATGCTCTGCATTGTTCTCAAGGCACGATCCTCCAAACAAATCAGGTGCATCCTCCCTTTTCGACTCAATATCATTGTTATGTGGATGCTTCGTGGATCAATGTGGATACACCAATTGGATTGGATCTTATTTGATCAACATAAGCGCTTTGGTAATTTGAGGCCGAGGTAGTCTTATGGCAGCAGAGAATGCAACTGAAGCTGAGGCAACTGCTTTGCTTCATGCCGTACAGCACCTCCCGACACTAAATTAAAAAGACATCACTTTTCTATTGGATGCCAAGCAATTATATGATCCTTTGCAAGTGATCATTCAGGTTGCAACACCAAAGACACAAATTCCTAATACTCATCCCATGGCCATGTATTTCAATCAAGTTATGCATCACGCCAAGAAACATGGTTATCTTTTTGTCAACATTGGGCTACAACTGGCCGGCTCATTAGCCTAATCCCTAATATTTGTAGGAAGTGGGACTCGATCCCGGATGTGATGGTGCCTGTTCTCAGTAGACTTACAACTGCCACTAAACTAAGGTCACTTCACAGAAGCAGGGTTATCATTTTTGTCATATCACTCGTGATCATAATAAGCAAGCGGATGATTTGGCATGGAAGACTAGCCAGAATACATTTCGAGCATGGGTTGTTTCTATTGGAAAACTTTGGATCTAACCCATGTATCAACTTCATGTACTTGATCTTCATTTTATTATAAAAAAAGTTGAATGTCAAAAAAACAAAAACAAACTCTTCTTCATAATATATGTGTATTTATATATGTTAACAACAAAATAGATAAATTTTTCAAAATAAAATAAAATAGACAAATCCTAAATTTTTTCATCAGAATAATAAACTATTTTACCAAGGTTCGGTAAAAAAATATTCATTTTTAATTATTGTTAAAAAATATAATTTCTTTTTAATCTAAAAGGGTGTGTACTACAAATATTTTTGAGAAATGTGAAACAAAAAAAGTTATTTATATATGGAGAGAGAGAAGAGTTATGTTCGCTGAGCTCAGTAGCGTGGGCTTGTAACTCAAGTGAGGGCTAAAGAATAATTTGGGACGTTGCTTCGGTCCAAGTGGTTGGCTCAGGCTTCGGATATCACCGACTCGCCCGATCCAAGCCATGAGCTGAGTTATGTGGTTCGAGCGAAGGCTTGTGCCACGTGGCTTCTAGAGTGGAGGGCAACGCGTGAGGTTGGCTTCACAGAGCAACGATTACTTCCCATTTCTGGCAATGAATGGATAACGGGTCGGATCCACTTGGGTTCAATATAACCCCATGGACCGATTCCTAATTGGACCAATTACTTCTTTAAAAAAAAAAAATCATTTCTACAATTTCTTTTTGATAAAACAATCTCTTGTTTTCATTTTGATTTCATTGAGGACTAATTAGTAATTACCGTTTTCCTTCTTCTTGTTTTCTCCTTTTTTGGATGTTCAATTTATAGATTCAACTTCCTCATATAAGATTTCTAAGGGAAAAGAAAAATCGGTTGACAACTAAAAAAATATAGTTTTTAGTTTACATTTTCGCTTATTTTTTAGGAAAAAACTATATATTTTTTTTTGTATGTTCACTATAATTTCACTCTATATGAGTTTTCAAGAGAGTTTCTCGTTTTTATTTCATTTTGTGACCTCATATAGGCCATTCAATTAGACTAAATATTTGTGCTTGTTTTTTTTTTTATAATAATTTTTTGTGTGGCAAAAAATAAATTACATAGAATTGATGTGAAAATAAAACATGAAAACGCCCTCAATCTTTAGAAGCCCAATAATGGAGATAGCTCTATAAAGGCCCATGAACAAATATATCCTCAAAGTATGCATATTAGCTGCAAAAATGCATCAGCTTTTTTTTGTTTTTTTACATACATAGGGGTGATTGGCTTTTGGGCTGTAGAGACTTTATTGAGTTTTACAGTTCTCACATTTATATTTCAACCAATCAGACTTTTACTTTCCCCTTTTTTCTCTACAGCCCAACCGTAGACTTTTTTTCATTTGTTCTTTAAATTTTTCTTTTCTCTAAAGTCATAGAAAAGAGACTTCACATGGCTGTTGTTTAATATTTTAAGTTGTTGCACTTTTTTGATAATAGAATTAATTAAAATAAAATCTAAGTGATTTCAGAAATTGGATTTTGTTGTAAGAAAAGTGGAATAATATTAATAGTTTCCAATAATCAACTGTTACTAAATATTTAATAAATAAATTAATTAAATTCTAGAACTTGAATTGGCAATTAATTTGTTTAATTAGTGGAATCAGTTTCAATAAACTATATAAATAATTTTTGTTGATATTTTTGAAATTATTTTCATAATTATGTTATTTATATATTAATTAGATTATATATAATTATTAGATCTACATGACATATTTTATTAATAAATAAATTAAATTATACATTTATAATTGCCAATCATATTTTAAATATTTACAATAACAATCACAATTTACAAATTCCAACCAAAATTTTCCCAATTTATGGTACTTATTAATGTCATGTTTGGTTATTAAACCAATACATGAACTAATAAACATAGATGAACTTTATTTGTTCTGAATATATAAATAAATAAATAAATAAATAAATATATATATATATATATATATATATATATATATTCGAGCTTTTATAACATTTTTGTCAACAGTTTTTTTATTAATTATTTATGCGAATATAAGTATATTGAATATTTAGCTGGTAAATTATTTATGAAACAAATATATGTGGTCACATCGTTTAAATTTTATTAATTAATAAATTTATTTTGACCAAGATATATATTATAGTAGTTTGCGTGAGTGGTTCAAATTGGACATAATCAATATTTTTGATAAAAATATATATATTTTAAAAACAGTCACAGTTTTTACAGTTTTTGTTACCAATCAGACTTTTATGTTAACATTAAAAGTCACAGTTTCTACAGCCAAATTCTCTACAGCCAAAATTCTTACAGCCAAAAATCTACAGCAAAAATTTACAGCCAAAATCCTTACCAATCAGCCCCATGATTAAACTTTTGAGCCAAAAAGAAATAGATATGATTAAACCGATTGGAATTGTGTCTACGCATAACCTGTCATACCAACGGTTGGACCGGATCGGTTTGTTTTGTGAGCCGGCTGAGACGAGACAGACTTGGTAAAGTAGATGTAATAGTAGACATTAAGGGTCATAGTAGCGACCACAAAAACTGCTCCTGCAATGAAAATGCCTTTCCTCAATGATTCACAGGAAAAGGTACCAGCTTTCATGTATTTTGTGTGGTATGCGTTCTTCGTTGCACCGGCTATAAGACAAGCCTCTGCTACAAGAAATGTGATCCTGCAAGTTGCCAATAACGAAATGGGTTTAGATTTGCTTTTCGTAAAAGTTTTTTCACAAGGAGCCTATGAACAACTTCAAATCAAATCCCAACTCTTGTCTTTTGTGAAGTGATTCTTGAAGTTAATAAGTCTTAAGTTAAATAAAACTCACCAAGAGGAGATGAAATAGATAATAGACCAAGCTCGGTCGCTTCCCGGGTTTAGAGGTTTTCCAAAGCACATACATTTGGTGACACTCATAAGCAATGATTCACTTGAGAGAAGGAAAAGGAAAGATCCAACTCCATAACCAGTGGCAACATCAGAGTTATAAACACAATACGTTGTGTTGAATATTGGGTCTTGGATTGTTCTTCCCTGCCACAAATAAATGAAAAAAAAGAAGCTCGAAATGTCAACACATTCATGAATATTGTAGGACTATGATGAATAATCATTAAAGTTTAAGGCTTTAAGATAAATCGAAGATTTCGACAAAACAAGAACATGGTTAGGGTCTCAAAACCAAAAGATACATAATTTCTCAATCTTTGATTCTAAAGGATATGAAATTGGTTATCTGAGAATCAATTCGAACCAGATTCTTTCAAATTCAGAAATAGAAATCGTGGAAGAGAACACTTCAGTGACACAGAATCTAAAATCTCGATTTGGGTATGTATAGAAGTAGAAATCCAAGTAAAGAAGGGGAAGAGCAGTTACGACTGTGCGGCGGCGCTCGGCGGCGATGGCGAAGCCGAAAGCGAATAAGCAGAGGACGATGAAGAGGGTGTAGACAAGAGTCGATCCCTTCGCTTCTCCCATTTCTTCGATTTAGGGAGAGAGAGTGAGAGCTTCTCCTTGCACTGTAGCCTTTTTGCAGAGATTAGTTTATGAAAATTTTAATAATTTTGAAAATACACTAGTAATGATTTTTATGTTTTTTTTTTTTTTTTTTTTTTTTCTGTCGGAATGATTTCTGTACCGTATTTGTAATCTTATTAATGGGCATGGAAAATGTAAGGAAAGACAAAACCACAGCGTCACTAATATACAAGTTTTGGTCCATACAAACTACGGGTGGATTAGAATTAAAGAGGCGACTCTTTTATAAATAGGGGACGAAGCAGTGATGTAGGGTGGGATTCGGTTCCGGTTCGGTTTCGGTTCGGTTCCGTTTCGGTTTTTCGGTTTTTTGGTTTTCGGTACTAGCAAAATAGGATCTATATGAGAACCGAATGATTTTTGGTTCGGTTCGATTCGGTTCCATTATGGTTCGGTTACAAAATTAGGTAAACCATAAGAGAATCGAACAACAAAATGGTTAGGTTCGGTTCAGGTAAATACCTGAAAGAACTGAATCCAAACCTGCAAAATTAACTTAAAACTACGGTAACAAACTAACTACCAATTAAACACTAAAATGAAACAGCAAATGGTTTAAAGACAACATTTCGACCATTGCTCCGCAACAACCATGATCTTCCATTTGGGCATTCTTATTTCATCATGTTACAAAAGAAGAAACTACTGTGAATAAGAAAAAGACATTAATATAAAGACAGACAAATGAGTCTCTTCTCATACTCAGCCAAATGAGTCTCTTTTCAAAGCTTCCTTGACTCTCATAAGTCATAACCCAAACTCTACAGTACACATAAAGAAGATAAATTTAAAAGGTAAAACTAAAAGTATAAGAATGAGGAATGTAAAGATTAATGAACATTCATTACATCTCTGTAGCTTGTCTTGTAACTCAATGTCTGCAATCAAGTCATTAATGGTGACTGATCCTTTATCAGTGAGTTGTACCTCACATTTCAACCATTGCTCCGTGCACATTAAAACCTCTATTGATTTATGTGTGAGAGAGCTCTTGTAAGGGTCCAGAATACGACCAGAAGTGCTAAAAGCACTCTCTGAGGCAACATAAGACACCTGCATAGCAAGCACATCTCTAGCCATTTTAGATAACAAAGGGAATTTTGGAGTATTGACCCTCCACCAACCAAGAACATCATAATCTGTACCCATTAACAACTTTGGATTTTCCACTGATTCCTTCAAATAAAGGGCTAACTCATCACTCGCATCTTGAAGACCTTTTTCATTGATCAGCTCCTTATAAACAGTGTCCATTCTTTCATAACCACCAAAATCATCATCAATATCAGCAAGAATTTGTTCTTATTGTCCACTGTGAGACTGAGATGTTTGCGAAGATGTCCCTGTAGACTGAGATGTTGAGCCTGTATTACATCTACCCGCATATACAATGCTATATTCCTCAAACATTCCTTCCATAAGAAGCTTGACTGAATCATAAAGACATTTCCCAACTAGACTCTCCTTACCATAGAGCTGCTCAAAACAGAGCTGTACAAACTGCATTTTGTTCCTCGGATCAAAGACACTAGCAACAATGAGAAGCCTATTTACTTCACTCAAACCACCCCAATACTTGTCAAACTTAGCTCTCATCCTATTGGCATTTTCCTTTAACTCTAAATCTGTGCTTTTGCTTAATCTAATCATCTATGGTGCAAATCTCTGCGTAATACTTATGAGCATTCACCTTAGTAGATGCTAAAACAACCAATGTTGAATGATAAAAGACAACAAGAAACTTGACTAACCTGTCTATGTCATCCCAATCTCGGGTGGTCCAACCCTTTGTAATCCATTCTTATCCACTTTAAGAAAGTAGTCGTTATACAGTTTGTCTTCAAGTTCCATCTTGTCAAAAAGCCAACTCTAAACTTTAGAGCTCTTGTTAACATGAGATACGTAGAATTCCATCTTGTCTTGACATCCAATGGCAAACTACCTCTACTAACCACCTTTCCTGTCTCAAGTTTATCCTCAAAGTATTCAATCTATTTGAAGAAGATCTGACATAGTGAACACCATTACGAACACTATACACACTCATATCTACCTCATGTAAACCATCTCTAACAACTAAGTTGATAATGTGAGCAGCACATCTCAAATGCAAATAATCACCATTGAGAACCAAAGCATCATTACCTAGACCTTTGAATTTCTCTTTGAATCTCGATAGAGCTGAGGTATTGGATGTGGCATTGTCAACAGTGATGGTGAACACCTTCTCTATGCCCCAATCAGCCAAACATTCAAGAAGACACGATGATATAGTAGAGCCTTTATGATCTTCTACATTCTTAAACCCAATAATTAGCTTCCTTGGCTTCTAATTTGCATCAATGAAGTGAGCTGTGATCACCATGTAGCTAACTCCGGTTGTAGGAGCAACCCATATATCGGTTGTCAAAGACACCCTTTGCTTGTTAGCAGAAAAGACTTTCCTCATTGCTTCTTTGCGTTTTACAAAAATCTCGACGATGTCTCTTGTAGCTGTTCTCCTCGAATGAGGTCTGTACATGTTGACCTTGTTGCAAAAGTGTCTCCAACCCACACTTTCAACAAAAGCAAATGGTAACTCAGCCAAGACAACCATCTCATTCGTAGCTTCTCTCCAAATACCCTCAGAAACCTTAGCTAATTGTAGATTACCATCAGGGGTTATAGCCTGTTGTTTACCTTGTGGATTCTGAATATCCCAGGCCGTGTACTGCTTACATAATGTCAAATTCTTCTTCAAGTTTGATGTTCCAGAAGTTGTCAAACAGCTCATATCCTTACCACAATAATTACATGTGCATCTGTCATTGTCCTCCTTCATCCTTGTGAAATGAGACCAAACTGTAGACCTTGTCTTCTTTGCCTTTTTGGTTCGAGGAGAACTACCAATAGCCTTGTCTTTCCTTTTGCTTCATGTGGCAGGTTCAGTACTTGGAGTTGCAAACTCATCGTCACTCATACTTTCATTAGAGTGATGATCATCTTCGACATCTTCGTGTACAGGTGACGAAGAATTCATCTACAAACAAACAATCGAAAATCAAGCAAAAATAGTTTTTAATTTTAAGTCTTCTCAAACTATGACACAAAAGGTTATGGATTCTCAAAACTCATAACAATTGCAGAAACTAAGGACAATGAAAACTATGGGAAAGTGGTGATCCACCTCAAGGCCACCCAAATCCATTGACTATTGCTCGTCAAAGTCTCAATCCATTATCAAAAAGTACAACTCATAGAAACGAAATTCAGAATATTCCAACGCCACTGAAACAATGACACATTCAGTTATGCAATCGTTAGAGATGTACTGAAAATTCAATTTTCTACCCTTTGTGTTCGTGTTTGAGAATCGAAACATAACAACGACAAAAGCATGAACACATATCTCAATTTAAGCGTTTAAAAACCAACAATAAATCGATCTTAATCAACCAAATCACAATTCAACATCACAAAAATGAATCGATTTCAATCATGCAAAAATTCAAAAACCAAAAAAAAAAAAAACGAATCGATCTCACAATACCTGAGAACGAATTTTGGATGGTAGAGGTTGTTGTTCTCGACTTGATGATTCACCATCAGGATGAGGTTGTCGTTGTCGACTTGAGGATTGATCGGAGTTGGGGATTAGGTTTTCCAACTTCAGTTTGGGGATTTTCGAAGACTTTACTTTAGGTTGTTGTCGAGTTGGTTTTTTTTATTTGGGTTTAGAATCGAACCAATGGCCTATATGTTTAAACACCATTCTAATGATTGGTACCATTTGGTTCAGATTCGGTTCTCGGTTATTAACCGAACCGAACCAATACCTAGTGGACCTAAAGTTTAAGAACCATTCGGTTGTTTAAGAGGATCCGACACCGAACCGGTACCTCTTTACTCGGTTCGGTCTGGTTCGATTTTTCGGTTCCAGTTATTTATGTCCACCCCTACAGTGATGGATCCAAAAATTTTATTTTACTGAGGACAAAATATATTAAGAAAAAATAATATAAAAAAGAAAACCGTATATAAAATATTTTTTTTTTAAATTATACCGTAAACAAAATAACATATTTTTTATAAAAAAATTAACATTTTCTAAATTTTATTTTTACAAGTCTTGGTTTATATCTTAATACAATTTGTATTGTTATCGTCATCCTAAAATTACTTGGATTTTATTTAGTTAACCGCGGAAATAGTAAGCGAAAATTTAAACTAATCTCCTAAACCTATGGAAATTCAGATTTTTTTGTCACTTCACACATCCACAATGGCCAAGTATAATCTTTCAATTTACATGTATAAATTTCTTAGTTTTAAATCTAATAGCTTGCTTGCATAAATTATAAACAAAAAAAGTTGACAAAAACAAATTATAAACAAAAATAAGAGGTAGAATTTATAAACATCAACGTTTATAAAATAGTAAAAGTTACGAATTCTAGCATATCTACATGAGATCTGTAGGAATAATGAATCTTGGGATTGTTCTTTGATTTAAACAATAAACACACAAAAAAGGAATGAAATGATTTTGTTTTGGAAAAAGAAATGGGGAAATAGTATTATGGGTTAATTAGCTGAATATTATTTTTGAGAGAGATAATTGGGAAAGTAACAGTTCCATTTTCGGAATTAGGTAAATAGCAGAGAGAAACAAAACTGGACGAAATTATCCATGTAGATATGTTTTAGGTAATAAGTAAATAAAAGAAATCTCTAAAAATATTCTCTTGATCTATCTCTGAAAAAGTTTCTCCTACAGTTGTATTTCTGCAAAAAGTAGATTTGAAAAAAAAAAGATCAGAAGATGACAAAAAAAAAACAAATATTGTCTATTTAATAACATAGATAATTATTTTCGAAACTACCTATTCAATTGATTTCAGAATATAGTTAACTATATCACATTATTTGTAACTATCTAAAAACATAGTTAACTATTTTCATCGAAACTACATATTCAATTGATCTCAGAACATAGTTAACTACATCATATTATTTGTAACTATCTAAAAACATATTTAACTATTTTCAGAAAATAGTTACCAATTTAAAAACATAGTTAACTATTTTCAGAGCATAGTTATTTAATTTCATGACATAGCTGACTAAATGAAAATATTGTTGTAATAGTTACTTATTTAAACAAACATAGTTAACTACGTTCAGAACGTAGTTACCTATTATAGTTTGCATAATGGAAAAATAACATACATAGTTAACTATTATCAGAAACATAGTTACCTATTAATTTCCGAACATAGTTAAGTATATCGATTTCCATCTTAATCCACGATTGGAGATTTTCGATCCATGGCAACGAGATAAGACAAAGTGATTGAGAGTTGGTTTTGTGGATCACCAGAGAGAGACGAGATCGATTATGATGTTTGTGTCATACGAAGAAGAAGAAGAAGAAGAAGAAGAGGAAGAAGAAATAAACGATGGAGGAAGAAGAAGAAACGATGGAAGAGGAAGAAGAAGAAGAAGAAACAAACGATGGAGGAAGAAAAAACTCAGAAGCGATGGAAGAATAAGAAGAAGAAACGATGGAAGAAGAAAAAGAAGAGGTGATGAATTAGGGTTTTCCTTTTTATGAGTCTTTGTTGTTTTTCATTAAGAGTAAAATCGGAATTTAAGGTGGACTAAATGCTAGTTACTATATTCTATTTTATATGATGTTAGATAGTTAATTATAGGTGTAAAGACTAATATAGAGTGCAATTTCCCTAGTATTATTTGACTATGGCCATTTAATGATTTCTTCACTAATTACAACTGATTTTAATAATTTTATAGGGGATAGTTGCCCCCCTTACTTACAACTTGGATCCGTCCCTGGGACGAAGTAGTTTGAGAAAGAACAACGAAAATCGAACAATAAGAATAGAGAAAAAAATTCCATTATACTGCAACTTGAGAGATTCAAGTAGATAGTAGTTAGTAGTTAGCATCGTCCCTTGATTCTTTGGTTTTTGTATGCCTTTTAAACGAATTGCATATTTTCCCTCAAACATATATATACTTTTGCATCGTAAGATATGAAAAAGTTGTGTCAATTGATTACTCCATTGTTGTTTTATAAAAATAAGTTTTTATATGGTGTTTAGGTTAGCGAGTGTTGAGATGAATTTTTAACTATATGAGAAAGACGAACCATATGACAATATGTCAACACATCGTCAAATGAAATGATATTCAAAGAAATAGACGTTTCACCATTTTTCACAAAACTCCTTCAAACAATAGGCCACACGTGCTTTGTCAAATAAGGATTTATGCATAAGCGGACCCTTTGTTGTCTTTCCCAGAAATTTTGGAAACAACATGTAACATTTTCCAACACATAGATTCCAATAGCCGAATTTTCGTATTCTTAAAACTTTAATTATTCATTTAGGTGTGCAAGTAATCTAGAGATGAGTCCGACCAAATGCCAATGAATATTAGATGGTGCTGTTGTCGCCATTGACAATGTTTGGCATATCTGATGTATTGTAGAGAGCTACTCGACAAAATCAGACATATCGATGTCACATCATAGCCACTGAAAACACTTTATAATCGGTTATTCAGTGCTCTATAACTATCGTAACCTCAATAACTTAGTCTACGAATCTAAGTGAGCTAACTTTTCTGAAAACTATACATTGCTTACAATGAAGAGGACAACCTAATGGCCACTCAAGAATTCAAAACTATCTTCAAAATTCTGTCAAATCACTCATTACTGAAAACATATGTCTATATTCTTCGAACATTTACTCTACCTTAGATCATTCCACCCATATCTCCATCCATTAACATTTTACATCCGTTCGAAGAACATTTTTTATTTTTTCTCTCTCTTAGATCACAAATAACCTATCAAACCGTGAACTACATCTGAATCCGATCTAAAACAACATGTTTTCAATTTCCAGACTCTATATTTAATGATTAGTTGTATGATCTTGTTTTAACTCGAACATTAGAGAATTTATGGGAAGACATCTTCTTGTCACTGACCATGTTAGCACTGTAAATCTCATAGGGTCTTTCTGCTGCAAACTCGTGGAGTTTCTGCAAATCAGCATATCATCGAAATAATTCCACATGATTCAACAATTCTTGGATCCAAAAATGCAGCTGAACAATTAGTTTTAAAAAAAATAATTACAATAAAATACTAATTAATAATAAATTCAATTATTAGTTGTTTTTAATATAATTTATTTTAAACCAACAGTTTTTTGCAAAAAGAAAATTTTATATTTGTTAAACATTTTCATTTTTCAAGAACATAGATTATGTGTGCACAATCATTTTCTTTCGGCAAAAATTTTTTTTTGAAATAAATAATTCTATTATTACTTAATCTACAAAAGTATTGTAATTTCAATATACTTATGTAAACTAATGTTATTGCTTTGGGAAACGTCCTAAAACTACACCAAGACTAGTAGCCTGTACCAATTACTACACTAGGTAAAAAATTCTGCCTAAAACTACACCAGGACTTTGAACTCGTAACACGTCACCATGAGAAAACAGTAATCACGGCCTAAACCATCATTAGGCTAACTTCCGTTTAAACAAACGTTAATCGTGCTGATGTGGCAATTACGTGGCATTTCTGATTTGTAGTTAATTCTAGATCAGCTCTGAATTGGACCCAATTTAAAAATATGTTAAAACTGGCCCAAACTAAAAACGAAAAAAAATCTGATTGAATCACAAGTCCAATCTACCTTTTTTATCAAACCCGACACTGCGAAAAAACAGTTATCCTAAGAAAGATAATCCGAAACAAAAAAATCCTAAATTCCCAAATCAGAGAGAGGCGATTTCGAGAAGAACCCTAATTTCAATTTGGAGACGATTTCGAGTGAAAGGCATTGGATTAACCTCGTAAATGGCGTAAGTAATCGTCTTTGTTCCGTTTAAATGTGTTTATCTAGGTTTTATGTGTATTTGTTGTCGATTGAGGGAAATCGATTTAGGGTAAATTCGATTTTTTGAGTTTTTTGTTTAATTTCTCTTGCTTGATTTTTCTTGTGTAGAGGCTAGCAGGACATAGTTGTCACCTGCTATCACTCGGGAAGGTTTGTAGGTGCTTCATTTGTTGGTGGAGAAGTTCATATTCTCGAAGTTAAGTCAGGTACAATTCTTCAATCTGTTCGTGATTCACTGGGAGCAGATGTGAAGATAAGACGCATGTGGTACAAATTACCATATGAACCAGACGTAACTCGGAAGTCTTTATGGAAAGACGTTGAGGAGAACGTCAGAACGATGGATGAAGTTTGTAAGTGGACATTTGCTGTGGATATCTTCATCGAGGAAGACGCAAATGATCCAGAAGAGGGGAGAGTTGCTGATGATTTTAATGATGATGTATCCAGTGAAGAGGATGAAGAAAATCCTGACCGTTGTGCAACTGAAGGTGAAAGGAATGTTGTTGGATTTGTGGATGATGCTGCTTATCATGAAGGAGATGGATATCCAGACACAGGGTCTAGTGATGTTGAGGTTCCACAAGTAAGAGAGCATGTTCGTATGGCTAATAGGAATGGAGATGGCATGCTTTGGCTAAACAGAAGTTTCAGACTCGAAAGGATTTTCACGAGACAATTATGAACTATATTATGAGAACGAGGGATAACATCAAGTACAACAGATGGGAGAAGACTAAGCTTGGACTAGTGTGTGCTGAGGACATAGAATGTCCCTGGAGGATCTACTGTTCAAAAGAAGAGACTATTGGTGGGTTTATGGTGAAGGTTTATGATGGCCATCACACTTTTGTACCCAATGGGAGGCCTAAAATTATGAATGTTCCTGTCATTGCACGCTTATTCAAAGAGAAGTTGAGGTTTGATTCAGAGTTGTCACATAGGAAGATCCAACAAACAATTCAGAAAAAGTGGGGTTTGGTTACCACAAAAACCAATGTCAGAAGGCGAAGCATAAAGCACTGGACATGATACGAAAGGAGTATGATCGTCAGTCTTCTCGTCTCAGAGACTATGAAATTAAAATAAAAGAGTAAGTTAATAAGTATGTTATGTTTTTAATAGGTAACTGTTCTTTTAGACTAAGTTTGAATTAACATGTTGTTATGTGGTAGGTCTAATCTGGGAACAACTGTGGAGATTTAAAAAACTCCACGACTAGATG
Organism: Pseudoturritis turrita; assembly: GCA_900406555.1. Lineage (NCBI taxonomy): Eukaryota > Viridiplantae > Streptophyta > Magnoliopsida > Brassicales > Brassicaceae > Pseudoturritis > Pseudoturritis turrita. The sequence goes on along the minus strand of OVBL01000291.1, from coordinate 255,952 downwards.
GCACCGGGTTTTTCTTTTTATTCTATGTATGCTTTGCTAAGATCAGAAGCGCCTGGTTGTCAACATGTCGACCTGTGATTGGATTTGATGGATGCTTCTTGAAGAGCATTGTCCAAAGGAGAGATATTGGCAGGTATTGGAAGTGATGAAAACAACAAGATTTTCCCTATTGCTTGGTCTGTGGTGTCAGTTGAAAACACAGATAATTGGCGTTGGTTCATTCAGAAGCTAAAGGCAGACTTCAATCTTGATGATGGCACTAGAATTACAATCCTACCAGATCGGCAAAAGGTAAGAAAATCTCTGTTCTTTTGTTTTTTTTTTTTGTGTTACCAATACTTTATAGTTCTAGGACACCTCCTAATTCTTAGTTAAAACCATTGGAATATACATGGATTACTTAGAGTGGTTGGAGAAGAGTTGACAAGCTGTGATCACTATATATGTGTGAGGCACTTGTATGACAACTTAAAGAAGAAATTTGGTGGCACACCATGTCTGAAACCTATATTCTGGGGGATTTTCTGGAGCTACAATGAGGGAGAACTCAAGGAGAAACTTGAGGAGTTTAAGCACTACAACCCACCCGTCTATCATGGCATTATGAGAAAGGAACCAAAAAACTGGTCAACAGCCTGCATGGCTGAAGGAAGTTGATGTGATGAGGTAAACAACAACTTTGTGGAGTCATTCAACAGCAACATAGTTCCAGCAAGAAGAAAACCAATGGTTGAGATGCTAAAGATCATAAGAAGACAAGCTATGAAGCGGGTTGTTAGAAGAAATGCTGAGGCAAGTAGCTGTACAGGGAATTACATTGAGTTTGTCCAAAAGTACATTGCATTAGAGGAAGAAAATGCAGAGAATTGTACTACTTTTTATGGAACAGATGGATGGTATGAAGTGAGTGAATGTGGACATTCCTACAAGGTTAACATTCTGAGGCGTACATGCACCTGCAGGAGATGGGAATTGACTGGAATTCCTTGCCGGCATGCATTTAATGCTATTACAAGTAAGGGATATAAGGTATAAGAGTATGTGTCATAGTATTTTCTAGCTTCTCGGATCAGAGCAACTTACAGGCATGCCATTCTCCCACTTAATTGAGACAAATTCTGGAAGACATCACCTTTGGCCACCATTGGGCATGATAAAGCCTGGTATTCCAGGCAGACCAAGCATATCTAATAAATTTGGAAGGATTAAAGGGCGACATGAGTCTCCACCAAAGAAGAAGAAAGTGAAATTCTCTAGACGTGGAGAAATTGTCCACTGTGGCAAATGTGGAGCAACTGGACATAATGCTCGTAGTTGTTGGAAATAGAAGACTCAAGGTAACTTGGTTGATTCACATTATTTCTGATTTGATTTTGGATGATATTTTTCTGATTTTGGTTGGTACTTATAGGGTAACTTGGTTGGTTTGCTTTTGTATCATATTGATTCTGATTTTATTCATATTGCTTATGCTTTTGGTTGGTATTTATAGGTCCATCTCAAGTAGAGGATACATTGACACAAAGTGCTCTAATCCTTATTCAGTCACTACAAGGAGAAGGACCAGGATCTCAAGGAGTCTAGTGGAGTTAAGTTGAAAGTCAAGGCTTTCACGGGTCAAGTTTTTGAGAATGCTTTGACATTAACGGTTACTATGTAATGTTTTTGACATTTAAGATCATGGTTATGTAATGCTTTGATATTTAAGATCACAGTTATGTAATGCTTTGACATTTTAAGGTCACGGTTATGTAATACTTTGACATTTTAAAATCACGGTTATGTAATGCTTACATTTAACTCACGGTTATGTCACGTTTTTTTGTAATGCTTTGACATTTAAGGTCATTTCAACAACTTCATATCACAAAGTTCATACCATAAGAGTCATCAAAGCCACTTCGAAAAATCACTTCCTATCACAAATTTCATATCACAAACTTTATTACACAAACTTCATGTCACAAATAAATTTTATACCCTATTCGATAAAATAACTTCGTATCACAAATTTCATTCCACAATTTTCAACAAAAAGTCACTTACAAAGCATAGAAGTTACTAAGATCTTTCATCGTAAAATCACTTACAAAGCATAAGAGTTACAAAGATCCTTAATCATAATGTCACTTAGAATTTTCATCATCAAAATTACTTCGAATGGTAATACATAAAAGCGCATCCGACAACAAATATAGCAAAGAATATGTGCTTCATCTTCATCTTCAACTGGTCGAATTCACTTTCCATGTTTATCTTCAATTGCTCGAATTAACTTTCCATATTCTTCCTCTCAAACTCCACTACCTTCCTCCACTCCTCTTCCATGGAGCCCTTTAGGTCGAGAATTAGCTTCTTCTTCTGTTCTTCCAATTGTTTCTCGTGCTTCTTTTGTTCCTCTCACACGATATCAAATTCTTCAACAAACATCTCATCCACCCATTTAAAAACATGATCGAAATTCGGCTACACCATTCATTATAATAACTCAATCGATTTAAATCTATGATGTAAATAAGAAATTATATGAATCTCCTATTAAAGTGACACAATTCTTATCTTCTTATACAACTCACATCAGAAGAATTAGCGATATGGATTCTACTTTGTTGTTGACGTAAGAATGACAATCTTCCCACCACAACCACAAATCTTCGAAATCGCAGAGCCATTTGCTTCTCTGGTGCAACTCGAATGGACTGATACATTACTCATCTTTCCTCGTATCTGCTTCATCTCCAACAAACCATAAATTTCGTCTCTTATGCTTACTTGATGAGATTAACGATTTCTTCTACTGATTTGGTTGGAGGCTACTGATTTGGAATTTTAGGGTTCATGGTCGATGGGTTAAAACACGGATTTGGGATTTTCGTGGTTTCGGGTCGGATTTTGGATGAGGTGGATTTGTGGACTTGGGCCTCGATCAGATTGGGCCCAATTCAGAGCTGATATGGAATTAGCTCCACATCAGAAATGCCATGTCACTGCCACGTCAGCATGATTAACGTTCGTTTAAACGGAAGTTAGCCTAATAATTGTTTAGACCGTGATTATTATTTTCTCATGGTGACATGTTACGTTTTCAACGTTCTGGTGTAGTTTTAGGCGAAATCTTTTATCTGGTGTAGTAATTGGTACATGCTACTGTCTTGGTATAGTTTTAGGACATTTTCTTTATTACTTTCTCAAAAAAAATATTATTAAAATCTTGTAAAAAAAAAAAGTCAAATTTCACTTAACAATTAAATGAAAAAAATCCAAGAAACAAAATCATCGTAGATAAAAATATATATTCATTCTTAGAAAGAAGTTTGTAGTAGCCTATCCTTCGCCCTACATGTTCTCTTATGTGATCTTTTCGACGGTGGTGAAGTTTGGAGAAAGGTGTTCTATGTTTTGAAACAGTTTCGGTGGTGCCCGGGTTAGGTGTTGGAATCGATGGTGGCTTGGTGTTAGATCAGATTTGAGTCTGGTTCATTATGGGTCTTTGTTGTGGTTAGTTTCGCATCTCGGGGTCGGTTTTGGTCGAGGGTTGAGTTTCAACCGTCGGCTAGGGTGTCGACTTTTTGGCGTTTGGGTTAGCCGAGGTGAAGGTACATTTGGTGATCGACTTCAGATCTGGCTTGTAGGTCTGTCAATTTGGGCCAAATCCCGCGGGCGGGTGCGGGTCAAAAAATTTCAGTCCATTTACAAGCGGGTCTCGCGTGGCGGAGTATTTCAAATGTGATTTTTTGCGGGTAAATCCCGCGGGTTTGCGGGTTACCCGCGGGCTTTTTTTAAAATTAAAAATATATTAATTTTAAATATTTATCCAACTAATATTACTAAATTATTAAAATATTATATAAGATATATAAATTAAGTAACAAAATTTAGTTTTTCAAAGAAAATTATGTATTTATTTTTTATTATATTTAAAATTTATTATTAAATTAATTAAAATATGTATAAATTTTTTTTTTTTTTTATTTAAAATGTTCGCGGGCTACCCGCGGGGCCCGTAAAATTAAGCGGGACTGGTGCGGGTTCAATATTTTTGACCCGTAGATTTTGCGGGCGGGTCGGAGCGGGTCAACAAAATGTAAACCCGTCGCGGGGTGGGTCTAGCTGGGCGGGGTTGACCCCTTGACAGTTCTACTGGCTTGGCTTTGGCAGTGACCGGTTTGCGGTTCCTGATGTGGCTCTCGTCGAAGTTGGTTCTGTTATGTGTCATTTTTATCTCTTCCCTCGCTCTGCTCTCTCGGCCAATGTGATGTGTTCACGATTACATCTTTGGCTTTTCTAGTCAGGTTTGATTTTTTCATTTGTGTTATGGTTTTGTGCTCCGATCCAGCTAAGTATTGTCTTCTAATCTCTGGTTTGTGCCATCTCTTTGGTTATGGTAGTTGTAGGTTTATGAGTTGGGGTCTGGTTGTTAGGTTTTAGCTTTTGGATCCAGGAATTACTGCCTTGTTGTTATTTTTCGGTCTTGATGCTTTGAGATCGTCTAGGTTTAACTGTTTGGGTTCGCCTTTGTGATGGTATATCGCTGCAGAGACATCTACTTCTCTTTCCCGAAAGTTTGTTACATAATTTGGGGATGGTTTCAAGGCGAAGCAGTGGTTTCGTTCATCGATTCTTCTCTTGCAAGGAGGTGGCCGAGTTTTAGTCTGTAGGTGGTTGAGATCGGTTTACGAGTGTCCGCGTATAAGAGTCATTGATCTCCTTTGGTGTTTCCCCAATCAATGTTCAAGGCTTTTACCTTGCGCCTACATATTCTTAAGGTTTCGGTTCTTTGGAGCTTAATGATGAAGTGGTTGCGTTGCTCTGTTTCTTTCTCTTTCTGCATTCATTTCCGCTATGTTGTTGCTGGTTGAGCTTGTGTTTGATCCATCTTCAGGCCTCTCTCTTCAGATGGTCTCCTGAGATCTTGGTTCCACTCGAGGCTTATGTTTGTTGGCACTTCGACAGTCTCCTCAGGTTTACTAGGAAAAGTCGTGGAAGATTTTTAGATCAACGATTCAATGTTTGTGACTCGGTTTCTTTTGCTAATTCCTATGGTTCCCTTTCTTATATGATTATGGTTTAGTTTCCTTTGTGTTGAGCTTTTGGCTCTGGGAAAATTTATGTATTCCGTCGGCTTTTGGTTCTGGGGATAAGTACAAAAAATAGTATTTTAAGATTGTAAATTAAGTCTTTATATTCAACGCAATACTCATTACTTATTTTAGTTAATGAACACTTAATTTTATATATTATACATGTGACATTCCAGAAAATATAATTGAACAATACAATCAAATATTATACAATACAATCAAACATTATTTTAAAAAAGAAATATAAATTATTCAGATGATAATAGACATATAATTATATAATCTTTCGTAACACTTCCTTTTTACTATCAACACGATGAAAAATATACCGGATAATTTTTGGGATTTGGGCTATTTTGTCGAAACCAAGCCTCTCCCATTCCGAAAGATGTGTCTCAAGATGTTTTATCTTCTTCTCGATCATTTTCTGCTTCATATCAAGCGTAGCTTTTTTCTTCAAAATCTTATCGTGAGTGTTAATCGCTCGTCGATTTTTGTCGGTAAGCTTTATAAAATTGTTATAATAACATAAGGAATAGCAAGACAAACAATACAAAATAAAAAAATGCAATATATATATACCTTGGTAACGTATCCTGTCGATTGATTAGAATTTCCGAGATTAAGATCTTCGAGCAAAACCTTAGTAATGTGCAAACCAGATCTTTGAAACCTGAAATGAGAGCCTAAACCCTCACAAATTTACGTATATAAGATGTAATTTTTTTTTCATTTTGAAGATAACCAATTCCATTTTTATGATAATTTAATTTTTTCCACTATCATTGTTACCCCTTTTTCCAATATCCTCATCTATTACCACAAATGTTTTTATATATTTATACTTTTTATCAATATTATTTTTGAAGAAAACAATTAAAATTTAGAGAATTAGAAGAAAAAAATATTTTAAGGGATACTAAACCCTAAAATGGAAACCGAAACCCTAACACGAGAGTCTAAACCCTCACAAATACACATAAAATTGAAAACGATAATTAGATCCTAAACCCTAAACTCTAACATCAAAGCATAAATTCAAATACAAATCCATAAAATTTGATCCTTTTTAGTAACCCTTCGCTATCAATTTTTTTGATTAGAGATGCTAAACCCTAACATGAATGTCTAAACCCTAAACATGCATATAATCATTAGAAATCATACATAGACTCTTTTGATGATTTACAGAAAATGCATAGGCAATAAGTAAAGATTCAAGTCATCGATTCATCGTGGACTTTCCTCTAATCAGCAGAGAGCAATAAGATCTCCACATTATGTTATTTCATAGAACAACTTGATCGATGAACTTCCATTTTTTTTTTCCTTGTCTCTACATAAAGTATTTGAAATACATGAGCTTACTGTTCAAATTTAAACAATATTTTTAAAAAAATATGATTTGTCTTTTCTTTCGGTGGAGCTTATGGGTCAAACTTGTGGGTCCTCCATATGGAATCATAAATGTCTTGCATAAACCTTGAAGTCTCATACATGAATAGTCGTAAAGCTCCGGGTAAGAGTTCCAACCATTTGGGGGGATGAGGACGTTTTTGCCAAAGTTGTCGTCTCTGATGAGATAACCACGATTATCCTCTAAGATGCATTGGACCATGCATAAATAATATCGTCAAAATGTTTTCGGGAGGATAAGAAAGGATTCACCCCCCTCGCCCCCCCCCCCCCCCCCAAATACTCTGACGTCTAATTTAGGCTACCACTGGAGAGTCGATTGATTCGAGAGGTAAGTGTGTATTGTGTTTGGGATCATGTCTGAAGATCATGGTCTATGTTCGATATTTATTGAATGGATGGGAAGAGAAGAGGGGTAGAGTCCCTAGAAATAGTGGAGTTGGAACTCTTTTCCTAGGTATTAGGTTGCCTGGAGATACTTCTGAGGGAGTATCCGATTGTTGTCTTCTTCTACGAAGTGTTGCCTCTTGATTCTTGTGTTCGTCTCCCCTTTCTTCCTTCTCTCCCTCGGAGATCCTCTTCCTCTCTTTCTTGTTTTTTGAGTATTTATAGAAGAATGACACATATCTTGGTCTCTAGCTCGACCAATATATTTTGTCTAGTCACATCGCCTATAGCTCTGGTACTTTGACGGCATATGATTATAAAGCTAGCCTAATATGTCAGGGACACCCGACAAAAAACATACTCTAACTATAAATTGTTCTCACAGTGTGAAAATTTTCAACAAATTTGGCACAAATATTGATATTCTGAAATATGGTTTGAAGTATAAAATATGTTGTATGTTTTACCCAATACGTTATAAAAAATATTCAAATACATGAGAAATTGCACTTGAAAATACTAATTTGATATTATTATATTAAATTTAACTAATATAAAATAAAAATAATACTAATATATAATTTAAACTATTTAATCACTATTTTATACTACTGTGTATTTGATTTGTTTTAACAATAATCTGAACATTTAAAATTATTCATTAACATTGTACCATCAATTTTTTAAAGAAAATTAAGGGGTAGTAAACCCTAACATGGGAGCCTAAACCCTCACAAATACACGTAAATATTGAAAACAATACAGATATCCTAAAAACTAAACTCTGTTATCAAAACCTAAATCCAATTACAAACACGTAAAATATGAATTTTTTAGTCACCTTATGCCATCAAATTTTTTGATTATAGATGCTAAACCCTAGCATAAATATATAAACCTTAACCATGCACATTTGATGTTTTACAAAAAAAAGCATAGGCTAGAAGTAAATGATTCAATTAATAGACTGATCGTGGCCTTTCCTCTGTTAGCAATAAGAACTCCTCTACATTATGTTATTTCATAGAATAACTTGATCGATGAGGTTCCATTTGATTTTTTTTTGTTCTTGTTTCTACATAAAGTATTTGAGAGATATGAGCTAATTGTTCGACTTTAAACAAAACAGACCAGAACTCGCGTATTAAGATTTTGTTTAAAAAAAAAAATATGTTTTGTCTATTCTTTAGTTGGAGCGCCTGGTCTTTTCCCTCTTTGGCGCTAATTGGGTTCGATTTTGGGTCTTCCGTACAAAATTGTAGATATCTTGCATAAAACTTTGGAGTGTCATATGTGAATAGTCGTAGAGCTCTAGATAGAAGTTTCATCTTCTTTGATGATGAGCGATGCGTCTGCCTAAGTTACCGTCTCTGGTGAGATAGCCACGATGATCCTTTGGACATGCGTAGCACCCTGCATAGGTAATATCGTCATGAATATTTTCGGCAGGATGATAAGGAGTTTTCCTCTTGAAAACTCTCTAACGCCTAAGTTAGACTACCACTGGAGAGTAAATTGTTTCGAGAAGTTAGTGTACATTATGTTTGGGACCACGTCTGAAGATCATGATCGCTTTCCAATATCCTTGAATGGATGAGAAGAGTAGAGGGGGGTAGAGTTCCTAGGGAGAGTGGAGTCGGAACTCCCTTCCTAAGTATTGCTTTGCATTAGGATACTTCTGAGAGAGTATCTCATTGTTGTCTTCTTCTATTAAGTGTTGCTTCCTTATTCTTGTATCCGTCTTCTCTTCCATCTATCTCTCTCCTGGTGATCCTCTTCCTCTTTTTCTCGCCCTTTCTTATATATTTATAGAAGAATGACACATACCTAAGTCTATATCTCGTCCTTTGTATTTATAAAGATAAAAAATGATGCGCAAAAGGATATAGACCATTGTTTGTTTGTATTTTTCTTTCATCAAATTTTTTTCTAGATTGTAAATAATGATTCTTTCCTTTTATTAATAAATTAATAATTTATAAATAAATAAAAACATAAAATCTAACAATTAAATATTCGTATATTGTACAAACCATAAAATTGATTTTTTGGGTTTTTAAAGAGGAAAGTTTCAAAAGTCTTAGCTTTTTATTAATTTATTAATGTTAAGACTACAAAGCATAAACTCAAATCCACATGTGTCACAAACTTTGATCCTTAAAAACAATAAACTAAGAATAAAAAATAAATAAAACTTTCGATAAAACTTTGACATTTTCCTCTCAACAACTATCATGATTCCTCCAGTTTTTCATCTTCGTCATCTGCCATGGAAGCTCTTCTCTTTCTTCTTACCATTTGTCTACAGGATTGTTAGCCTCTTGACCCATATCATAGTTCGCAATTAAAGAAAGTGACGTAGGGTCATTAATATTGTTCTTGAAAAATATTGAGAAATCTCTCGTGGGGATCGAACAGTGATGTGTATGCAACCATTAATAGGGTTGCTATTTATTCAGAAAAAAATGTTTTGGTGTTATTTATAAGAATTTTCGTAGTTTTTTCATGTGGTTCGTAAAAAAAGAGAATTTGTTATTGGAGTTTTGATCTATATTTCCTATGAGCTTTAGACCGATCACCTATCATCTGATTTAAATAATTTTGTGGTAAACATGAGTTTAGCTTCTGTTGTAGAAAGCTAAGAAACTTTGATCAACATCAAACAATTTTGTATAAAGCTAGTACTCTAACATGACAAAATTTAGTATTAAACATAATCATCATTAAGGAGAAGAGCTATTAAGTTTTTTGGTAAATTAAAACAATAAAACGACGAACACAATCTGTAGAAGACTGTAGAAGAAAAATTGGATGCCTAAGACCGTTGATATGATTTGATTATTCGATAATTCTTCAACTTCCGTTAAGAAAAATACATATGGAAAAACATAAAAACATTGAACAAAATATTTAAGTCTACCGAATAAAACATTTAATTTATATGAAGATGGGAATAGACCTCCATTCTTCATGATCAAAATAGATTTATGAGATAGTACTAATAAGAATAGAAAAATGGCATTTGCTTAAAATCCTAAATATTTTGAAACACTTTTTATGAGCCACATTCTCACACAAAATACAAATCAAAAGGAAACAAAACCATTTTCCAATAAAGCCACATCTCATTTTGCACTTTAGTTCTTCTTCTTTGGTACAACTATAATTTACGTTGTCTCGAAAGAAAGTGATATTCTCTTCCTCTTCTTCGACTCGTTCAGTTTTGGCTCAACTATGGTTCGAGTATTTAATTGGCATTGAAAATCTGGGTGGAGGTGAGAGTGTATTTTATCCATTTAAGAGCTCTGAGATTCCAAGCCAAACCCAATCATAGAAGTTTACACGTATGTTAAATGCGATACCAGTTAGACACATATTTGCTTTCTTAAATGTAAACATAGCTTTGGATAATAGTCTTTGTCTATGGTTGGAGCTCTTATACTATGCACGTTATAACATACAGTTTGAACCATGGTGTCGTCCGAGCCGTGAACCATAGTGTCGTCCGAGCCGTGAACCATGGTGTCATCTGAGCCGTGAACCATGGTGTCGCCCGAGCCGTGAACCATTGTGTCTCCCGAGCCGTGAACCATGGTATCGCCCAAGCCGTAAACCATGGTGTCGCCCGAGCCGTGAACCATGGTGTCACCCGAGCCGTGAACCATGGTGTCACCCGAGCCGTGAACCACAGTGTCACACGAGCCGTGAACCACGGTGTCGTCCGAGCCGTGAACCACGGTGTCGCCCGAGCCGTGAACCACGGTGTCGCCTGAGCCATGAACCACGGTGTCGTCCGAGCCGTGAACCACGGTGTTGCCCAAGCCGTGAACCGTGGTGTCACCCGAGCCGGGAACCATGGTGTTTCCCGAGCCGTGAACCATGGTGTCACCCGAGCCATGAACCATGGTGTCATCTGAGCCGTGAACCATGGTGTCAGCCGAGCTGTAAACCATGGTGTCACCCGAGCCACTCAGCCACTGCCATCCGAGCCGAAGCCTAAGGATAAGAAGTTGGGTCGAACTGAGCAAATGAACGGGTGGGCCGAGACAATGAGCCCATGAATCGAAGCCCATGGCAGTGGCAGACTTTGCTAAAAGGAAATCCCGAGGAATTAGAGAATCTTCCTTATCTCTTTAGATATTGGCCTAGCCGACTTAAACTTGTATATATACTCATGTATACCCTCTGAAAAGGGGATCCGCAATTTAACCTAGCAGAACTCTGTACTTTTGCTCTCATACGAACAACTTTCTAAACAGCTTAATAAAACACCATCTTTGGATCTCTATTCGTGTTTTCGTGGTTTTTACTCAGAAATTTCATCCCTCTTAGTAAACCCTCGACAAATTCAATTGGTGTGGATTTACACTCACACAATTTGGCGCTAGAAAGAGGGCTTGAAATTTTCTTACTCAAAAGAACCACCGCAAAATCGATCCGAAGAACGATGACCAACGACGGAGAGGAGGACGCCACTGATGTTAGGAACACCGGCGTGGAGGATCAGATGAACCAATCCGAGAACGCTAGGGAGGCTTCAGCAACACTAATGGAAATCAAGATCATGCTGGAGACGCTGCTCAAGAAGGCGGAGGAACAGTATAAGCTGAATAGCACGGTGACAGGTGAGCTAAAGGTCTTGGCGACGGCGAGTCAAACTCGTGGGATAGGCTCAGGTGTGGACCCAGCAAGACGAATCGGAAGACGCCTCAACCCAACAACCCTAGATTTCTTAACCCCGTTCAACCCGCCGGGAACCCGTGAAAGACTGCCGTCACTCCATCAAAGCCTAGCAAACCTGGCTTCCTGGATGCAAGGAGCAAGCACCGCACCGACTAAGGAGGAGGCGGCCCCAATCATCAATTTGGAGGAAGAGAATCGAATTGAGCGTAACACGGAGAGCAGCGATGACCCCGAACCCCTAGCAGCTGGTCGGACCTGAACTGAAAGATGCGAGGCCATTCTAGAAGGAGATCAGGAGCTAACTGAGGAAGAAGAGAACATCCTCTGGGCCGAGCAAGCACGGGTCAACGAAGAGCGAAGAGCAGGAGTTCGAGCCTAGAAAGAAGAGATGGCTATCATGCGAGCAGATATGGACCGAGCAGCTGCCGACATAAAAGCCGTCCGATCCATGATGCACAAAGCGACTAGTAAAGTGTCGGAGATAGATCGCGTACTGGAGGAAGCACAGAACACCCCGTTCACAGCACGGATTACCAGCACAAGAATTCCAGATCCTGGAAATATGAAAGTTCCAATCTACGAAGGGAAAACCGACCCAAAAGAGCATCTAACGGCTTTTGCTATTGCCATGGGACGCTCTAACTTCAAAGAAAATGAAAGAGATAGCGGACAATGCCTTCTCTTCGTGGAGCATCTCAAGGGCCCCGCGCTCCAGTGGTTTTCGAGGCTCGAGCGGAACTCCATCAACAACTACAACCAACTATCTACGGTATTCTTGAAGCACTACTCCATATTCATGGATCCTGGAACGTCTGACGCCGACCTGTGGACCCTAGCTCAGGGGCAGAATGAAACACTTCGAAGTTTCATCGGAAAATTCAAAGCCGTTACGTCCAAAGTGGAGGGCCTGAGCGACAAAGCAGCCTTACTGGCCCTGAAGCGAGCACTCTGGTTCAACTCTGATTTTCGCAAAAAAATCGCACTGAATCCCCCCACAACAATACATGATGCAATGCATCAAGCTGCAGACTTCATCACCGAAGAAGAAGAGATGAAGATACTAACCGATAAGTATGGAAACACAAAGACAGTGAACCACTCTCCCCAAGTTTTAATCCCTTCTAACGCGAAGAGGCATAGACAAAGTTCCGGCTACGTGCAGCACGAGAGTGGCTTCTGAGGAGCTCATAACTATCAAATTGACATCTCTGGGTACGGCCGAGGAAGAGGCCGAGGCCGCGGAAGAAATTCATGGAGCACTTGGATCAAAGGCGATAGTTCTTACGATGAAACAGCCTATTGCGAGCACCATCGTATCTATGGACATTCCACTGCAAACTGCCGAATCCTAGGTTCGAAACTTGCTAAAAAATTAGCAGCCAGCGAACTGGAAGGGAACATCAGCCTTAAGGATTTTTAGATGGATGTGAACGCACACAGACCCGACCAGAAAAAGGAAGATCATTCCAAGCATGATCGACGGGATGACGAGGTGCCACCTCCCGGATCAAGAAGGAGAATAAGTATGATAATGGGAGGCTATATAACTGCTCGGACACCGTCTCATCAATCAAAACATTCCAGCAAAGGACGGATGTTAGCATCAACATGTCTAAACCATCAAAGTTTCCAAACGATCTGATATCATTCGAGGAAAGGGAGACGCTCGGAATCGATAGACCACATGACGATCCTCTCGTGATCAAATTAATTATCAATGACTGCGATGTAGCACGCGTACTGGTAGATACCAGGAGCACGGTGGATGTAATCTTCCTCGAGACTCTCAAAAAAATGAATGTCGACCTATCCAAAGTGATATCTAACCCAAAACCATTGACTGGATTCTCCGGAGAAACCACAATGACTAAAGGGACAATCAAACTTCCCGTCCATGCTGGCGAAGTGACAAAAATTTTCGAATTCTCCGTAGCTGATCACCCAGCAATTTACAATGTCATTATGGGCACCTCCTGGTTGAATTCCATGCGAGCCACTGTTTCAACCTACCATCTCTGCCTCAAGTTCCCTACTCCAAATGGAGTAAAAACAATTCGTGGAAACCAAAAGGAGTCTCGCGTCTGCTTCCTCGCCGCACACAAGCTCCGGAATCCGGTGATAGATCTGATGGCAAATTCGAAGCGCAAGAAAATAAAGACCGACAGAGAGCCGGTCAAAGAGCTTTCCAAAATCTTATAGCAATTACAGATTGCGGAGGATCGCGAAGAAGAAGTATCTAAGCCAACTTGCGATCCCGTGGTGTCGGTTTGCATCGACAATGGACATCCAGAGCGATGCGTGGAGATTGGAGCGATGTTAGATGAAAAGATCAAAGAATAGCTCGTTGCGTTTCTAAAAAAAAACACCAACACTTTCGCATGGGAAGCAGAAGACATGCCCGGTATCGATATAAGCATAACTAGCCACGAGCTGAACGTAGACCCAATGTTCAAACCAGTAAAATAGAAAAGGAGAAAACTCGGACCAGACAGAACCAAAGCAGTCAACGACGAAGTTGAAAGACTCATGCGTGTCGGTTCGATAACCAAGGTGAAGTACCCGGACTGGTTAGCTAACCCAGTGGTGGTCAAGAAGAAAAATGGGAAATGGCGTGTATGCGTGGACTTCACTGATCTGAATAAAGCTTGTCCGAAAGACAGCTTCCCTCTTCCACACATAGATCGCTTGGTCGAAGCAACAACAGGGAACGCACTCCTATCTTTCATGGATGCCTTCTCTGGATACAACCAGACACTAATGAACCCCGACAATCGTGAAAATACTACTTTCATAACGGATCGTGGAATATACTGCTACAAAGTGATGCCATTCGGCCTAAAAAATGCCGGAGCAACGTACCAGCGGCTGGTAAACAAGATGTTCACTGATCAACTCAGAAGGACAATGGAGGTTTATATAGACGACATGCTGGTGAAATCATTAAGAAAGCAGGACCACATAGCTCACCTCGAAGAGTGCTTTTCACGTCTGAACTTTCACAACAAGAAGTTAAATCCAACGAAATGCAGATTCGCGGTCACATCGGGGGAATTCCTCAGATACCTAGTGACTCACCGCGACATTGAAGCGAACCCTAAGAAAATCGACGCACTCATCCATATGATTTCACCAAAGACAAAAAGGGAAGTACAAAGACTTACCGGGAGAGTAGCTGCCGTTAACAGATTCATCTCACGATCCACCGATAAATGTCTGCCTTTCTACGATATATTGCGGGGAAACAAGAAGTTCGAATGGACCGAAAAGTGCGAGGAGGCTTTTCAACAACTAAAAACTTACCTGGCTACCCCTCTAGTTCTCACAAAACCAGTAGCAGGAGAACCGCTTTTTCTGTACACCGTGATCTCCACCACAGCAGTAAGCGACATATTTATTCGAGATGAGCGTGGGAGCAGAAGCCAGTCTTTTACGTCAGCAAAACTCTTACAGACGCCGAGACAAGAAAATTGGCGCTATCCATTGTAATATCTGCAAGAAAACTAAGACCGTATTTCCAGTCTCACTCGATCGTTTTCCTGAGTACCTTCCGGATAAGGTCCGTTCTGCACAGCCCAAGTCAGTCAGAAAGGCTAGCAAACTGGGCAATAGAACTCAGTGAATATGACATTGAATATCGCGGACGCACATGTGCAAAATTTCAAGTCCTAGCTGACTTTCTCATCGACCTCCTGAGGATAACGCTGACCGCAAAGCACAGAACCTGCCTTGGCAGCTTCACGTCGACGGCTCATCCTCCAAAAGCATTTCAGGAGTGGGGATATGCCTAACCTCTCCAACCGGTGAAATCTGGGAGCAATCATTTCGCTTGGGCTTTCGCGCGTCCAATAACGAAGCAGAATACGAAGCCCTCATAGCCGGAATGAAGTTCGCTAGTGGCCTGAAGATCGACCGGCTGCGCACTTTCTGCGATTCGCAGTTGGTCGCAAACCAATTCAGCGGCGAATATGCGGCAAAGGATGATCGAATGGAGGCTTACCTAAAGATCGTCAAAGAACTGGCTTCACAATTCGCAGAATTCTTACTAACACGCATCTCGCGAGGAGAAAATACTTCAGCCGACGCACTTGCAGCCCTCACATCAACTTCCAATCCGGATCTAAAGAAAATTATCCCGGTGGAATTCATCCAGCATTCGAGCATCAATATTTTCGATACAGTAAATGCCATAACTCGTTCACAAGCAGCTAGACAAGCAATCGAAGTCACAATCAGACAAGCGGAAGATGAAATGCAGGAAGAACTGGTAAACCAACCATCCGTTGAGCCCGATATAACCCCGATGTAAGAAGACATTCTCGAAGAATCACCAGTCATCGAAAGCAGTGACGACCCTGTCATCGAACCCCAACCCGACGAAGAAGCAAACGAGATCAACAACGAAGCATAATATGGCTGCGACAAGGAGTGGCTCGGCGTAATCAGAGAATACATATACGACGGCGTCTTACCAACCGAAAAGTGGGTAGCTCATAAGCTTCGAGCCCAGGCAGCTCGTTACGTTTTACTCGATGGAAATGTCTGTAAGTGGAGATTCTCAGGACCATTGCTAAACTGCGTGGAAGAAAAGGACGCAAGGAAGATTATGGACGAAGTTCACAATGATTCAAATGGTCCTACCCCCCGAACCATTTGAATCATCCAAATCCTCTAGGATGTTCGCGCCAGATGAATCTGCTCGGTTGCAACTTTGAGCGAAGATTGGATCAGGGGAAAAAGAAGGCTCATGAAGTGAAGATTAGTCTGGACTGACGAACAATCTGGCATAGGGGTCGAGTGACGCATACGCAGATACCTGAGACATCCTTTGGTTGAAAACAGATCGGGATCTCCAGAAGCTCAGAAGAAAAGATCTAGGTTTTAGAAAGTTTAAAAAAAAACAGATCGGGTTTAACAACAGCCTATCAAAATGGATCGAAGCTTTCTATGAATCGAAGAACAAGACGAGATCTTCAAAATAGATTTGAACTTAGATCCAAATCTTCATGCAAACCACCGTAAAACTCAAGAATAGCGGCGGAGCTGATTGAAGATGGATCGGAAAACTCGAACGGTTCGGCGGCAGGGAAGAAATAACGGAGGAACAAGCAAAAATTAAACTTGAGCAAAAATTAGAGAGAGAAAGAAGAGAGAGGTTACCTGTTTGAAGAAATTTTCGAAGAAATGAATTATCGAAAGAAAATGGGGAGCATCACGAGTTATATAGGCGGAAAAGTGACGTCATATACCTCGGGAATCGGTAAAAACGTTTAGACTCCCCAATAAAGGTGATAGCTTGCCAAAGTCCCCCGAACAGAATCCAAATTCTTAATATAACAAGTGGTTTGGGGTGACCACTAAAAGCCGTTCGGAGTGATAGTGAAAACAGCTCGATGTCACAAAGAGAATTGGTTCGTGGCATGTTAACTTCAGACTGCTTTTTACCTCGACACTTTCAATATTAAAACTGACGAGCTGGGGGGCTAACTGTTGGGGTCAATATTCACCTTCTTGAAGTTAACAGCAAACGGATCGGGTGTCACGATCCACGGTGAAGAAACTGGGTCATGTACCTCGATCCATGGTACAACAAACAGACCGGGTGTCACGATCCACGGTGAAGAAACTGGTTCGTGTACCCCGATCCATGGTACAGCAAACGGATCGGGTGTCACGACCCACGGTGAAGAAATTGGTTCGTGTACCCCGATCCATGGTAAAGCAAATGGATCGGGTGTCACGACCCACGATGAAGAAACTGGTTCGTGTACCCCGATCCATGGTACAACAAGCGGATCGGGTGTCACGACCCACGGTGAAGAAACTGGTTCGTGTACCCATGGTGAAGGAGATGGGTCATGTACCCCGATCCATGGTACAGCAAATGGATCGGGTGTCATGACTTACGGTAAAGAAGTTGGGTCATGTACCCCGATCCATGGGACAACAAACGGATCGGATGTCACGACCCATAGTACGGCACCGCAAACCATGGTGTCACCCGAGCCATGAACCATGGTGTCGCCCGAGCCGTGAACCATGGTGTCGCCCGAGCCGTGAACCATAGTGTCACCCGAGCCGTGAACCATGGTGTCGCCCGAACCGTGAACCATGGTGTCTCCCGAGCCATGAACCATGGTGTCGCCCGAGCCATGAACCACGGTGTCACACGAGCCGTGAACCACGGTGTCGCCTGAGCCGTGAACCACAGTGTCGCCCGAGCCGTGACCCGAGCCGTGACCCGAGCCATGACCCGAGCCGTGAACCATGGTGTCACCCGAGCCGTGACCATGGTGTCATCCGAGCCGTGAACCATGGTGTCACCCGAGCTGTGAACCATAGTGTCATCCGAGCCGCTCAGACACTGCCATCTGAGCTGAAGCCTAAGGATAAGAAGTTGGGCCGAACTGAGCAAATAAACGGGTGGGCCGAGAAAATGAGCACATGAATCGAAGCCCATGGCAGTGGCAGGCTTTGCTAAAAGGAAATCCCGAGGAATTAGGGAATCTTCCTTATCTCTTTAGATATTGGCCTAGCCGACTTAAACTTGTATATATACTCATGTATACCCTCTGAAAAGGGGATCCGCAATTTAACCTAGCAGAGCTCTGTACTTTTTCTCTCATACGAACAGCTTTCTAAACAGCTTAATAAAACACCATCTTTGGATCTCTGTTCATGTTTTCGTGGTTTTTACTCAGAAATTTTATCCCTCTTTGCAAAGCCTCGACAAATTCAATTGGTGTGGATTTACACTCCCAGAGATATGCGTGTAAACTGGTACAAAGTAGCATCGATCCATAAGAGAAAAAGCTTTCTCCATACCTTCTTCTTTTCTTTGGCTACCGTTTTAATTGTAGTTTTTGCTAGAGATGATGGATTTATCGTACCCTTGGTTGTCTGATCTTGTAAACAATCCACGACTTTCCAAGAGCATGCCCTGCTGCTCCAAACCATATGTTTGTTGTATGTGATGTCTTTCCTCCACACCTACAAATTAAGAACATCAAAATATTAACCATCAAAACAAATATCAGATCGAAACCAAATATGAAATAATAAACCAGCAAACAAATGAATATATACGAAGAGCTAAAAACAAAAATATACGTAAAAGACAATCATACCCCAATGATCACGTTCAAATCTGAAAAAAAGAAAAATAATAAGGTTAAAAGAACACAAACATACCGTAGAACAAACCCAACGATAAAACATGTGAAACAAAATATATAATAAAAAACACATCACTTACACTATATAGAATATTAGTTAAAAACCATAATATAAAACCCATATTTACTAAGAACGAACGATAAAATATTTACGAAGTACTAAAAACAAAAACCTTAAACAACCAAACAAACATCAAAGATGATCATATTCTATGTTCCTAATGCAATAATTCTCGCATGTAAGAAAGAAAATTTGACGTCAATTAGAGAAGGACGAAACATGATCCCAATCCCCGTTGACATTTTTTCTCTCTCTTTACTTCATTGAGATAAACACACTGGTAGCTAACTTATTTTTGGTTGAGAGAACCACACAAATATCACCAGAATACCAACCAAAGACCACCACATAAGTTGTGCGAACCAAATCGGTGAATCACTTACACCATCAACGATATGGGACTTACTTTAACTTGCAAAACAATTAAAAATCAGAAAAGAGAAAGCCAGAGAGGCAATTGAATCCTGGAAACAAAAACCTACTCCACATTAAATATTCTATAAATGCATCACTATTTTCTTTGTATTTTGCTGCCTAAAACCCATCTTATAGCATTCATCTTTGCATAAGTTCAATATGGATGATTATACGAATCGTTAATTGTATAAGCAAAAAAAAAAAAAAAAGTAATATAGAATAAAAGTCATTAGTTGCATTTAATAGATGAATGAGGCACCTTTAATTAGAGTTAAAAGGAGTTTAATATCAATCGCGGCCGGATTTTTCCTTCTTTCGTCGTCGCCATATCCTTTTGATCTTAATCTTGTCTTGGACGTCCCAGGGTTTCCAAAAACAAACCAAAAGCTTTTGTCAGCCATTGGAGATGTAACTGAGCAAGCAAAGATGATCGATACAAATCTAGCATATAGAAATAAAAATATATTCAAAACACCAATCCATAATCAAATCGACTAAAAAATTAAACAATACATAGCCAACAACGATGTAACATGCCAACCAAAATAAATTCATTTACCAAATATAGAAAACGAATTAACAACCATAATGTAAAATTCATGACTCTATCGAAACTATAAAGCAACAAACAAAAAAAATATATACAAAGAATTAAAAACAAAAAACCATTAAACAACAAAAACCAACGTTTTCCTAAAAAAAAAAAAAGCAAATGTCAAAGACGATCATACCTCAATGAGGAGGTTCAAATCCGGAAAAAAAAAGTGAGCAAAGAATTAGGTCATGGAATAAAAATAAAAAGCTGACAAAAAATCAATGAACTTGCAAATAAGAAAGAATAAACAACAGAAATCGTGAGAAACATTAGAACATAATATATTAGAGATAAAAAAACCAACAGAATCATCAAACCTATAAAATAAAAGCACAAAACTACGATTTGCAATGGATAGAGGAAACACCTATATATATATAAGCTAGGGCTTCACTTATATTCGATAATATCTCATAGAATTTTAAATTAAGAATATTTTCTATATATATGATAAGATAATAATGGAAGATTACCAAAAAAATTGGGTATATTAAAAAACAAATGGGCCAAAGGAAATAAATACAAAACTAACTAAAAATTAGACTCAAATCCAATAAGCATAAATCAGATGGATTAAGGGTATTTTATTCTAAAAAAATCGATGGCAAATGACGTAAATACAGCGATTTCATTAATGGCATCAGAGTAATTTCAAGTAATTAATGGCATCAGAATAATTACAAGGATATATCTATTTATTGGTTTGCTAAATTATTGATATAAATTATATCGACAAAAAAAAAAGAAAAAAAAAAGTAAAGGAGCCGCCTCATCTTCCTCGTCTCGCCTCGTTGGCTCTCGCTATGAGGAGCCCGATTTAGGGTTTCCTTGATTTATCGATCTTACCCATCGCCTCAAAAGCTCTACACTTTTTGGGTAATCTCATCGTCATCTACGTCTCTGCTGTTTCTCACTCTCTTTTCATACAGTTTTAGGGTTTTCTTGCACATTGGTGTTGATTCAATTTTTCTGGGTGTTATGAATCGTATTTGATCTAGAAACTCGTCTGGGTTTTTGTTGTTTTTGTGTTGGTTGATGAGATTGATGATTCGATTTCAAAAAAGCTGGAAACTTTTTGTTGTGCTGTAACAAGTTGTTTATGATCTTTTGGAGGAACAAAGCTTTTCCGATTCACCTTGTTATTCCTTTTCTCCTGAGAAATCTATGAAATTTTTTGATTTCCTCGGCCGAAAGATTGAGTTTTTATGTGATTGCAATTTGTATATGTGACTTTTGGTTTCTCGAGATTGTTGTTTTGTACAATCTGTTGCTTTTTGTTTACGAAGTAACTCCATAACATGTGGTTGATGCTAGGCATGATGACCTTTTAAGCTGTTGATCTATAGATCTATTCGCCATCTTGGTTGTTAGCAATATACTATTGCAGTTTGATGTTGCTTATGAGAAGTTAATCTATTGCAGGTTTAAAGTTACGAAGGTTTGCATCTTAACAAGGAGTTAGAAAGATTATTATAAGTTATTTTCTTCTGCTTATTGTAGATCATGCCGAAAGAGAGGAAAGACCGCTCGGTATCTCATGACAGGTTTAGAAAAGCGCCACTGTGTTGTGAGTCAAGCCGTGCTCTGAAGCCAAATGAGAAACAAGTTAAGGAATGGGAAGAAGCTCGGTGTCCCGTCTGTATGGAACATCCTCACAACGGAATCCTTCTCATTTGTTCTTCCTATGAAAACGGTTGCCGGCCTTACATGTGTGACACCAGCCACCGGCATTCTAACTGTTTTGATCAGTTCCGCAAAGCTTCTAAACAGACACCACCTTTGTCTTTACCTAACGAGCAAGAGGAAACTAATGTACCAACTGAGACGGAAGATGTAGCTTCAGGCTCAACTGCTGTAAATCTAAGAGAAGAGGCTGCATCTGAGTTAACAGTTGTGAATCTAAGAGAGGGTGAGAGAGAAGAAGTACAACAAGGAGAAGACTTTGTAGCAGCGGAGGACGACCAAGAGAAAACCAAACCAAAGCTCACTTGCCCGTTATGCCGTGGACATATAAAAGAATGGGTAGTTGTCGAATCTGCTCGATGTTTCATGAACTCAAAACACAGAAGCTGTTCTTCTGAGACTTGTGATTTCAGCGGTACCTATTCCGATCTGAGAAAGCACGCAAGGCTTCAACATCCGGGAGTCAGACCATCCGAAGCAGATCCAGAGAGACAGAGAAGCTGGAGGAGGCTAGAAAGGCAGAGAGATTTAGGGGATTTGCTTAGCACACTCCAATCTTCTTTTGGAGGAGAAGAAAGAAGCAACGACGATGGTATTCTATCGTTCGATGATGGTGGTTGGCTTACTGTGTTCTTCCTCATCCGGGTGTTTAGACCAGAGTCGAGTGGGTCAAGGAGGAGTAGTAGCTGGTCAGGTACATCTAGAGCTAGGTCACAGATAGGTGTGAGAAGAAGATCTTCAAGGCTTTGGGGAGAGAGCTATGAAGGTGATACAGGAGCATCATCTAGAGATGAAGAGAATAACCAGTCTTCTGATGAACAAGAGTCTGGAACTCGAAGACGCCGTGTTAGAAGAAGAGCTTTCATCGATGATGATGATGATGAAGAAGAATCGTGATGCTTCTCAAAACCTACTATTTGGAAATTTGGTGTTTGGAGTTTATGGAAAAGAAAATGGGGGAAACTTTGTAGTAATAACCCCACTTGTGAAACTCTATTTTGTAAAATTTATTTGGAGATTGAAAAAAAGTTTCTTTTGAGGAACAAAATGTTCAATAATTTATACCGTTTACTAATTAATCATTCTGATAATGGACTTTTAACAACAAAATGTAAATCTCCTCACCGTACAAAAAGGCTAAAAAGAGGAGTTGTGATTAACGCCTCTCATGGACAATATCTCTGCAGCTTTACAACATTGAAGAGCTTGAAAATGAAGAGGTTTTTAAGCAGAAGCTGCAGGTTCTGAAGCTGCTTCTGCTGCCGCAGCTCTCTTCTTGGCAAAGTATTCATCTGCTCGTGCGAGGTTCTTTGCAACCGATGGCTTCACCCATTTCTTTCTTCCGGGCAACACAGTGAGTGTACAACCTGAAGCTTCAAGCTTCTCTTTTGCTGCTGTTGAGAAGGCGCGAGCTTTGAAGGTGAGCTTCACGCTTAGTTCTCCAGTACCCAGAATCTGAAATCCAAGACCAATCAAAGCGTTTAAATAGAGAAAAGATGGACGAATGATCGAGAGAATTCGGATCGATTAAGAAGCACAGAAGTTTTATTTTCCCGGGTACTACCAACCTTCAGAGGGAGTTTCCTTTCCCTCCCTGAAGGATTGATCAACCCCTTTTGCTTCAATGTCTCTAGTGACACTTCATCTCCATCTTCAAATCCAGCTGTTTCGACATCTTTGATATTAAAGGGTATGTACTTGGGTAATCCTGAACGCATACCTGTTCGAAGAACACAGCAACGCTATAGATGCATCAGGAAACTAAACGAGGGCATGGATCTTTCCTACAACGTGAGTCGCAAGATGGAGAAACCCTGATAAAACCATGAAACATCTCTATTCACTCACTAACTACAACCTTGATCCTTGGTGGGGTTCTCAATTCTTGCCTTGAGGCAACATGACTCTCTTACCACGGTTACATAAGGAATCTATGAAACAAACATTCCCTAACCGAATAAAATTGCAAGAATCATCACCAGATTAAAACAGAGTCTATGGATGAGACATTTCATCGAACACTTAGCCTACACAAAGCTTCGATGTTTCAGATAGCACACCAAAATCAAAACCCAAGAATGTTACCTCCGGCGATTCCTCTAAGTTTCGGAAGACGGCGATAAAGAGCCGTTTGACCTCCTTCAAAACCTCTCATAATACCAGGACCCGATCTAGATTTCTGTCCTCTCATCCCAAAACCACAACTCGCTCCTTGTCCTGCAGATATACCTCTACCTTTTCTCTTCGCCCTCTTCCTCGAACCAGGTTGGGGTCCAAGATTATCCAGACGGAATCTCTCCGGAGCTACTGCTTCCGACGACGACGACGAAGCCGCCACAACAAGCGGTCTGGCAACTTGCTGTTGCCCCGTTCTACGCTTGTAGTGGAGTTTCAGAGAACGAATCTGACATGGGTTTGCTCCCAATACGCTTAAATTTCCCTGAAACATTCAAATTTCGTCGAATTTCGGATTCCGGATTAAGCAGCGAGTGTATATGTGTGTGTGTTTGTAAGCATACGTAGAGAGAAAAGGAAAGAGAGAGAAAAGGAGAGAGAGAGAGAGATACCTTGAATGAAGTGGAAGGGAAGTAGAGACGATGACATTGACGAGAGATGAGAGGATTTGAAGAGAGAGAGAGAGGAACAGCCATGGAGGGCACAACAGATGATGAAAAAAGCTTCAAGGATAAGGATGACGATAGATAGAAGATGATGGCTTTCATGAGAAAACTCAAAGTCAAACGACGACGTTTTGAGCACTCAATTGTTTATTGGGCCTTTCAGAAAAAATACGTAGCCCATTTCGAGGTTTTTTTTTCTTTCGAAAACCTATATTACAAATATCAAATTCGAATTTTGCTTTGTTTTGGTCAGGCACGTCTTAATTCTTTATAAGGCCTAGGCAAAAAAAAAAAAAATTGGGCCTTTTTAATATATTTTTTTTAAAAATGAGCTCTTTTTAGTGTTTTTTTTTTCTTTTTTTTGGT
Source organism: Pseudoturritis turrita (assembly GCA_900406555.1). Taxonomy (NCBI): domain Eukaryota; kingdom Viridiplantae; phylum Streptophyta; class Magnoliopsida; order Brassicales; family Brassicaceae; genus Pseudoturritis; species Pseudoturritis turrita. Next base: position 231,470 of record OVBL01000291.1, on the reverse strand, counting down.
TTTGGGTTTTTTTTTCTTTTTTTCTTTTAAATTTTTTTAAAAATTTGTGTGGGCCCTGGACATAGACCCCTCTCGCTAATGCCTAAAGTAAGATGTGATAAAATAAAATAAAAACTTTTAAATATATAAAGAAAGAGAGCATTTTAACCAGTTTTAATGCTCAAATTTTTAATTTATGTTCCCTTAAACTTATCCATACTTTCAAGTTGAACAATGCTTATAAGTTGTAAACAATATCATTTTTCTATTTATATCTTCTTCTCATGTTTATATATAATAAATTATATTAGTTTTACCAACATTTTATATATATAAACATAAATATTTATATTTACACATATACATACAATCATAAGTTCAACTATAACACAATATAAGAAAACTCATATATATTTACATAAAAATCACAACCGCAAACGTTTTTTTTTTAGTTTAATTTTTTGATGTTTCGTAACTTCATTAATTAATCTTTGCGAAGTCCTTTCTTCACGACAAGAAGAGAGCAATTTGTAGTATTTAAACACCTGCATTTGTTTAAAAGATGGTCGTTATCACAATTTTTACTTACACTAGTAAACTTTTTTTATTGAATAAAAAATCATTTGGAATAATTATGATATGGAATTTCTTACTTTTTGAGATTTCGGGTTTGTTGATGGCTCATAACTAATAAATCGATTTTTTGCTCTTGAATTATCTTGCGGATTAGATCTCTAGGGTCTCCAGCATCTGTAAATGTCTCTGCTTTAATCTGTTTTCAACATGATTATGATGAGATACTGAGACTAAAGATTTCAACGTATGGTTGTTGATGACAAGAACTTAAGACTATATTAATTTTTATTTTTTATAAATGGGTCTATGAAGAAACCGAAAGTAATTCTTAGACCCATACAAATACGGAATTTTTTGGCATTAAAACGTCTATGGTGACCAAACGGAATGGTAAGATAATTTCTCGCTTGAAAAAAATCATTATCTGATCTAGACCAATTTGACGAATCGTCTACTACCATTTGGTAATTTTTTTTTTTTTTTCCAAAAACATATCCCATAAATATGAATTGGTCAAGAGATTACCCCATGATTTAAACATATCTTCTTGGCTTTGTCTAATATACCCAAAGCAATCTTCATATTCTTTTCTTGAGCCAATCCTATGAGTTCTGCATCTGCAAACACACACACAGAATAGAACAACAATATTAATTTTCAAACTTATAAGATTTCTTTTTCAAATTAAAAAAAAAAAATTAGTTGATAAAACGACTTAACTGGATGAGAATGGATAGAAAATTTGAGCAGAGCCCACTGATGAAGAAAGTACGGTAGTGGGAGTAAAGGAAATTTGTGGTTGTTTTGCAAAGATCAAAAGTTTGGAGCTCTCAATGGTATCTTTTAGATTTTCAAGGACCCAAATGAGTAAATCATAAGTTGAGTTGCTCTCGTCAATGATCACCATAACATTCTTCATCTTCTCTTCTTCTTTTTCTTCAAGTTTTTGTTATAATTAAAATCTCTTGTGAATGTTAGAATTTATAATAACTTTGGAAAAAGGAATATGTCTAAGAAAGTTAAATTAATAAATGGATTAGGTGATTGGACAATTGAAAGGCCTGGTTCAACGACTAGATTCCCTTTTTTCATTTATAAGAAAAATACACACAAACAATATTGAATTATAGAGTGATCGAATAATGTGATTTCATTCTACAACATAAATAGTATATTATAGTAATAATCAATTCTCACCAATTCGTACCATTGATATATTAATTCATATATAATGGTTTTGAGTGGACGGTGTTTGGTAATTGCCGTATACACGCCACTGATGACATAAAGAATATTTCCTTTGTCGGAATTTTTTTATCATCAAAAATCAAAATTATATTATTAGTAGAGTTGGCAAAAAAGTAAAATGAACCTAACTACCTAAGGACAATTAGCTAAACAGGCTAGAAAGAGGTTGAGTAAATAAAAAGTAAATTGACGTTATGTTTTTTTTTTAATATATAAAAAAACTCATTTGTTGAAGAAATATGTTATATAGTCTTCGGTTCGAGATAAAGATCTGAAAATTTGCTAGTACCCGAAAAAGAAAACATAAAACATTACATATGATTTTTTTTGTCAACATGACTTATTTGACATTTAAAAAAAAAATTGCGGAGAAGTGGAGTCGAATTTCTATACTCAAAAATCTTGCAAATGTGTAATTCTATTTGAGGTACCATATCCAAATCATTAGTAGATATGATTAATAACTCAATTAGCAAATTATATATGTGTTTGGTTTGTCAACGGAAGTTGATATTTAATTGGAAAAATGAATTTGACAAAAACAAGTTAAACAACCGAAGAAGAAAAGGTTTTAAGTGGACTAACAAAGACGGAACCTTATCGCCGCCGAGTCTCATCAAGGAGCTTTCCGATTGGGCCTTTCATTATAAGTAATATCTTAAGTAGAAAAACAGAAAAGATCTATGGGCCCAAAGAAGCCTTTAATCTCTTCCGACATTTGGTATTATTTGACGACTCCATTCAATCTGGAAGATTAGTTGGACGGTAAAACTCCTAATTATCAAAAGAAAAAAAGGAAAAAAGAAAAAAAAAAACTCTTTAAACAACGCATCAAATTTTCTCTCTATTTATTTTCAATCAATAAAACAGATGTTCAAAAAAAAAAAAAAATGTAGACATCTGGTATGATTTGGTCAAAGTCAAATGTCTCTCTCTCTTGGGCTCTAATCTTTATTTGTACAGGCCTATATATTATGAAAGCCTAATTAACTCAACAGTTTTAAATGGGCCTACCAAATATCTCACAGGCCCATATATGCCTCTGCGTCTGCTTCTCCCAGCAAACCCTAGCGTTTTTTTTTTGTTCCTCTCGAGAAGCTTTGCGATCGTAATCTAAGGTACTCGATGATTTCTCCATTTCTATTGAAGGTTTCTGTTTAAGATTGTATATACAGAGAATCTTCCATTGATTTTTTCAATTGTTTTAGAGTTTTTTCGTTTGCGATTAGGGTTTAGGGTTTATGGTGGTTTTTGCGTTGTTGTGATTTTGATCTATTTATACGGCTCACAGCCGTATGAGTCGTTAGGTTAGTTATAATTTTGGAGTTGATTCCAAATTTAGAGTTGATTTTGTCTCTAGTTCGTGCTTAAATATCAATTGATACTTAGAGCTTTGTTCCCAAACAATGTGGTTTCTGTAAGAAATTGAAACATGTAGAGATGAGTTATGTTGGGTTTCTGTTTAAAGGTTCTTTCAAATGGAGAAATCTCGAGAAAGCAGCTTCTTGTTCTGTAATTTGTGTGGGACGATGTTGATCTTGAAATCACCCAAATATGCAGAATGTCCGCTTTGCAAAACATCGCGAAATGCAAAAGGTAATCCAGAAATCTCTTTTTTTATATCAAATCAAACAGTTTTTTGGTTTCTTGGTTGGTTAAATCTTGTTATTGTGCTTTTATCGCCATTGTTTTTTCAGATATCATCGACAAGAAAATAGCTTACACAGTTACTGCTGAGGTATGTTCTGCGGCATCACATAATCTATATGTGCTATTTTCACAAGTTTGTGTTAATCAGTCGAATTTGGTTTCTGTTTCACGGAGTAGCAAAGATCTCTGCTCTTGATTTCTGCTAGTCCATTGTTATATAAGGCAATGAAAAATACCCGTTCCTGCTATTATGTAATTAGTTTGAGACCTGATTCTTGCAAGAACATTGCATCATGACTAGTGTAAATCCATTTCTCGGATGTTTTCATTCTTTTTTGGAGTAAAACAGAGACTATCCCAATGCTGAGTTAGTATACAATCTACGATCTTTGCTTTTTTTTGCAGGATATTAGAAGAGAACTAGGAATATCTCTGTTTGGTGAAAAAACGCAGGAGGAAGCTGAGCTACCAAAGGTTTATAATAAGAAAACAGATTTTTTAACGCGTTAATTTCTCAATCCATGACTTCTGATTTTGATGATTCTCTTTGCAGATCAAAAAAGCGTGCGAGAAATGCCAGCACCCGGAGCTTGTATACACGACTAGACAGGTAAGGCCCCCAAGCTTTTCCATTCTGTGTTTCATTTCAAAGAATGTGTTGTTCATCGGAGATTTTCTGATTTTGCAGACGAGATCAGCTGACGAAGGACAGACAACGTATTACACTTGCCCCAATTGTGCACATAGATTCACAGAAGGTTGAGAGATTATTTTCATCTCCAGCATGCGATTCGGTTCACAGAGAATACCAGTTTTGTTTCTTACATGATGTGTTACAAAAACAAAATTCAATGTCATCATCACAATTCACAACCTTGTGTATGGAATATTCAATATTTAAGGTAGAAAATAGACTGCATTATGCTTGTTAGGATTTGGAGCCTAAATCAAACTCAGAATTACTTTGTTGTGCTATTGTGAGAATGTATGTGTCGTGACATGATCTCAGCACTTCATTTCAAATAACATGTTTAAATCACATACAATCATGATATTTAATGATGCAACATCATGTTGATTTCAATATATTTCTCGTAATTCGGGTTTTACTTTTTTCACAAATATGTGTCTTTTCCACAGATACAACGAATCAACTAAAATATGCCCAGTAACTTCGATTCACTTGCATGAGTTCGGAAATTCAGTGTAGTTTTTGTCTTGTTGGAGTTTTAATATAATCACATACAAGTAATTAAGTTGTTATAAGAACTTCAAAAAATTTTCATTTCACAGTCTCTTGATTTCGGCCAAATCTTAACCCAACATCTTTTTGAATTTCATTGTGTCAACATAATATATTTGTAGCATATTACATAATATTGTGAAACTTGCAAGTGACATTCGTAATAACTGAAGACGAGCAACATCATCTTGGTGTAATTGCCAAATATTCCTCCATCGCAAATCTCCATCGGCTTGGACGGGTGCTCTTTGAAAATAGAGATCATAGTAAATCAAAGTTAGTTAAATTATTAATTCCGCAAATTGCTCATTTCCCCAATTCCGCATTTCAATTCTCTTTGTGTAATTTAAAAGTAGATGCCTTGTGATCACAGCTGGCATATGCGGAAAACCTGGAGTTTTATAACAACTAGAGAAAATACATTATTATACAGATATAAATTTGCATTAAACAATTACACAAAATGCAGAAAGAAAACTAGTAAAACATAAATTATTTCATAAAGAAAATGATAAAACACGCCCATCACAAACTAATATTTGTCTCATAAACCACTTTGATGACCTTCTTTTATACTTGTGTTTAGAGTCTTTAGACCATGCGCGGTTTCTCAAATATTGAATAGACCTCCCGGTCTACATGTTTGTGAATTTTGTCCAGTTTTAAGATAATTTGTAAAGCCAAGACCGCGTGATGATGCTTGTTGAACGTTCGGTGAAGTTTATGTTCTTGCACCCTCTGAAAATTCGTGTTGAGGATTTCTCATACTTTCTACTTGAGCTCCAAGTGAAAATCCATACTGAACATTTGTTGGAGTCATTCCCGATGAACCACCTTGTTGAAAATTTGGTGAAATACCCCAATGCGAAATATTTGGTGGTGTGCCCCATTGCTGAGCATCTGATGGTTATATGGTGGAGCATTTGGTGGTGTGCCCCATTGTAGAGCAATTGGTGGTGAACCCCGTTGTTGATCATTCAGTGGTGTTCCCCATTGTTGAAAATTGGAGCCCTATAAACCGGCTAAATTTTTCTCTCTAGAATTGTTACCCACGAAAGATGGACTCCTAGATGATAAACCTCATGAATTTGGACTCCTATATGATTGGCACATCTTGGTTGTTTCTTGAAAAACCAGTCAAATCTTCTACCAGTTGTACCTTATCCTCATCGGTGCTTCCAGCTATGTCAATAAAATATATATGCCAAAATACTAGCTCTTTAAGTGTATTAATGCATGCTCAATAATATATTGTGATTTGGAAGCTCCAGTGCAAGGAATACCGCTTACGTCTTTTTGAATTCATCGTAATCATCTTGGTCAAAACCACCTGGGAGAAGTTGTTGCAAACTTTGTCGCTGGGACTCTTTATAGCCAATAATTGTGTCAAGTATGGTTGTTTCAAAAGATTGTTTTCTATGACTGCCTCGTGAACTACTTCCAATAGAGACTTGTGGGCTTCCTCCAGATATTTGTGAACCAGTTCCACATATAGTGCTTGACTACAACTTTATTCTTATTCGTTGATGGCCTCTACGACCGGGGATATAACCCACTTCATCGGTGAACTCATTTGAAAGGTGTGTTTAGTCATCAACAATATCACGATATACTTCATCATTTTCTTGAGTCTTAGGAACTTGTGTTTATAGCACGTCAACACTGTCGGTGTATGAATCATCATGCCTCTCTTTGTCAATTGCAAACTCATTGATCAACTTTTTTCTTCTTTGGCGCACAGAATGTTAAGACTGTGAATGAACATCATGTAAAGATATCATACCATCACATCCCTATAAAGTTATAGTGATTATATTACGCTTGATTAAACTTTTAACCATAATACTCTCTACCAATAGCATTAGGGCTCTTAAGTGTGTAGTTATTCATCGTAATTGGTTCGTCGAACATTTAAATCAATGTTTTTCTTTTCACCATTGGTGAAAGTTATTTCTTGTGGCTAGTTTTTATACAAATTCCAGTTAAGTTAAAGTCTTTCAAACGATACCAAACTTTTGATGCATAGATTATGTCCTGAAACTGGTTTCTCTTGTCCTTTTTTTTTTTTAATCTTTTTGTCCAATTTTACTTAAAATAATTTAAACACTACAAGTGCTCTAAAAAATACCTTAAAGACACTAAAATCTCATAAATTACTAATCAAAAGTTATAAAAATTCATATTAAAATAAAAGTGGTAACAACCAATGTATATCACTAGTCATGGTAAATGTGTCCATTGTCTTGAAAGGTTATTTCATAATAATCTAACCTAAAAAAATCAATTACTTGCATCTCATCTATTTGTCCTAACCTAAGAACCACATTATCATCATCATTGTCAAAAACCAATCTTAAAAATCATCTTTTTAATTCTTCTATTGCATAAAGCTTGCACCTTTAACATATTTACAATGATTCTTTATATTTATTCATAATATGGACATTTCATGAATAAGTCAATTGAATTGTTTTATCTTGCTTTATAGTGTAAATAAAGTAATACTAACATCCTGATCTAAGGATATATATATATATATATATATATATATTTTTTTTTTTTTTTTGTTAATTAGTAAATGTATAATCTTCACTCGTCCTGCCAAAATTACGTTTAACATATAGAAGAAAAAATAGAAAATCAAGTATTCGTCTATATATACAGTATACGACACTCATCACTCGCGCTCTCGCTACTAATCCTTCTATAGTCTCTCACTAAAATTGTTTCATCGATAAGTCTCTCCGACTTTCCCATATATCTCCGACGAAGAAGAATCGAAACAGAATATTGATCCAAGGAAACAGAGATGTCTCTCTCCGACGACGATACTATATCCCCGACGACGAAGAATCGAGCGAGTATGAGTCAAGAACCACGAAAGAGCCTTGAAGATCCTTTCTTGGGATCTAAGTAGGGATGTTGTCATGGGTAAAAAAACCCTATCCTACCCGAACCCAAAAAAAACCAAAAAATCCTGATCTAAAAAACCCGAAAAAACCCTTTATTAATAGGGTAACCCGAAAAAGCCCTGTAATTTTCGGGTTACCCGCGGGTACCCTATTTTTTTTTTTTTAGGAAAAAATTTACTTCAAGTTAAACACAACTTTCAAAACAGCCTTAGCTCTGCACCCTACACTACATGTATCTCTTCATTGGTTACCCAGTTAAACTAATACAGCCATAAAATCTCATAACTGAAAGAAAATGCACGCAAACAACATCAAGCAATGGTTCTCCTTAAACCATAAAAAGACGTAAGAAAGTTTCAAAATGAAGATGTCAAGTAACAAAACTTTCTGTAGCTACCAGAGAAACTTTAGCATAGGACCAAGCAAATGTGGAACCAACTCAAAAGCATCAAAACTATCAAGGATAGGATCCCACTGAAGGTTCAGGGAGAAGCATCGAGGAGGAGTCTAATGAACTTACCTCAAATTGTTCTAAACTGGCATATGCGCCAGAGTCTAATTTCTTCCTCACTGTGCTAAAATCCATTGGATTCGTAATAATCTCATGATAATCAGGAAGCTGAAACACATACCTAATAGATTGGTTTTTAAAATCAAGAAACTAAGAGTCGAGAAATGAGACAATGACCAAATAAAACAGTTGAGAATCTCAAACAAAATAATAACCAAATCCAACAAAATCAAACTCTCATACTCTCCAAACTTTGCAAAAACAACAAGATCATAAATCTCATATTCCCGAGCTACTTGCTGTCGTTGTACCGTCCTTGTTTTCATCATCAAAGTAATCTTCAATGTCACCTAAAAATTTAAAATATGAATTTGTAAATACATAAAAATCTATCTTTGAAATACAAGATCAAAGTTGATAATTTACCTTCAAATTCTGCAAAACCTCTTAACCAATTCCGAGTGCAAAGCAGTGCTTGAACATTTTTTGAAAGGAGACGGTTTCTGTAAGGACTTATCACTCGACCTCCAATGCTAAACGCTGATTCTGATGCCACCGTAGTGATTGGAATGCTGAGTAATTCACATGCGAGAGAAGCTAAATCGCCATAGCGTTGTCCATTGTCTTTCCAATAACTTAAAAAACCTCTATGTCTGTAAAAGACCTCGAATCTAGCCTGGGCTCATCCAAATAAAGTTCTAAATTCATCTTTGTATTGTCTAGACCAGGCTGGATGCTCCTCTCAAGCTCGAAAAGATCCTATGTTATAAAAAAAACACCAAATTAGATAAACACCAAATATAAAGATTATGATATGAACTTATGAAAATGAAAAACTACTTACATAATTCATATCATCTTCTAATGGTAATTCAGTAAGAAGCTCATGTGGAGTTAGTGTGGCTGAAAAGGTTGAAGAAGAAGTCCGAGACTTGGTTCTATAATCTTCATAAAGCAATTTCAAATTCTTCTTAACAATTTCAACCTTTTTCTCAGTATTTCTCGGATCCACTTTATCATAAGCTGTTCTAAGTATTTGCAGCTTCAACCTTGGATCTAAAACAGCTCCCATAGCTAGAATGAGACTGTATTCATCCCAATAACTAGCAAACTTAGATTGCATTTTCTTAGCAATCGCTTCCAGATCACTATCACCACAATTGGCATACTTCTTCAATAAACACTTAATTTTCCACACTTGTAGAAAATACGCATTAGCTGTGGGATATCTAACACCTGAAAAATATGTGGTAATAATACTAAACGGCTTCAAGAAATCACAAATTCTCTCTCCCGATCCCACTCATACTCTGAAGGCAATGATTTGTAACTCCTGTCACATTCTTTAAAGCTAGCAAATGCTTTACGGAACTTCAGAGCTCTAGGAAGCATATCATAAGTTGAATTCCATCGTGTAGGTACATCTAAAGATAATCCTGCTCCACTCTTAATCCCTACACTTTCAACACATGCTGCAAATGATTCTATCCTTGATCCAGATGCTTTGACAAACTTAACACTCTCTCGAATATTTTCCAAAAGACTAGCGGCTAGTTTCAATCCTTCTTTCACTATGAGATTCAAAATATGTGCACAGCATTTAACATGAAAGAACTTTCCATCACACAACAACTTATTACCACTAATCATCTGAAGACGATGCTTGAGAATCTTTTGCATACTATCATTATAAGTAGCATTATCCAAAGTCATAGAGAAAACCTTTTTCTCTAAACCCCACTCTTTCAAGCAATCAAGAAGTTTGTTAGCTACTTCTTCACCAGTGTGTGGATGTTTCAACTCACAAAAAGCTAATATCTTGTTGTTCAACCTGAAGCTATCATCAACATAATGTGCAGTCAAACACAAATAGCCCATCATAGTGGTAGGAGCTGACCACATATCTGATGTAAACGATATTCGACCCTTGTATTCTGCAAATACCTTTTTCAGCTTTTCTTTTTCTTTCTCAAATCTTTTAAATACATCAGCTCCAGCAGTTTGCCTACATATATGCTGACAGTTTGGATTCAAGTACTTATCCCTAGCCCTAACCTTTTCATACTCAACATATCGGAAAGGCTGATCGTGGTAGATAATAATCTCACTAATCATAGCACGATCTACTTTGTTATCGTTTGGCTGTTCATTACTTGTCCCTGGAGGCCTTTTTGGACATACATCTAAATGGCGTTTCAAAGCTAATGTTCCTTGACTAGATTCTGAAACTAACTTTTTTATTACAGTGAATGCAACGACTCCTTCTTTTTCCATCTTCCTCTACTCCTAGTGGGACAAACTCTTTCCAAACATTAGACTTTTGGCGTTTAGAATGACATACTGCTTGAGTCGCTTGAATAGGTTGAGTTTCACTGTGTGTGGCTCCTTGAGTTTCTGTTTCATCATCCTCATACATCGCCATATATCATGCTCAGCATTAAGAGCTTCCATTGTTTCAAGTGTCTGTGGATCCATTCTGCAAAAATAATGGAAACAAAGATCACATATTACAAAAGATACAATCATACAAAATCAACACAACGAACTATTAAAAAGTGACAGAAAGTAATCACTAAATTGTTAACACTAGTTATATATCTAAACTCTAAAGTTCCAAATTTCACCCGATTATACGATATAAAACTATATATTTAAATGATATTTGTATATAGAAAACCAATTTTGGTGTGTTTTCAGCCTTATCGCTTTAAGCTGAAAAATATCGGATTCGAAGGAACACGAATTTCTCGCATTACCAAAATTTTAAAGCTCGCACGATTAACCCAAAAACTAAACCCTCCATACCCAAACAAAAAATATACAATCCCGTCAAAATCCAGAAACTAAACCCTCCATCCCCAAACAAAAAAAAAACGTCATCGTTTTAAGGTTATACATAAGTTAAAAAAAAACCCATCGGGTAACCTAAACCTGATAGGGTAATTTATAAAACATGATCCGCCCGCTTTAAACCCGCGAAATTTTGAAACTAAAAGAACGGGTCATGGGTTTAAAATCTCAGAAGGGTTTAGGGTACCCTACGGGTTTTTACCCATCATTAACATCCCTAGACCTAAGGAAACGACTATTACGCAAGAAGAGCAGCGAAAGATCCCTCAAGAGCCTTCTTTCTTGTCTTCCAAGGAAATAGAGACGAAGAGTGAGACGAGTATGAGCCAAAAACCACGAGAGAGTCTTCAAGATCCTTTCTTTACACACAAAGACCCGAGTATGGCGCAAGAAGAGCAGCGAGAGATCCATCAACAGTCTTCTTTCTTGTCATCCAAGGAACCTCAAGAGACGTCTCCGTCTTCTGTTTCTCCGATGAACACTTATCAAGCCTTGAGGAGTCGACATTCCTCGTTCTCAGAAAACCCAAATTACCTCGAAAGTAACAACAACATCACTACGAGCACTGGAAATTTGCAAAACCCTTTCGGTGGCATGTTCGGAGGTTCTTTCATCACAACGTTTACTTCTTCGTGTGTTCGCGGGTAACTTTGGTCTTGGTTCTGGAGAAAACATGGAATCTGGATGCTTACAAAGAGATGTTGACAAGATTAAGATGATCCCTTCCCCTGGATTTGTCAATAGCAGTACTAATGACAAGAACAACAATGGCAAGTCTTACTTCTACTCCTTTTCCTTCTTGTGACTTGTTCTAGTTGTGCCTGTCAATCAGAATCGTTATTTTTACCGCTATAGGTGAAGGATATGGCACAACCAGTTCTGACCCTTTCGACTATAGAATTGGCACTGCATCAATGAGCTCACCGTTATTCCCGACCACATAATTTGTCAAGAGCAACAATGACCAATCAGACCTGACTTTCAACAATAGTGGTGGATTTTTTGGTGCTCCAAGGATGCAGGAAATTGGTGGCCAGTATAGTCTTATGTTTCATACCCAAGAAAACTTGTATTGTCTTGAAATATCTGATTGGACGACGATAATCTCAAATATGCAAAATCTCAATACATGAAGTTTCCAATCCCTGTCTAGAACTGGCTCTTCACTGGTAAGTAAACAATGAAACATCAATCAATTTTTCAATCTCAGAATACCGATATGTAATTTCTTTATCTACATTTCCTTTGCAGTCACATTACCAACAACATGCTTACGATAACCTTCACCATTCAATAATACAGGGTAAGAAATATCTTTATTTCCCATCCTCTTTCTGCTTGTGACTTGTTGTGGTTGTGTATGTCAATCAGATACTTAGTTTTATGTTATTTTTACCACTTCAGGTGAAGGATATGGCACAACCAGTTATGACCCTTTCGACTATAGAATTAGCACTGCATCCATGAGCTCACCGTTATTCCCGACCACTGGATTTGTCAAGAGCAACAATGACCAATCAGACCTGACTTCCAACAATAGTGGTGGATTTTTTGGTGCTCCAAGGATGCAGGACATTGGTGGCCAGTATAGTCCTATGTTTCATACCCAAGAAAACTTGTATCGTCCCAAAATATCTGATTGCATGACGATGATCTCAAATATGCAGAATCTCAATACAGGAAGTTTCCAATCCTTGTCTAGAACTGGCTCTTCACTGGTAAGTAAACAATGTAACATCAATCAACTTGTCAATCTCAGAATACCGATATGTAATTTCTTTATCTACATTTCCTTTGCAGTCACATTACCAACAACATGCTTACGATAACCTTCACCATTAAAGAATACAGGGTAAGAAATGTCTTTATTTCCCATCCTCTTTCTGCCTGTGACTTGTTGTGGTTGTGTCTGTCAATCAGATACTTAGTTCTATGTTATTTTTACTGCTTCAGGTGAAGGATATGACACAAACAGTATGATCCTTTTGACTATAGAATTAGCACTGCATCCATGACCTCACCGTTATTCTCGACCACTGGATTTGTCAAGAGCAACAAAGACCAATCAGACTTGACTTCCAACAATAGTGGCGGATTTTTTGGTGCTCCAAGGATGCAGGACATTGGTGGCCAGTATAGTCCTATGTTTCATACCCAAGAAAACTTATATCGTCCCGAAATATCTGATTGGATGACGATGATCTCAAATATGCAGAATCTCAATCCCTGTATAGAACTGGCTCTTCACTGGTTAGTAAACAATGAAACATCAATCAATTTGTCAATCTCAGAATACCGATATGTTATTTCTTTATCTACATTTCCTTTGCAGTCACATTACCAACAACATGCTTATGATAACCTTCACCATTCAAGAATACAGGGTAAGAAATGTCTTTATTTCCCATCCTCTTTATGCTTGTGACTTGTTGTGGTTGTGTCTATTAATCGGATACTTAGTTTTATCTTATTTTTACCGCTTCAGGTGAAGGATATGGCACAAACAGTTCTGACCCTTTCGACTATAGAATTAGCACTGCATCCATGAGCTCACCGTTAGTCCCGACTATTGGATCTCTCAAGAGCAACAATGACCAATCATACCTTACTTCCAACAATATGGTGGGTTTTTTGGTGTTCCAAGGATGCAGGACATTGGTGGCTAGTATAGTCCTATGTTTCATACCCAAGAAAACTTGTATCGTCCTGAAATATCTGATTGGACGATGATGATCTCAAATATGCAGAATCTCAATACAGGAAGTTTTCAATCCCTGTCTAGAACTGGTTCTTCACTGGTAAGTAAACAATGAAACATCACTCAATTTGTCAATCTCAGAATACCGATATGTAATTTCTTTATCTACATTTCCTTTGCAATCACATTAACAACAACATGCTTACGATAACCTTCACCATTCAAGAATGCATGGTAAGAAAAGTCTTTATTTCCCATCCTCTTTATGCTTGTGACTTACTATGGTTGTATCTGTCAATCGGATACTTAGTTTTATGTTATTTTTACCGCTTCAGGTGAAGGATATGGCACAAACAGTTCTAACCCTTTCGACTATAGAATTAGCACTGCATCCATGAGCTCACCGTTATTCCCGACCACTGGATTTGTCAAGAGCAACAATGACCAATCATACCTTACTTCCAACAATAGTGGTGGGTTTTTTGGTGTTCCAAGGATGCAGGACATTTGTGGCCAGTATAGTCCTATGTTTCATACCCAAGAAAACTTGTATCATCCTGAAATATCTGATTGAACGACGATGATCTCAAATATGCAGAATCTCAATACAGGAATTTTCAATCCCTGTCTAGAACTGGTTCTTCACTGGTAAGTAAACAATGAAACATCAATCAATTTGTCAATCTCAGAATACCGATATGTAATTTCTTTATCTACATTTCCTTTGCAATCACATTACCAACAACATGCTTACGATAACCTTCACCATTCAAGAATGCAGGGTAAGAAATGTCTTTATTTCCCATCCTCTTTATGCTTGTGACTTGTTGTGGTTGTGTCTGTCAATCGGATACTTAGTTTTATGTTATTTTTACCGCTTCAGGTGAAGGATATGGCACAAACAGTTCTGACCCTTTCGACTATAGAATTAGCACTGCATCCATGAGCTCACCGTTATTCCCGACCACTGGATTTGTCAAGAGCAACAATGACCAATCATACCTTACTTCCAACAATAGTGGTGGATTTTTTGGTGTTCCAAGGATGCAGGACATTTGTGGCCTGTATAGTCCTATGTTTCATACCCAAAAAAACTTGTATCGTCCTGAAATATCTGATTGGACGACGATTATCTCAAATATGCAGAATCTCAATACAAGAAGTTTTCAATCCCTGTCTAGAACTTGCTCTTCACTGGTAAGTAAAAAATGAAACATCAATCAATTTGTCAATCTCAGAATACCGATATGTAATTTCTTTATCTACATTTCCTTTGCAGTCACATTACCAACAACATGCTTACGATAACATTCACCATTCAAGAATACAGGTTAAGAAATGTCTTTATTTCCCATCCTTTTTCTGCTTGTGACTTGTTGTGGTTGTGTCTGTCAATCAGATACTTAGTTTTATGTTATTTTTACCACTTCAGGTGAAGGATATGGCACAAATAGTTCTGACCCTTTCGACTATAGAATTAGCACTGCATCCATGAGCTCACCGTTATTCCTGACCACTGGATTTGTCAAGAGCAAGAATGACCAATCAGACCTGCTTCCAACAATAGTGGTGGATTTTTTGGTGCTCCAAGGATGCAGGACACTTGTGGCCAGTATAGTCCTATGTTTCATACCCAAGAAAACTTGTATCGTCCTGAAATATTTGATTGGATACGATGATCTCAAATATGCAGAATCTCAATACAGAAAGTTTCCAATCCCTGTCTAGAACTGGCTCTTCAGTGGTAAGTAAACAATGAAACATCAATCAGTTTGTCAATCTCAGAATACCGATATGTAATTTCTTTATCTACATTTCCTGTGCAATCACATTACCAACAACATGCTTACGATAACCTTCACCATTCAAGAATACAGGGTAAGAAATGTCTTTATTTCCTATCCTCTTTCTCCTTGTGACTTGTTGTGGTTGTGTCTGTCAATCGGATACTTAGTTTTATGTTATTTTTACCGCTTCAGGTGAAGGATATGGCACAAACAGTTCTTACCCTTTCGACTATAGAATTAGCACTGCATCCATGAGCTCACCGTTATTCCCGACCACTGGATTTGTCAAGAGCAACAACGACCAATCAGATCTGACTTCCAACAATATGGTGGATTTTTTGGTGTTCCAAGGATGCAGGACATTTGTGGCCAGTATAGTCCTATGTTTCATACCCAAGAAAACTTGTATCGTCCTGAAATATCTGATTGGACGACGATGATCTCAAATATGCAGAATCTCAATACAGGATGTTTCCAATCCCTGTCTAGAACTGGTTCTTCACTGGTAAGTAAACAATGAAACATCAATCAATTTGTCAATCTCAGAATACCGATATGTAATTTCTTTATCTACATTTCCTTTGCAGTCACCTTACCAACAACATGCTTACGATAACCTTCACCATTCAAGAATGCAGGGTAAGAAATGTCTTTATTTCCCATCCTCTTTCTGCTTGTGACTTGTTGTGGTTGTGTCTGTCAATCAAATACTTAGTTTTATGTTATTTTTACTGCTTCAGGTGAAGGATATGGCACAAACAGTTCTTACCCTTTCGACTATAGAATTAGCACTGCATCCATGAGCTCACCGTTATTCCCGACCACTGGATTTGTCAAGAGCAACAACGACCAATCAGATCTGACTTCCAACAACATATTACAACCGAAAAACCAGCTTAAACATTTTGAACAATACATTACCCCGAATTACAGAGAATCCAATCAAACCAAAGCCACATCTTCAAACGTACACGAAAACACCTGGTAAAAATGGAAGGCTAAGCTCTGAATCTATAAATCACACCATGGGAAGACGGGTACGCAGGCTGAAGAGACCCTTGAAATTACAACCTCCACGGTCCATGACTAGGGCTAGAAACAAACCCGGATGACTATAGCAATAAGGAACCAAGGCGTAGAAGACTACCAACAAAGAGATACGGAAATAACCAAAACACTCTGATGCTTCTTCATTGATACTCAACCTAATATCATTGAGGGAAAGCTGTTGAAATGCATTGCCGCAAGAAGAATTATTCGGAAAAAATAGCGAGCAAGGACACTGAGCAGTTGGACGGTGAAAAAACCTGCCCCGAGAACATCTTCATCATCGCCAAAGAGAAATCAACCAGTTACACGAACAACTCCACAAACGCCTTCACCATTGAATAAACAAGAAAGAGAGAAGGCAAACCCAAATACCAACCAGAGGTCAAAAGCCTAAAGGACAGACTGTGACCGGGGTAACCGCGCTCAAAACAACTGAGAAAACTAATAGAAGACTAACCGAAGACTAGGAAAAGAGAACATGGAAAGGGCCTAAAAAATCATCTAAAGCCATAAGCCAAACCATATTGGAAAAAATCGAAACAGAGCCAAGAAGCTCCCGTTCGGCCAAAACAGGGGTCGAAGAGAGAAACCGCGAGGATGGAGTCCAATCCCAACCGGAGAGAAAAAAGGCCAACGATCAGATCTGAAAAATGGAAGCATCTCCGGTGAGCGAGACGAGATTGGAAGAAGAAGGAGGACAGAGGAGTAAGTGACTCCAACGACCGACCCTTCATCGACCTCAGATACCGGCGAAATCTTCTCCAACAGCCAGGACCACTCCCGACCCGAAGCCAAACCCTCCACAGAAGATAGAAAACCCAACCCATGAACCCGAAACCTCATACACGATATAAACCGAAAGCAAAGAAGAAGCCAGAGGGGACCGGTGCCGGCGCTAACGGAGCCGTCGGCCACCGGTCAATTGGAATCAACGATCGAAGATCTAGAGAGGAAAATCGCACTCTCTGGCGGCTAGGACAAACAACTCTAGCTTGACGACGCTTTATTCGTTTGGGCCATTGTTTTTTGAGAAATTAACAGAAATAACTTTAAAAAAAAAATATTTAAGGATATAACAATATGTGTGGGCCCCTAAGAATATAGGAGTGTAATGTATATAATTCACCATTTTGCCTATGATGGCCAATAAAGGGGATATGCATGTGTGACATCATCCACGTTTTTGAATTGGTTGCGTAAGAAGAGAAATGTAGATACAAATCACTGTGTAATTATATTGGGGAAAATAAACTGTCTGGGTAGAGATCATATGATTTCAAAAGTTCAAAATCAAATCAACACACATGCTAGTTTGTTTAGAGACATCGTGGAAGGTTGGAGAAACAAACATTATTTCTGTTGGGTCGGCGTGATGATGATGTCTGCATCGTTTACATTTCGTTTTTAGGTTTAGTCTTTATGAGGGTAAAATAGGTAGTCCAACAAGGGAAATTGTTACTTGTTAAATAGCCAATAATATGGCTATTTTCTCTATTATGACCACTAATATGGTTATTTGGCAAAATGACCCATTGTTTTTTATTATTTCCTCCTTAATTTATATATATATATATATATATCATCTGATGTTATAAGGGTGTGATTTAGGCTAAACTATACTTATAACTCAAAACTAAAAATGGTAGGTTATTCTGAAAAAAACTAAATTCATAACTAAGAGAAATGATGTTTGGACGAAAATGTCCCTCTGACAAACCATAAAATAAACTGTACGCCATGCCATAAAACAAATATAACATAACATTTTTTTTTTAATCATTTTCTCATTTGATATTTATATGATCTAATGTTTATTATTAGAATTGAATCATCTCATAATCTATATGTAAAAAAAAAAGATTTTTTTCCGCATATATTACAATTTGAAATTTCTAAATGAACATTAATTACTCAAACTATTTATATAATATTACAATGAAACGTAATATACTATATAACATGTTATTTTACTATATAAAAGAGTATATTATACTAATATATAACATGCTACATACCATATAATATGTTATATTTATGCTATATAAACATATAACATGTAATATAATATCCATCATGTTATAAAAAATACTCAAAACATATTACTATGTTTACTAGTAGGTGGCATAACATAACATATGATATGTATAATAATAACATGGCATACCATGTTAATATATAACATGTTATATGATATATGACATGCTATATTCCATATAACATGCTATACCATACAAATATATAGTATATAGCATATTATATTACGTTTTATTCTGACATTATATAAATAGTTTGAGTAATCACAAACATAATAAAATGTGATCATCCAGCCTCTGCAAACATGGGCCCTCTCACATATTACTTTTGGAATAGCGGAAAGCCCCTCAGCGAGTCTAAAGGGAATTTGGACTGTCTTTTCTGGCGAATACCGAGTTGTACAGATCTGATTGAGGTCACTAACGCTTTCCCGTGGATTATTTGGTACATTTGGAAGGCAAGGAACGACAAAGTTTTCAATGCGGTGGAACGATCCCTGGTGGATATCCTTACCCTGGCCAAGAAAGAATCCAATGAGTGGTTATGGGCCCATGCCACAGAACAGTCGGCATCGGTGGATTTGGTAGGCGAGTTACCCTCCCCACTAAGAACACCGACGTTCACTTGTTTTGTGGATGGGTCTTAGAAGACAGATGATCTTACTAGTGGAGTGAGATGGGTGCTCCAGTTACAAGATGGATCCACCGACCTGGTAGATCTCCAGGGTAACTGGAGAAGCCTTTCACCACACACTGAGTTACACGGCCCGATATGGGCTATGCAATGCTTGATTCGGAAACGGCCCTATTGTTCCGTTTTTACAACGGATTCCAAAGAGTTGATAAGTATGGTGACATCACCGCACGATTGGCCCGGTTTTCAACCGGAATTTTGCGAAGTAGTAGTACTCAGGGAGTCATTCCCCATATTTGACCTTATCTACCGGCAACGGAAAAATAATAAGAGAGCGGATTTGCTTGCAAGGACTGCACATACTAGGAATACAATCTTTTCTTTTATCGGCACTTTAATTCCCTATTGGTTTCATGATATAGACAATGTATTTATTTAATCGATAATGAAGTGCGTTTGTGACAAAGAAAATGTGATCATCAACATCTCTGAATGAAATTTTATTTTCAAATTATGGAATGTTATATTTCGTATCTGAATATAATTACATAAATAATCAAAATAATGCATTATGATATGCCATATATATAATATTACGTTTCATTGTAACATTATATGAATAGTTTGTGTAATATATGTCAATTTCTAAATTTTCAAATTGTAATATATGCCGAAAAAAATCTTGTTTTTTATATACAAAGATGATAAAATAATTCAACTTTCAAATAAAGTATTACATCAACAAATATCAAATGGGAAAACAAAATGATGAAAGAAAAAATGATTTAAAAAAAAACTTGTCAATTTCGCAAATGGTATGTCATTGTTCCCTCTGACACAATATGACGCAAAAAGTCTAATCCTTATGTTTCTCAATGCGTCAGAGGGGTATTCTGGTCATTTTCCAGTCTATCAGCTTAATAAATTTATGGGCAAGCTATATGCCTAAATATGGAGTTATGGCACACCATTTCTGCAATTTCCCATGTTATAAATAGGCCAAAAATGTACCAATACAACAAATGGGAAATTAGGGGATATACCCATTAAATAGATTAAAATTAAGTGGGTATATTGAAAGTTATGATGGCGTTTCGACGACCAAATCTTTCTCTCCGACCAGATATCTCTTGCTCTGATGGTCGACCTCTCTCTCTCCGACGGCCAAATCTCTATCTCTGGACATGTTTTTTTCACTTCTTCTCGTCGGATCTCTCCTTCTCACACTCGCTGAATCTCTTTTTATTTATCATTGGTCAGATCTCTTTCTCTTTCTTTTGTTGGATTTCTCTCTCTCTAAATCGCTGTTTTATCTCTCATTATCTCCCCGGAAGTCTGAACACCGTTGGAAGTCTCACCGTAGAAAATAAGAAGAGGATAAAAATCGTCTTCACAATACACATAAATGTTATCCACTTAATTTTTTCATGTATATGATTATATACTTAATTTACTACAACATATTTCTTTTGTAATCAACATAATAACGATGGAAAAGCTAAACTCCCAAAAAATGACTCTGAGGAGATAGATTATCCAGTCAAAGGGATCATCACACAAGAAAGATAGATAAAAATCAAATAGAGGCTGACCTTTTCTCACCATCAAAAATATAATGAAGCCATCTCGGATAACCTCTAGCAACATAGGATCACGATCGGTTGTCTTTAGTGATACTTTGATACTTTGAGCTATGAGAAAAACTCTTCTATTAGATGTCCTTACTTCTAGTTCCATCTTCTACTGTGACAAAGTTTGAAGTTTAGACATCAATTTTCCGGCATAAAATTGAAAGGAAAGCAAGCTTGTGGTATGTTTAAAACACCAACAAGACACCTAACTTTTGAAACAAAAACTATTCTACTAACCTTATGACTGACCTTTGAAGCAAAAACTATTCTACTAACCTTATGACTAACCATGCTCTCTATTGTCCAAAGGAGGTTCAAAAGTTCAGCTTTCTCCATTAATTTGATATTTGAGATAAACATTCGGTTGTGCAATCTAACGAAACCTTCAGAATCTCTTAAAAACCCATGCCATACCAGCTGATTGCTTTCCTTTGTTCCAAGAGATTCCAATGTTGCATTTTAACCAAGGATCCAGAGGATGTTTCCATTTAATTTGCTTAGAACCTTATCTTTTAACAGTGAAGCTTTCTGTGATCGAGTTACAAACCAGAGCCATGAACCAATTGGACACTTTTTCCCATATCTTCTCAACCGTATCAGAAGCCAGGAACATTTTTCCTTTAAAAAGGAAGTTGTTCCTATTCTTCCACATGTACCATAGAATCCAAGGAAAGCTTCTTCTTATTTCTAAGGGAATGTCTCTATTTTTCCCATTAGAAAAAAAATATATGCATGTTTGCATACACTGATTCACCATTGAAACCTTCATGAGAATAGGGATATTGGGATATGATCCAAACTGACGAGCTAGAGAGCAAGTGAACAGAACATGGTTAGTTAATTCGCCCTCTAACCCACAAATCTGGCATTTTGAATCCACCCTCTTGAGACTACCAAATCTGCAACTGGTAAAATTCCACTGATAATTCTCCAAAGAAAAGTCTTGATCTTTGGTGAAGTTTGCACTGATCACATTTGGTTTTTCAAGCCATTTAAAGATGGCAATGTTTATGCTTCCCTTATCAACCGAACCGACCTTGAGGACAGCAAAACAAACATAAGCTTGTGGTCTCTAATTATATAATTAATATTTCGGTCCTACCTTCGAATAATTTTCATTAGGATAGTTGGTTATAACATTGATGCTTTGAAAACATTTTTTTTTTTTTGGTTTGGTCGTGAAGCTTTGAAGACAATTAAGAAGCGGTTTGTGATGTGAACTGAAAATTAAACATGAGAAATAAATTATTTTGAGTAAAGACAAAACAACTAAAAACGACACCGTATTATTGAGGAACAGAAAAAAACTTATTATATAAAGTTTGATGTGTCAAACGTTGTAATTAATACGATCGTGACATGTGGCAATCGATTGATAAGATTTTGACACATGTTAAACAATTTTCCAATTAACTTTTGCCATGTATCAAAATAATCTTATTTAAAAAAAATCTTATATATTTGTATTTATTAATTAGATTATAAAAAGTAACATATATATCAACGTTTTTCAATTAGTTTCTAATTGATAAGTCATAAAAAAAATTAGTAGATAAGCTATATATATACATATATTTTGATTTTGAATAGAAATAGAAAAGGCAAAATATCAAACATGTTTTTTCATTAGAATATTAAATACACATGTAAAAATCTTTTGAGTTCGAATAGAATTAGGTTTACATACTCAAATCTTTAAGAAATATAATATTTCACCTTTGTTGAAACAATTTTGTGCTCTCTCGATCTTCTCACCAAGCAATTTAAAAATTTCAATAATCTCTTCCAAATTTTTTGTTTCCAATTAGTTTTAGCCACATGTAAAAAAAAAATCCATTTTAAAAAATTTAATATCATTATGTTTTGAAATTAGATTACAAAAAGTAAATAAAAAATGTACATTATATTGTGGTTTATTTATTTATTTTAGACTTACCATTACGTAGACACCCTAAAGTTGGCAAAATTGATGTATGAGAAGAAAATTATTCTGAATGTTTCTCTGTTGTGAGAATTATAGAAAGTAAGAAACCAATGGATGAAATACTTATAATTCGGTTTTTTTTATCAGAATAAAGATAATATGTCGATTCAGAAGTAAAAAAGAAAAGTCAAATATGATTAAAAACATATGAGTAAGTCTAATTCAAATTAAAATACGAAAATAATTCGTCTAGATTAAAAAAAAAATATGAGCAGTTACATGATAAAAAAGTAAACGTAATTCAAATAGGAATATGAAAAACTAATTATTTGAAAATATGTGATAAACATTAATTGAAAATTCAAATAGTATAAGACAAAGTAGGAGACTCAAAAATAAATAAGTAAATAATGTTTAGGTTTCTCTAACACTGGTTTCACATCGATATTTTCAATCTTATTTTATTTATTTTCACGAATGGCCTGATTTTATTTTTCATTTTTGTGTTTGTTTTTTTAATGGGTTATAAAATATTAAAGAAGTAAAAACAATTCAATTAGAAATATGAGAATAATTTCATCAAAATTTAAAAAACTAGATTAAAAAGTAATCCTTATTCAAATAGAAATAGGAAAAAATAATAATTTGAAAATATGTGATAAAATTTAATTGAAAATCAAATAATACAAGAATCTAGATAAATGTTAGGCTTCTCAATCAGTGGTTTTGTATCAGCGTTCTCAAATTTATTTTATTTACTTCTACCGGTGATCTAATTTTTCCTTTTTACTTTTAATTGATTGATTTCATTTTTTACAGGTTATAAAATATTATATTACAAACCCGCATATATGCGGGTCCTAAATCTAGTATATAAGATTTTGTCATCGTCGAGTTTAGGCCTGCGCATTCAGGTATTCGGTTCGGTTCCGGATCTTTCGGATAGAGGGATTTAGGACCCATATAGGTACCAAAACAGTTTCGGTTCGGCTTCGGTTGGGTTTCTATCGGTTCCGGATCGATTTGGTTCTAAATTTTCAGAACCGGTAATTACCCGAAAAGTTTCGGTTTCCATTTGGTTCGGTTCTGTTCCAGGTATTTTTTATCCAAACTACCCGAAAATATCCAAAAATACCCAAAAATATCAGAAAAATAATAATAAAAATCTATAAAAATTGAAATAATACACTTAAATTGGTTATTTTTATCCGAATTATCCGAGAATGCCTAAAATATCCGAATTAACCGAAAAAATAACAAAGAAACAATTATTAAATATACCCGAATTACCTAAACATACCCAACCTAAAACCAAAATATCTACGGATTAATTTATGTTTCGGGTATTTTGGATACCCGTTCGGTTCTCGGTTCGGTTCTGGTTCTTCGGTTCTAGGCATATAGGATCCATCTAGGCCTGGGCGTTCGGGTATTCGGGTCGGTTTCGGTTCGAATTTTCGGTTTTCGGATATTTCGGGTATAGAGATTTAGGAACTGTTCGGGTATTTTAGATTTTTGGGATGGTTCGGATAGGCTTACTGAAAACCGGCTAATAACTGAAAATAGTCGGGTAATTTTCGGGTTTCGGTTCGATTCGGTTTTTTCGGATAATTCGGGTAATTTTCGGGTGATTTCAGGTATTTTTCGGATAAATTCGGGTAATTTTTGGTAATTTCGGATAATTATCTGAATATCCCCAAAATGATCCGAACTACCCCAACTAACCGAAAAATAACAAAAATAAATTGTAAAATTTACCCGAACTATCCGAATATACCCGACCTATAACCGAAATATTTTTAGGTTATTTTATGTTTTTGTTTCGGGTATTTCGGATACCCTTTCGGTTCTCTGTTCGGTTCCGATTCAGTTCGAGTACCCGCACTTTGAAAATATAGAAACCGTTCGAATATTTTAGATTTTCGGATCGGTTTCGGTTCGGGTATTTATTAGGCGGTTTCGATTCGGGTTTCGGTTCCGGTTAAAAACGCCCAGGCCTAGATTCATCTGTGGTATTTTGAAAGTTCGGGTTCGGTTCGAATAGTTTCGGGTCCGATTCGGTTTTTCTGTTCAGGTTTTTTGCCCAGTCCTAGTCGAGTTCAAACCCTAAACAGGTTCAAAGACTCTGTCTTGTCGTCTCTGTTACCACTACCAAGATCTGAAAAAGGACTTTTGTTTGTTTTCCCGATCAAAAGAGGAAAATTGTTGCAAGTTTGGCTTTTCCTAGACGATTAAGGAGTAGGATCTAGAGATATAAAGGCACGTCCAAAGTGGTGAACGGGGACATTGTTGTTGTGCGACGCTATGGGTTTTGTCTTTTCTTCATGAAGCCTCTAGACCAGAGGAGATAACTAAAAGTAGGTCGAGAAGACGAAGAGTGGTGCATGGTTCGAAAACTTGGGTCGCACCAGAGATTCCTCTAGATCTTCTGATCGAGATACTGACAAGATTGCCTGCCAAATCCGTGATGAGATTCAAGTGCATCTCAAAGTTTTGGTCATCTCTCTTCTACTGGAAGTATTTTTGCAACCGTTTCCTTATGGTCCCATCCCGACCACAACCTCGTCTTTACATGTCTTTAGTGGACATGTACGACTACTCTAAGTCTGTACTCCTATCATCAGCTCCAGCCAGTACTTGTTTGTCTTCCTTAGTATTCGACCAAGATTTGACCATCCCTGAGATGGGAGGCTACTACATGCGTCTTGTTCGTGGCTTCATTTGCTTCACCGTTAACAAAAAGGCACAAATCTATAACCCCACCACAAGGCAACTTGTTATCTTACCTTCTATACAATCTGATATCATAGCTCAAGAACCTCGTTATAGCATCCTCTACTTTCTCGGGCACGACCCTGTTAAAGATCAGTACAAATACTCTGCACAATTACGGTACTATTGTCAGAAGATACGGAAGAGATAATAAGGTCAGATCGTTGGGTCTTTGTTCTAGAAGCTGGTGGTTCGTGGAAAAGGGTTGCAAAAGAGTTTTGTCCTCATTTTCCTGCGACACTAGAACTGACTATGAATGGAGTTTTATATTATTCGGCTTGGACTGATTTGCATACATGTGTGCTTGTGAATTTCGACATGAGGTCTGAAGAGTTTGATATGATGCAAGTACCCGGAAATGTGCTACCTAGACTTAAGAGGAGGGTGACTCAAATAGATTATGGTGGGAAAGTAGCTGTTTTTGACACCACCTATCTCAAAGAGACTGGTACGGTGGATCTATGGGTTGTGGAAGATTGGAGGAAGAAGGAACGGTCGAGGAAGACTCTAGTTTTGAAGCCTTCTCAAATGCATTTAGTCATTGACAATAGATTGATACCAAAATATCAAACTCTGAAAGGCAAGGTTATCTTGCAACCGCAAGACTTTATTTCTCCCTATTACTTTCTCTGCTATGATCTGCAAATCAATGATTTGAAAAAGGTTGAGATCCAAGGGATACCTGATCACTGGTTTAGTAACCTTGAAACACCCATATCTTTTGGCATGGGGTTTATGGATCCGAGTGAGAGCATCATGTACCTAAAAACTTGAAACTTGGGATTAAGAGCGATTAGTCGAGTGAGCTAACAAATAATTTGTTTCTCCTTTTTTATATCTTTTTTTGTTTGTTTAGTGAAATACTACTATTCATTTTTTTTTTTTTTGGCATTTTGGTATTATAAATGGCAGGGAAGATGAACATCAATATCAATAGGGTCTCAAAATCCATAAACTTCGTTCGTACGTGTATTGGAGAAAAGTGACAATGGGGCATTGATAAGATGAACCTTTATACTTGATTTCATTCATCTATTTCTACTTATTATAAATATCGAGAGAAGCAAATATTTTCTTCACTAATTCTTTAAAAAAACTTTTGCAAACACGTTTTCTTTTTGACAAAACACAAAAAAAAAAAACAAAAACAAAAATGATTCATATATAATCTTCTGGCTTTAACCATTCGAAGCAAAATTTCAAGGTGTTTTCAAGTTTTTATTTCTTTATTTACTTAGTGATTTTTTTTTTTTCATTTCTACTTTAGTGCTAATTTTTTTATTCTATTTCTAGATTATATTATTTTTCAAGTTACAAATTCAAATTAAAGAAGAGTTCATCAAAGATTAGTCATGCCACTCTAAACCTACCTATCTAAGTTTTATCACTCTATCATTTTTTTAGTAGGAGTTATTGATTTACGCATTTTAATGGATTTGAAAATTAAAATCAAATATGGTTCCTCGGAATAGCGAATATAATTGTGGATAAATAAAGCGCCAAAATATATAAAAAAAGTTTTGAAGAGTTTATAGAATCTAAAAAAGATGTTCTACATAATTTTTTACTGAAAAAACAAAAAAATTTCATTTGGAAATTCTACTTTCCATTACTGGTTTATAGGAGAGTTGAGTTGTATAAAAGGGGATCAAAGCAGAGACTTTTAAGATTAAAAGAGTGCAAGCAAGGCTGTTATGAGTTTACAATGAATCACTAGGGTTTGTGTAACCAACACTACAAGAAAATAGGACAATTTCGGACAGACTTTCGGATGAATTTATAGTCGTCGGAAATTTCCGACCGAATTTCCACGGAATTCAGACCGATTTACCTCGGTTAACTAATTCCATCGGTGGGAAAATTCCGACGGAAAATTAAACTGTGGGAAATTCGCCGGAAACACGGAGGGAAATTCGTGGGAATTTTGTTCATCGGCACTTTCAGGGTTGTTCCCCTTGCAAGGGGATCTCAGCGGTTCACACTGATCCGCCGGGAAGGTAGAGGGAAACCTTCTCTGGTTTCTCTCCCTTCTCACTTAACTCCTCCTTCCGGCGAGGATCACTTTCTCTTCCTCCTCCACGTGGTCCCGCTGACCTTCCTGCTCGTTGGCTTCCGGAAGGTTATGGGTTGTGCTCTGGGTTGCATTTCCTCCTGGATGTAGCTGCCGTGTTTTGACCCTTTTTGTTGTTTTCGTTTCACATGCATTCTTCCAAGGGACGAGTTCCCCTATGTGGAGTTCCCAAGAGATTTATACCGGCTCCCCGTGATCTTTCGGGATTCTGCCTTCCTCTTGCGGAATGAGTTGATCGATAGAAGTTCTATCGGCGCTTCACCTGTTAGGCCGTTCGTCCGTTCTGGTGCGTTTTCTTCTTTACTCCGTTATCACTGCTGCCTTAATTTTTCCCGTCGGATCTGCGCATGACGTTTTTTTCTCCCTTTTTGACCCTTAGAGTCAGCGACCACCTTGGCTTCCATTTGGCTCAATCTTCACTTAAGGGAGCATGCCCCCTCTTTTCCAGACACATCCAGCCCTGGCACTCCCATCCCAGGTATTACTCCCCCTGTCTGCCTCAGATGTCCGACGCTGGAATTCGGGAGAGACTTGGTTCGGATCAAGGCGAGGATTCTTTGCCAGGAACTGGGTGGCGACTTTCTCGATTCTAGTGATTCTAGTAAGGACGGTTGGACCCCTTCTCCATCTGCTGGGAGCTCTCGGGGGAGTAAGAGGGCGTGTTCATCGAGCTTTTCTTAGATAGGACTGTCTTCTCTTTTTGTATATAGTCCTTATATATATATTTTGTTGCTGTTGAGGCGGTCGCCGGTTTTGAAGTCTTCTGTTCCTAGAGACTTCTCTTGTACATGCTTTCTTTTGGATACGATCCATTCTTCTCTTCCCTGCCTCGATCTTTTATGCCTCTGTCGACTCTTTTGTTTCTTTGGCCTTTGTCGCGCAAGGCGTACCTCCGACTCCCTACAAGCCTTGGCACTTTACACCCGTGACCCGGTCGTCTAGTCATTCGGGGATACTGTCCCCCCGGCCCGGAGGGGATTATGTTTCCCACTGCCTTAGTTTTCTTTCTTCTTGTTTAACAATGAGAGAGAAATCCACCCAGCATGTGGCTCCGTCTCGCGTCACGGGTAGAATAACATGTTGATGATACGTCTTCTCTTCTTTCCCCCATTATCTCTGAGGATTTCCTTTTGACATGAGGCGTCATTACCTCTACCGATCTGGTTTTCTGCTATGGCAATGATGTTGGCACTCCTTCTTCGCTCAAATTTTTTTATTTGTTCCCCAACTTTTAGGGAATCTCTTCCTCCTACGTTTAGATCTCCGCAAGTGACCCTTTCCTTTTTCTTGGTAATCCGTCGCCATTTCTCTTTCTTGCTCCTGCCATCCATCAAGAATTCACCCTCTGCTTTTCGCTTAGCGCCAAATTTTCCATTCCTTTGGCCTCCCTTTCCTCTTTCTTCTTCGTAGGGCGCTTCTTCTGACCAGTAATACGATGGATTCCAAGGGTTGTAGAGTTCTTCGTTGGAAGGTCCGGCATTCTCGCGAATAGATCTCGTTTTTTTGTTCTTCGGGTTGGCGGGATCTATCAGCTTGAAGTGATTCACCTCTCGCACAGAAATGATGTTCGAGCGGCTGACCACCGGGATACTTTTTCCATGATCCCCTTTCACTGCTTCCCTGATGTCTCGGTTGTCTAGGATGAACGGTCACGATTTTCAGTGCTCCCATCGCTTCTCTGAGCTGCTCTCGAAGTTTATGGTTCCCTGACGAGATGTGCCAGACAGTTTTTGGTGTCTGTTGGTTAGCCTCAACGGTTTCTGCACAGAGATCTTTTCGGATTTGGTCCGACTTTGAGTGTATCGGCGTGTGTTGTCCCCATGCGCCATTCATGGTTGCTTTTCCAAGTTTTCCATTCAGATTTAGGGGTGTTCGTTGATTTTTATGAAGCGTCTATCCCCCGTCCTTCTAGCGCCAAATTGTTTCGGAGAATTTTTGTCCTCTTAAACAACCACTGGGGGGATCCGCTCTTGCGAAATCAACAAACACGTGAAGGCCTCGGAAAACACGATGGGGGGATGTTTTCCGATCGCTCTCCGGCGCTCAAGTCAGAAAAGAGCGAATAAAGAAGGAAGAGAAAGGACCACGAGGAGACGTGGAGAGCAAAAGTAAGGAAGTCGAAAAACGAAAGAAAAAGAGAGAGAATGGATAACTCCTGGCCGAAAGGGGTGGTCCCTGGAGTATCTCTAAGAGTTTGGTGGAAGAAATTTGGTGGTCAAGCTAAAAGAGAGAGAGAGTTGTTTGAGTAGTATTCCGGCTAAAGAACGGTCGGAGAAGAAGATGAATCCGATATAAGATCAGAAGGAATGGTCCTAAACAACCGGAAATGAGACTAAAGCTAAAAGAATTGAGCCTTAGTCTCGGAAAGATAAGCTGAGTATCAGTGATTTTTATATCAGAGATTCGGTCCGTTTTTACGAAGGAGATAAAGTAGTATTTATAGAATTTTACTTGTCCGGGCTCGGATACCGGGTTCTGCGACCTTAGCCGGGATGGATCTGGACTTCCGGGTTTGACCCGATACGGTGTGCTCAAGTGCTTTTTACCTACTTTTTTTGTCTTCTTGCACCACTTGGCCGACCATACGGCTCTGCTATACTGCACCTAACCTTCTGCACTAGTGGCAGCGTCTGACACGGCGGGTTAGACGCCGGGGTGCTCCCTCGGAATCAGTTCTTTTTACGCTTTAATTATCTCTTGAGTATGAACCACCTGCTTTTACCTTTACATACACAAAGTAAATGCTTTTTATCCTTTGACTAAGAACTTAGCGCCTAAAGAAGATATTTCATACCTAACCTGAGTTTCTGATACGGAAACTCGGGGGTCGTGCTCCGTCTCCGGGTGTCAGGAAGGGAGATACATGTACGTCTGATCACCTGGTTCCGGACTCCGACCACCTTGTGTAGCGGGGTACGCTCCCCGGAATGGAGCCAGGCCCAAGTGACCTCACATGTATATTTGAGCCATTGTAGATTCAGGCCCAAACTCCCAAGTGGGCCCTTGTCAAGAGATAAGCTCCACCAAAGGAGTTAAGCGTTTCCACCGCACCGTGGAATACTGGCTTCAGACGGTTCGCTTAACCCAAAGGGGATTATTTTATCCCCAATAATATTTTTTTATGTATTAATTACGAAGAAGTCTACTTGTGTATTCAAATTATGTACTTATAAAAAATATGTTTAGTAAATAATATATATAAAAAAATTTATTAGTTAATAAATCAAAAAATTAATTTATATCAATAATAATCATTATTCTATTTTATTCGTAAAATTATTATTTAAAATATATATATATATATATATATATATATTTTATACCGTTTTTGTCATTTTCACCAATCAAACATTTATTTTGCATTGCATATTTTTTTTTTCACCAACCAAACGTTGTTTTATTCCATTTTTCACAAATTGTTCTACAATACCCCACTTATACCATATCAGTCTATAATCTTCACTGTTCAATTTGATGTCATAATATACGAGTATCGTATCACATAAAAGATCCAAAAATTTAATCAAGTGAAAAAAATAAGATATTAACTCATATGTTATTTCCATATAAATTTACTTATTCGCAATTGAAATTGATAAGATATTAATACCCCTTTAAGACGAAAAGAATATCCAAATAAGCAACAGAGCATAACTTGTAAGCACGCACTACACATACACGTCAAAATTAATCTTACCCCTTAATCCAACGGCTATAAACCCAATGATAAACTATTGACATCTTAGATTCACCGTATATTCCATACTCCTCACCACACCGAATGATTTTATCCTCACAATTTAAAAACCCCCAAGTCACATTAAGCTCCAAGACAGATTCAAAAAATTTGCGCAGAGCCATGGAAACGGCGTCGTTTATCCCTTCATCTTCTCCGGCGACTCTTCCGTCGTTTCTCCTCCTCTTCCTCGTCGTATACCTCATCGGATATTTCCTGATTTTCCGCTCATGGAAATCATCTCATTTAGGCGCCAGCTGCTTAATGTCGCTCTTCCACGGCACTCCCGCCGTCGTAATGGCATCCCACGCGCTACTAACAACCCCACGCGCCGCCGCAACAAAACCACACTCCTTCGCATCTCCCAACACCGCCGTTGAATCCGCCGTACTCGATTTCAGCATGGCTTATTTCACGATCGATCTCCTCCACTACCTGATCTTCCTCCCTAACGATTTCCTCTTCATCATCCACCACATCGCGACGCTCTACGTTTTCGCCACGTGTAGATTCGCCGTCGGTCACGGAGCTCACGCGCTTCTCCTACTCTTGATCCTCGCGGAGGCGACGAGCGCGTGTCAGAACGCGTGGACCATCGCTGGGTATCGGAAAAACGACGTCGTTTTGGCGAGGAGAGTGAGGGAGATTTTGTCTCCTCCTTTCTACTTGTTCTACACGGTGGTTCGTGGATTGGCCGGTCCGGTGGCTCTGTACGATATGGCGGCGTTTTACGGCAGTGGTGCGGCGGAAGGAGCGATTCCACGGTGGGCTTGGATATCGTGGCTCATTGTGATTGGCTCTGCTATTTTGGTTAGTGTTTTGTGGGTTTTACGAAATTGGGTTGATTGGTATAGAGAGAAAAACTCGTCCAAGAAATTTAAATGAAATTAATTTTGTAACTTCTTTCCGATAATTGTTTGATTGATACAAGTGTAGATATAGCAGTGTGCACATAAATTTATTTGATTGTATTTGTGCAATTATATGTGAATCTAAATCTTATTGTTAATTAACTTATTGTTATTTGTCTTTTATCAAAAAAAAAAAACTTATTGTTATTTGTATCGTAAATCTAAAAGCAGAATCCAATGTTATTCAATCAATCATTCTAAATTTTACTTTGAAATCTGATGTTATTGGATATGGTATTTGTAAATCATGTCTTAAAGATTTTAAAATCTGGTGTTATTCAATAAAAGATTTTAAACCCATCAATAAAATCCAGTGTTATTCAACATTAAAAGATTCTAATGGATTTGAAATGACTTGTAGATGAAGTTTAATGAACAAATGATTGGAAACAAAATCCAAGGTATACTATAGAGATTTTAGAATCCGTATCATAGACTCCATCAAAAATTAAAATTTTAAAGATTTTTAAAGTGATGGAATTGATTTTAAATCATTGATTCAATAACACCCCTAAGTGTTTTATTTGTGCATCAAACTGTATGTCGATTTTATGTAAATATAAACGAAATATAGAAATAGCAGTGTTCGTAATTTTTTGTTTTATCTTATTGTATTTGTGTAATTATATTAGTATTATTGTGATTTTTTTGTTTGAAATTAAATATTATCATAATTTTTTACCATAACATGTAATATAGTTAGAGTCGTAACTAGTTATTGTTGATAAAAAAACAAATTATTGCTAATTATTGTTTTTGAATCAATAAGCATATGTGAATCTTATGTAAAAATATACTTGTCAACCTTTAAATGATTTAAATGATTATTATTTTTTCAACTCTTGAATATCTTTTTGTCACCTTATATTTACAATTTTTTTAAAAAAGTCAGCATCACGCTAATTAATCCTATTTGGCAAAAAAATTGCCTAACTCACGGTATATAAGTCAACAATTTAGAAATGTCACGCCACATTTGGTTCTCGTGGGATAAAAGGGATGACTCACAAATGTTTATCTCAATTATATTAAAATGTTTATTAATTAATTGGGAGTTGACCCAAAATATAAAAATAATAATAGAGGATTGTGTGTACTTATGAGTTTTTCTATAATGTATTTTTTCCGTTGACAAAACTATATATATATCATTACCAAGTCTCTTGCTGGTTACATTACATGCTTTATTTCTAATAAAGGGACACTGTCATTTGATTATCGATAACACTGTGGAATGATCTAATTCGTCAAAAGAAAAAAAAAAAATAGATTGATGACAAAATAAAAACTTAATTAGTTGATAAATTTCTAAATGACAAATTTTGATAACTTATAGCTCTAAATGACTCAGGTCTGACTTTTTAAATTGAAAAACAACAAACGGTTTTGGGATTAATGTTAAGAACAATAGTTTTTGTCCATAAACAAACAAAATTGCTTCATGTTATAGAGAAAAAAAATTACCATTAAATTAAACAACGTGGTATTTGGCAAAGTTATGCTTACTTTTTGATTTTCTGGCTACTTAATTAATAATTTAAATCATTTAAAGGTTGACAAGTATATTTTTACATAAGATTCACATATGCATATTGATTCAAAAACAAAAATTAAACAACGTGGTATTTGGCAAAGTGTTCTTTTGTTAACAATGGAATATGTCTAATTGATGACAACACAATAACTTCTGAAAAACTATCAAAGATATAAGCACATTTGTGTGACTATATTTGAATTTCGAACTAGTATTCTAAATCCATTGTTAGACCGCCAACATATAAAATAACGGATAATATTTTATTTATCGGTAATATATATTGTTAGATGTTTAGTGATAGAACACATTCAACGTAACTAGTAAAATCCAATGTTAAACATCTAAAATGTGTTATAGCCGGTAACAAATTAGTTCTCCGATTCTATCCCATAAGAGTAAATATGGGACACGGGATTCATAGTGCTTGGCTTTGTCGGCGAGATTCATGGTGTTCGGCGGTGGATCCTCATCTTCTTCGATCAAATCCACTAGAGAGTTGTCTTGTTGTACATTAGTATGGCTATCTTTTTATTTTGAATTAGTCTTCTAAATTTATTGGTAGATGTTTAACATATATAATAGCGGATAACATTTTATTTATCGGTAATACATATTGTTAGATGTTTAATGATTGAACACATTCAACATTCTAGCAAACCCCAATATTAAACATCTAACAAGTGTAATAGCCGATAACAAATTAGCTAACTTACTGTGTCGACTTAAACCAACTTGCCGAGTTAACTCAATGAGTCAACTCAACTATGTCAACTCAAACCAACTCACCAAGTTAACTCACTGAGTCGACTCATTGTGGAGTTACAGAAGCAATTAGGTTGGAAAATCAGAAAAACGGTGTGGGTCGACGGCTGATCATCGTTGGCGTTGAGATGACGGATTGTTTGTATATTGTTACCATTCATCACCGCCATCGTTCATCACCGCCATCAATCATCACCACTGTTGGTCACCATCACCATTAATGGTGATTAACTTATCTTCTCTCTAGTTTTGTTAAGCAACACCTCTCACGATCAGAGAAATTTAAAAGACGATTGTAAACTTTCTAGATTTCTCTTTCCTTGTTTTTATCGATATAAAACACAATTCTATACATCTCTCTATATATGTTGCTATATATATGTATAGGTCTATTACACCTCTTAGATTTCGTCTGACACGCATACTTATACACGCATAAGCTAATATAGGGGCAAAGTTGGGTTTAAGAAAACTAAACTATCATGCACCTAAATACCATATAATTCTTGTATATGGAATACAAATTTTCTAAAAGCAATATGTATTTATTATTACTAATTGAAATGATTATTGGTTTGATACGTTAATTTTGTATTTTTTTTATCCAAAGTAAAAAAAAAAAAGCTTTTAATACGTTAATTTTGTGTTTTTTATCCAAAGTAAAAAAAAAGCTTTTAATACAATATTTTATACGATACGTCATTGTGAAATGCTGGAATTTGGGTATATAGGCGAGCAGCTATCGTGGCGAGGGAGAAGAAGTAAAAAAACAATACGGTGTAGACTAGATCGTGCACTTGGAAATGAAGAATGACATTCCATTTTACGTAAACTCTAATGTCAAATATTTAGAATTGATTGGATCGGATCACATGCCGATAGTTGAGGATTTTTGCATACATTATGGAAAGTTCAGGAGATCATTTCGCTTTGATAAACGATGGGTAGGAAAAGAAGATTTATCGGAAGCTGTGGAAGCAGGATGAAATAGAACAAGGAATTTCCGGTCTTTGGGTTTTCTGGACAGAATCGCAAACTGTAGGAATTCAATTTCGTGGTGGCAAAAAAATAATGTTTTACCATAGCAACCTAACATTTCAGCATTGAAAGTAGCGCTGGAGGAAGCTAATAGCGATGACTCAGTCTCCCAAGATGAGATCCGGGACATAATAAGGAAACTTCAGGAAGCCTACAGAGCAGAGGAAGAATATTGGAGACAAAAGAGTAGGAAACTTTGGTACAAAAGTGGGGATCAAAAAACAAAATATTTTCACGGTTCCACGAAACAAAGAAGGGCGAGGAATAGGATTATAGGGCTTTTTAATGAAGATGGTATCTGGGAAGAAATAGAGAGGGGTCTGGTGTCGACGGCAACAAAGTATTTTCAATCTCTCTTCACGTCCACTCAGCCAGATGATTTTATAGAGGTTCGTCAAGCTGTACAACTGGTAATTACTGGTGATATAAACAACTTGCTTATGAAGGAAATTGATGAGGAAGAGGTGAGAAAGGCAATATTCGCTATGCATCCGAAAAAAGCTCCGGGCCCAGATGGGATGACGACCCTCTTTTATCAATGGTTTTGATCATCTATTAAAGGGGAATTGCCTAGATTTATACAAGGTTTCTTCCTGACTGGTTATTTTGATACTAGGTTGAACATGACAAATATATGTCTTATCCCAAAAAAAAAAAAACCAAAGAGGATGAGTGAATTTAGGCCAATCAGTTTATGTAATGTGGGATACATGATTATTTCTAAAATAATCTGCATTCGCCTTAAAAACGTAGTACCAAAAGTTAGTTCGGAAACACAATCGGCGTTTGTGTCGGGGAGACTCATAACGGACAATATTTTGATAGCTCAAGAAATGTTTCATGGACTTAGGAGTAACTCAGCATGCATGAAAGATTTTATGGCAGTCAAAACGGACATGAGTAAAGCATACGATAGGATCGAATGAGATTTCTTGGAAGCTATGCTTCTTAAGTTAGGATTCGGGCAAACCTGGATTTCTTGGATAATATGGTGTGTGAGAACAGTTTCGTATCAGGTCTTGATTAATGGTCAACCAAAAGGACATATCACTCTAAAGAGAGGACTTAGGCAAGGGGATCCGTTATCTCTGTATTTATTTATTTTATGCACGGAGATTCTAATTGCGAATATTCGGAAAGCGGAGAGAGAAGGTCTTCTTACTGGGATAAAGATAGCCCGGAGTAGTCCTTCGATATCCCATCTTCTATTTGCAGATGACAGTCTCTTCTTCTGTAAAGCGGAAGAAAGTGAATGTAAGGTTATTTTAGAGTTGTTAAGAAATTATGGAAAATCATCCGTGCAAGAAATAAATTTTGAAAAATCTTCAGTCATGTTTGGCTAGGATGTTACAAGTGAGTCAAAATGCCTGCTTAAACTTACTATGGGAATAGATAAAAAAGGGGGAATGAGTTTGTATTTAGGTATCCCAGAGAGTCTGGGTGGATCAACGACAAAAAAATTTTATTTTATAAACGAGACTATATGATCGAGTCAATGGCTGGTTGGCTAAGTTTTTATCAAAAGGAGGAAAATATGTTATGATCAAATCAGTTTCTATGGCTCTTCCGACGTATATCATGTCATGCTTTAGACTCCTCCAGTCATTAACATCCAAGTTAACCAGTGCAATAGCCAAATTATGGTGGAGTTCCAATGGATATAACCGCGGACTCCATTGGATAACATGGAAAAACTATGTATCCCAAAAGAAGAAGGTGGTTTGGGGTTTCGTTCTTTGGAGAATTTTAATTCGGCTCTATTGGCAAAATAATTGTGGTGAATGTACCAGTACCTAGGTTCTTTAGTTGCACGAGTTTTTAAAGGAAGATATTTGGTAGGCTCTGTCAGGTTTCCTGGCAGTTTTATCAATGTTAAACCAACGGGGGATCAATTGCTCCACTATATGTCAGAGATATGGAGTAGAAGAGGAAACAATTAACCATACTCTGTTTGAGTGCCCCACAGCTTTACAGACTTTGGTACTATACTTATCACCTCGGGGAAGGGATTCATTCCCCTATTCCTCGGTATATACAAATATGGACTTTCTATTTTGGAGGATTTCGAGGGGGAATATTCATAATGGTGATTGCAAATTATACCCATGGCTCTTCTGGTACATTTGGAAATCAAAGAATAAAAAGATTTTTCAAGGGGTCGAATCCGACCCACCAGATATATTTCAGATGGCGGAAAGTGAATCTTTGGCATGGAATGTAGCCCAATTTGGATCAACGGAAGAAACAATCGCTCGAGGGGAGGCGAACCAAACAGTGGTCTAGCCAACGACTCATCTACAAGTGCAGTGCAAGTGATGCGAAGCCATTTATCAATGCAAGTGCAGTGAAAGTGATGGTTACAAGGAAGTTCTTTTAGTTCAACTCCGTCTTCATATTCATATAGACAAATGCAGCATTCCTGCACAATCACATGAAACTAACGCATTCTCAGTCTTACACACTATTGAAATGTTTAAGTAAATATATAACTGAATACGAAATGGGATGGGAGTACCACGTCTTCTGGAGACAACGAGCGTTCAATAGGTGAATCTGTTCCACATTCTGTTATTATTCCTCAGTTACCAGCTTTGCCAAGGAGCTTTTCATCGTTGTCAATCTTTCTAAATTTGAATCTTGGCATTTGATCTGTGTCATTTTTTTATGCTCCCTCCTGTTTTCACACCAATTTGCATTACAAGATAATAATGGTAGATCATGATTTTGGAGTTGGAAGGAATAAAGTGCTTACTCGTCCTATTTAGATGAAATAAGCGTACAAGTGAATGGAAGAGGGTTTACCTGGTCGGCAACAGCATATAAGATTGCAATTATACATGGAAGACAACAGCAAACAACAAGGCCGATAACACAAGCCAGTGCAACACAGAAAATGACAAAGAAAACATTGAAATCGAGAAAAATCATACACAACCTGCATGTAAGTTAAAAACATCTGAGTACAAGTTTAAGAAATCCCTCAAAAGATACAACTTCATAGAAAAAAATTAAAAAAGGAAACATACCAATAGAGCTGAGGAGCGTCATTAGATAGTGTTTGGCCTCTCGCAGATACCCAATAGAATCCGATTATCCACCAAATTTATGAGAACATTGTGTTGGCTGATTCTAGATGCATTACTGACACCATAAACATTGATGATCAACAAGAGCCATATGGAAACGAAATGAAATTTCAGAGTTAAGAAATTGAGGAAAACGATGAAAAAGATCAAGAAATGGCCTAAACTATCTCAAAGGCTCCGACACAAGATCAATCACAACCATGTCACGGATTACGCTTTGAATTTCTAAACATTACAAGAACATAAGCTGATATCAATACTCACAAAAAGGTCAAAAGAAGATCACATATCAAGTTTTTTTTATATCAGAGTTTAGACGAAGATGATTTCAGTGAGGTTTCTTTCTTCATCAATTTCATTCCCTAAGACCATCATTTATATCTACTAACCTAAATGTAGAAAGGGCACATGAAAAAATTGCATTCATTCACAGATACAACAAGCATGAACTCTAATCCGAAATGTCAGAATGCATTCAACTAAAATTAACCTAAAAACTATGATTCCACATTGAAATGCATATACACAGTGAGCAAATTCATCTCCAGCTTCTCCCAATTCGAAATTCTAAACTCTGATTCCACATCAAACAAAGCACAAATTTAATCTAGATTTGTTGAACGAAATCAATACCTAGTATTTCTTCTATCCTCTAAATTGTAAACCTCGTACCACCAAAGAATCGTATCGGTTTTATCTATAGTACTCAAAGACCATTAAATAGTGTCTGTAAGAGAATCGTATCGGTTTCCAACACAAAGTTTCTTGGTTTCATATTCATTTGTCTCTTTTCATATTCTTTTTTGATGAGATTCCGACATCACTGGATTTGAGAATCTTGTGGGGATATAATTCTCAAATGCCCCTCAAAGATTGCGGCCAATATCAGATACCATCGTTATAAAAAATAATTTATTATTGATTTTCTTTTTAAGTTAAAACTCATGGAAATTATGGAATACCCTTAAAACATCAGAATAATTACTGACCCAACTAGTAATTATCCATCCAAACAGTATCCCCACCCGATCCAATTGGATCACTTAAGAAATTCTTAACTTAAAACAAAAATCAAAATCAATCCCTAATTTCTTTTTTTTTTCTCTTCTTCTTCTGTCATCTTCTTCTTCCGCGTTCCTCTCCTTCTTCTTCTTTTGGAAAACTAGGGTTTGATTTCTTCCTGGTTTCTCCCAAATTTCCTTCGCCATAAATGCGCTATGATAAAAAACGAGAAAAATGACTTGGCGGCTGATTTAGGGTTGCACAGAACAATTTATAGAGGAAGAAGACGAGGGAAATTTCGTCATTTACCCTTCATTAAAGAAAAAGAAAAAAATCCGTGACATAAGACTTGAACCCACGACCTAACAGTCTATAAAATCAACCATTACCATCCCACTAAGCTGCGTTTTTGATATTTGTACACATAATTAATATATATATATATATATATATATATATATATATATATTCAAAATTATAAAAACTAGTCCCTGTTTAATCCCCTATTTATCCCCGTTTAATTGATTAGGCGTTAGACCTTCTCCGATCACCCGATTAACGCCTAGCGAATTTTTGAACATTGGGTACAACTGAGGTACACCTAGAACTATTGGGTACAACTGCACCGACAAAATGAATTAAAAATAAATTAATTCATATAACACATGACACCGATAAAAAAATCATATGTTCGAAAGAATATATAAAAATAATTCATTCAACCTATAAAAATTCAAAATGTTGATAATTCATTCAACCTAAAATTAATTAATTTTGGTTTGTTATTTGGGGTATTTATTTGAATTCGAAAAAACAAAACCAAACTGAAAATAGGATAATAAACAAAATTGGGTCGACCCCAATCAAATTAGGCCACGTGGTGTTGTTTCCTAGACATATTTAATACATATGCGCCGTTATCTAGGTATATTTAACACATGTGCATTGTTATTTAACACATAGTTGTCCCGAGTATATAAGTTGTACACATTTGTTAATAGTTGTACTTTTCGGGTTTTAACTCTTAATTAGTTATACCTTGTTATAATATAATTTTTTTTAGTTGTACAAGTGATATTTGGAATTTAAAATACATTTCCTATGTTTCCATGCAATAATATGTGCAACGCCACCTTTTCTATGAATTCTCGCATCATAAGGTAGATAACATTATGAAACTCATCTTAAAAGTATAAGGTGATTGATAGCAAAATAAAATATGATATTGCATAAACGATTAATAAAATTTTATTTATATTATAAATACACAAGATAATTGATCTTGTGTTTTTATTTGCATATTGAGTTAAAATTATTAATTAATTATTTTTTTTCCTAATAAATACTATTTTTTTTTGATTTTTTCATAGCCAATGATATGAAACTCAATTTCAGCTCTGCCGTAGTTGAATCTATTCCAACCTTCCTTTATTTACTATCCGGCCACTAACTTCAAATATGTTATCTTCTCATAGATAATCTCTTCGAATATGTTAAATGGATCGCTTCTTTCTCTGTCATGTGAGTCTTCAATTTCTCTGATTTTGCTTTGTCTTCGATTAGTCGACGACTGGGTACATGATAAATTCGAAAGCTTGATTTTTGGGTCAATTTGAAATTGAGAATTTTGATATCGAGGATTAAAAAAAAAAGTGATTTGAGAGGCTTAATTTTCATTTACAGTAACCAGAGACTGTTTTCAAACTCTAATTCTCTATTGGGTTTCTAAAAAATTGAACAGTGGCCACAAACGTGAAAAGGGGCTTTGTTTCTTCCACAAACGTGAAAAGGGGCTTTGTTTCTTCTCTTTACTGCTTGCAATTTTACAGAAATGATCTTGTCATTCATGTGTTTCCTAAGATTTGGGGATGAATTCTGATTGGTCCAAAATTTGTTTTATTTTTCTTTTAAATTCTATCTGAAAATTAAGTTAGAGGTATTTTCGGAACTGCACATTTCATTACAGGATAAAGGTATATTAGATTAGTATTTGATACATAGATTTAATTTTTAAAGAAAATGGTATATTACATTAACGTCCATCTTGTGGTGAACATCATTTTTTTGTTATTCTTTATCTTTTGAGAGGAGAAAGGATGACTTGGTTTTAAAAAAAAATTGAAAAGAAAATGTTTTTTTTTGTAACAAGGGTATTTCAG
Organism: Pseudoturritis turrita; assembly: GCA_900406555.1. Taxonomy (NCBI): domain Eukaryota; kingdom Viridiplantae; phylum Streptophyta; class Magnoliopsida; order Brassicales; family Brassicaceae; genus Pseudoturritis; species Pseudoturritis turrita. The sequence goes on along the minus strand of OVBL01000291.1, from coordinate 189,670 downwards.
ATTAATTTTTTGTTTTAAGGAACAATTGAGTTTAAAACGCGAATCTAATCAATTCGCGATTGATAACAATAATAAGCGTATTAAAATTTCCGCAATACATTTTTGTTTTTAAACAACTTTCAGCCATACATTTTTGTTGAAGAAGAAGAAGAAGTTGGCTTAATAAAACGGAACTAGATCGAAGCCATTATCAGCGAAACACATAACTTCTTCTCTTAGTCTCCTTCTGATGCCGATCACGACCTCGATCGTCGGCGTCAGCGTCGTGACCTCGATCATCAGAGGCTGAGACAAAGACTGACCGGATTTTAAGGCCTTCACCAAGAAAACCAGACGGAGAACCTGCAACACACATTGCATTCGTAAGAGGATATGTTATGAAGATGATTAAATGGGAATGAAATGACTCACGAATGGCGAGTAGAGTTACGACGATTTCTCCGACTTGTTAAAAAATCGGACGCCCAAGAATTCATGGTATTTTTTTAATTTCTTCTCTTTAATCTATAGAATTTTGTATCTTTGTACATTTATATGCCAAATTCCGTATGTATATAGAGCTAATTATATGGAATTCTTCACCACTCAAAAACTCATACTTTAGTAGTATAAGTCTCTAGTTCATGGAACCGCATCTTTCAGTTTAATTTTTGGTAAATTGATTCCGATATGTTTACTGATTTTATGGTAAACTAGTATTATACCCGTACTATGTACGGAAAAAAATAGATTATGTTAAAATGACATGAATTGTGATAAAGTTATAACCGGAATTTGTGATGAAAAATATAACCAGAATTCGTGCTAAAAACTCATTGTGTTGCAATATTTGTTGGCCACAAATCAATTTTCTAAACACACAAAAAAAGCATATCATTTTTGTTTGATATGTATATAGTAGAGTTCTGTTACAAAATACACTACCGTACGTGTGGTCCTTAGGGTACTTTCTGCACTATTACAATTTCGTGTGAATATAACATATAAATTTCAATAATTATTTGAAAAAACTAAATATGAATTTTTTTTGCTGAAGTATTCTATCTCTTATAAATAAAATAAAAACATATATTCGTATTTAGTTTCTGTACTTAGATAATTCCAAAGCATGTCGATTTAGTTATAAACCAAAAAATATATAATTGCTATTTAGGTAGCTTTTCAATTGAAATCAGTGTCACAACATTACCAATTTACCATCGAACCAAAAAAACAATCTGAATTTTTTATAAGTGTTACCACCATGATATGACTTTTTAATTTTATTTTTGCAAGTTTGCTTTAACTTCTTGAGAACATAAAACCAAACATCAAATCCAATAAGCACTGCAAAAGAAAACTGGAACATTTGACCCTAAAAAAAACCTGAAATATAAGAAAGTTAGGAAAATCGATTAACTTGATTAGTGATTACATTAAATTAATCACTTACTTATTCGTTGCAAAGTATTCAGAATACTATTCTTAAAAAACCTTGTAACAGCGAAAGCTAAAACCATAAAACTAACCTAAGCCACGAAAACAAATAATCAAAATTAAACAATAGGATACGATACTTACATGTAATTCAATCTATATCGATTGCTTATATGTATGTTTTTTTTTCTCCTTGGTTCCTGATTTGTATTATACAAAGTGGTTGATGGTACTTTTCCTTAGAGTGTTAGGTTTCTTTGTCATCTTTCCACATCTTTTGAAAACTGCATGCATCAGTTCATCATCAATTGTTAGCCATGAGATACGATTTCTTCAGAAATAGAGATAGAAGAAGAAAAATCTCAATATATTTTTCAGCTAATTTTTGCATGTTACGTCCCTAAGACACTAAGTTCTTCGAAGAGAAACCTTGATAATAGAGGCCATAGTAGAAGAAGTATAGAATATAGTGAGATCCAGAGAAATTGAGCAAGAGAAATATAAGAGAATATTATGAGATGAATGAGCAATTTACCTCGGAGAATACATATACCCTTTTAATTCAAGATTAGTCTAAGATTCATGGTGTATATAGGAGAAGGGACTCCAATAATTTTGATATTTCGTGATTCACATGCAATTTTTGAATTTAGATTTGAGAAGAATTTTCTCACCTTCTCCATAGATCTCGTTAGGATTTAATTGAGCGCTAGAGACCGTCCATATTGGAAGAGAGAGATTGGACCTCAATAATGTTTCCTTTCACGGAGGAAGCCAGATTGGACTTTAATGATTTAAAAGTTTCAAAAGTCCTAAAATTTCTCCTAAATTTTTCATAGCCATTTTCTTCATTTTTTTCTCTTTGTTCGACAGTTTTTTTAAATCCTACAAAATCTGACTTTTATTTTTTAAAAGTTACAGCCTACTATTTTAAAGTTAAATTCTTTAAAGCAATTTTTTAAATTTTTTAAAGTAACAGCCTAAGATTAGAGGTAGTTATCCGGAAGTTATCGTTGATCGTGGATGTGTGGAAAAGAACGGTTGGACTGAACTTGTGAAGAATGGGGTGATTGGCAAAAATAACTTTAAAAGCTGTGAAAACTTTAAAAAATATTAAAGTTTTTAAAATTAAATTTTAACCAATCACACTTTAATAGATTTAAAGTCTTAAAAGTACTAAAAAACTCTCTTAAATTTTCTTACAGCCACTTTCTCTTTTTTTTCTTTAGAAGCGAGACTTTTTTTTAAAAGCAAAAAACAATGGCTTTAATTTATTTTTAAAGTCACAATCATTATTTAAAAGTAAAAGTTTTAACAGTTACAGTATAAAATAAAAGTTTATGGTCACAGCCCTAACCAATCACCCTCCATGTTTTTTTTCTTTCTATTTTTTTAACTTGATTCTTTAATCCTTTAAAATATAAACATGTGGCAGATTTTGATTGGTCAAGTGACTTGTGATTTATAAGATAAAGGATTTGATCAAAATTCGAAATTGTAAACTCTGATTCCACATCAAACAAAGCAAAATCTAATATAGATTTGTTGAACGAAATCAATACCTGGTATTTCCGACTGACCGGATTTTAAGGCCCTCACCAGACGGAGAACCTGCAACACATATTGCATTCGTAAGTGGATGCGTTATGAAGATGATTAAATGGAAATGAAATGACTCACGAATGGTGAGTAGAGATACGACGATCCCTTTGACTCGTTAAAAAATCGGACGCCAAGAATTCATGGTATTTTTAAAATTTTCTTCTCTTTAATCTATAGAATTTTGTATGTTTGTGCATTTATATGCCAAAAATTTTGTATGTATATAGAGCTAATTATATGGAATTCTTCGTCAGCTACTGACTCAAAAGACTCATACTTTAGTAGTATAAGTCTCTGGTTAACGGAACCGCGACTTTTAGTTCAATTTTTGGTAAATTGATTCTAATGCGTTTACTGATTTAGGGTAAATTTGATCAAAATTGGAAATTCTAAACTCTGATTCGACATTAAACAAAGCACAAATCAAATCTAGATTTGTTGAACGAAATCAATACCTGGTATTTCCGACTGACCGGATTTTAAGGCCCTCACCAGACGAAGAACCTGCAACACACATTGTAATCGTAAGTGGATGGGTTATATAGATGATTAAATGGGAATGAAATGACTCACGGATGGCGAGTAGAGCTACGACGATCTCTCCGACTCGTTAAAAAATCGGAAGCCCAAGAATTCATGGTAATTTTTTAATTTCTTCTCTTTAATCTATAGAATTTTGTATGTTTGTGCATTTATATGCCAAAATTTCGTATGTATATAAAGCTAATTATATGGAATTCTTTGTCAACTACTGACTCAAAAGACTCATACTTTAGTAGTATAAGTGTCTCGTTCATGGAACCGCGTCTTTAGGTTCAATTTTTGGTAAATTGATTCCAATGCATTTGCTGATTTAGGGTAAATTTGATCAAAATTAGAAATTCTAAACTCTAATTCCACATCAAACAAAGCACAAATCTAATTTAGATTTGTTGAATGAAATCAATACCTAGTATTTCCGACGGACCGGATTTTAAGGCCCTCACCAGACGGAGAACCTGCAACATACATTGCATTCGTAAGTGGATGCGTTATATAGATGATTAAATGGGAATAAAATGACTAACGAATAGCGAGTAGAGCTACAACGATCTCTCCGACTCGTTAAAAAATCGGACGCCCATGAATTCATGGTATTTTTAAAATTTCTTCTCTTTAATCTATATAATTTTGTATGTTTGTGCATTTATATGCCAAAATTCCGTATGTATATAGAGCTCATTATATGGAATTCTTCGTTAGCTACTGACTCAAAAGACTCATACTTTAGTAGTATAAGTCTCTCGTTCATGGAACCGCGTCTTTTAGTTTAATTTTTGGTAAACTGATTCCAATACATTTACTGATTTGGGGTAAATTCGATTAAAATTCGAAATTCTAAACTCTGATTCCACATCAAACAAAGCACAAATCTAATCTAGATTTGGGGAACGAAATCAATACCTGGTATTTCCGACTTACCGGATTTTAAGGCCCTCACCAGACGGAGAACCTGCAACACACATTGCATTCGTAATTGGATGCGTTATGAAGATGATTAAATGGGAATGAAATGCCTCACAAATGGCGAGTAGAGCTACGACTATCTCTCCGACTCGTTAAAAAATCGGACGCCCAAGAATTCATGGTATTTTTAAAAACTTACGTATTTATATAAAGCTAATTATATGGAATTCTTCGTCAGCTACATATTTAATAGGCTCATACTTTAGTAGTATAAGTCTCTGGTTCATGGAACCGCGTCTTTCAGTTTAATTTTTGGTAAATTGATTCCAATACGTTTACTGATTTAGGGTAAATTTGATCAAAATTTGAAATTCGAAACTGTGATTACACATCAACAAATCACAAATCTAATCTAGATTTGTTGAACGAAATCAGTACCTGGTATTTTCGACTGACCGGATTTTAAGGACCTCACCATACGGAGAACCCGCAACACACATTGCATTTGTAAGTGGATGCATTATGAAGATGATTAAATGGGAATGAAATGACTCACCAATGGCGAGTAGAGCTACGACTATCTCTTCGACTCGTTAAAAAAGTAGGACGCCCAAGAATTCATGGTATTTTATAAATTTATTCTCTTTAATCTATCGAATTTTGTATGTTTATGCATTTATATGCCAAAATTTTGTATGTATATAGAGCTAATTATATGGAATTCTTCGTGAGCTACTAACTCAAAAGACTCATACTTTAGTAGTATAAGTCTCTGGTTAACGGAACCGCGACTTTTAGTTCAATTTTTGGTAAATGATTCTAATGCGTTTACTGATTTAGGGTAAATTTGATCAAAATTGGAAAGTCTAAACTCTGATTCCACATTAAACAAAGCACAAATCAAATCTAGATTTGTTGAACAAAATCAATACCTGGTATTTCCGACTGACCGGATTTTAAGGCCCTCACCAGACGAAGAACCTGCAACACATATTGTAATCGTAAGTGGATGGGTTATATAGATGATTAAATGGGATTGAAATGACTCACGGATGGCGAGTAGAGCTACGACGATCTCTCCCACTCGTTAAAAAATCGGACGCCCAAGAATTCATGGTATTTTTTTAATTTCTTCTCTTTAATCTATAGAATTTTGTATGTTTGTGCATTTAGATGCAAAAATTCCGTATGTATATAGAGCTAATTATATGGAATTCTTCGTCAGCTACTGACTCAAAAGACTCATACTTTAGTAGTATAAGTGTCTCGTTCATGGAACCGCGTCTTTAGGTTCAATTTTTGGTAAATTGATTCCAATGCATTTGCTGATTTAGGGTAAATTTGATCAAAATTAGAAATTCTAAACTCTAATTCCACATCAAACAAAGCACAAATCTAATTTAGATTTGTTGAATGAAATCAATACCTAGTATTTCCGACGGACCGGATTTTAAGGCCCTCACCAGACGGAGAACCTGCAACATACATTGTATTCGTAAGTGGATGCGTTATATAGATGATTAAATGGGAATGAAATGACTAACGAATATCGAGTAGAGCTACAACGATCTCTCCGACTCGTTAAAAAATCGGACGCCCATGAATTCATGGTATTTTTTAAATTTCTTCTCTTTAATCTATATAATTTTGTATGTTTGTGCATTTATATGCCAAAATTCCGTATGTATATAGAGCTCATTATATGGAATTCTTCGTTAGCTACAGACTCAAACGACTCATACTTTAGTAGTATAAGTCTCTCGTTCATGGAACCGCGTCTTTTAGTTTAATTTTTGGTAAACTGATTCCAATACATTTACTGATTTAGGGTAAATTCGATTAAAATTCGAAATTCTAAACTCTGATTCCACATCAAACAAAGCACAAAATCTAATCTAGATTTGTGGAACGAAATCAATACCTGGTATTTCCGACTTACCGGATTTTAAGGCCCTCACCAGACGGAGAACCTGCAACACACATTGCATTCGTAATTGGATGCGTTATGAAGACGATTAAATTGGAATGAAATGCCTCACAAATGGCGAGTAGAGCTACGACTATCTCTCCGACTCGTTAAAAAATCGGACGCCCAAGAATTCATGGTATTTTAAAAACTTACGTATTTATATAAAGCTAATTATTTGGAATTCTTCGTCAGCTACAAATTTAATAGGCTCATACTTTGTAGTATAAGTCTCTGGTTCATGGAACCGCGTCTTTCAGTTTAATTTTTGGTAAATTAATTCCAATACATTTACTGATTTAGGGTAAATTTGATCAAAATTTGAAATTCGAAACTGTGATTCCACGTCAAACAAATCACAAATCTAATCTAGATTTGTTGAACTAAATCAATACCTGGTATTTTCAACTGATCGGATTTTAAGGACCTCACCATACGGAGAACCTACAACACACATTGCATTTGTAAGTGGATGCATTATGAAGATGATTAAATGGGAATAAAATGACTCACCAATGGCGAGTAGAGCTACGACTATCTCTTCGACTCGTTAAAAAAGTAGGACGCCCAAGAATTCATGGTATTTTATAAATTTATTCTCTTTAATCTATCGAATTTTGTATGTTTATGCATTTATATGCCAAATTTTTTTATGTATATAGAGCTAATTATATGGAATTATTCGTTAGCTACTGACTCAAAAGACTCATACTTTAGTAGTATAAGTCTCTGGTTCATGGAACAGCGTCTTTCAGTTCAATTTTTGGTAAATTGATTAAAATACCTTTACTTTTTAGGGTAAATTTGATCAAAATTTGAAATTCTAAACTTTGATTCCACATTAAACAACGCTTAAATCTAATCTAGATTTGTTGAATGAAATTAATACATGGTATTTCCGACTTACCGGATTTTAAGTTCCTCACCAGACGGAGAACCTGCAACACACAATGCATTCGTAAGTGGATGCATTATGAAGATGATTAAATGGGAATGAAATGACTCACGAATGGCGAGTAGAGCTACGACGATCATTCCGGCTCGTGAAAAATTTGGATGCCCAAGAATTCATGGTATTTTTTTAATTTCTTCTCTTTAATCTGTAGAATTTTGTATGTTTGTGCATTTATATGCCAAAACTTCGTATGTATATAGAGCTAATTATATGGAATTCTGTGTCAGCTACTGAAACAAAAGACTCATACTTTAGTAGTATAAGTCTCTGGTTCATGGAACCACGTCTTTCGGTTCAATTTTTGGTAAATTGATTCCAATACATTTACTGATTTAGGGTAAATTTGATCACAATTCGAAATTCTTAACTCTGATTCCACATGAAACCAAGCAAAAATCTAATCTAGATTTGCTGAACGAAATCAATACATGGTATTTCCGACTGACCGGATTTTAAGGCCCTCACCAGACGAAGAACCTGCAACATACATTGCATTCGTAAATGGATGCGTTATGAAGATGATTAAATGGGAATGGAATGACTCACGAATGGCAGTAGAGCTACGACGATCTCTCCGACTCGTTAAAAAATTGGACGCCCAAGAATTCATGGTATTTTTTAAATTTTTTCTCTTTAATCTATAGAATTTTGTATGTTTATGCATTTATATGCCAAAATTCCGTATGTATATAGAGCTAATTATATGGAATTATTCGTCAGCCACTAACTCAAAAGTCTCATACTTTAGTAGTATAAGTCTCTGGTTCGTGGAAAAACGTGTTTCAGTTTAATTTTTGGTAAATTGATTCCAATACATTTACTGATTTAGGGTAAATTTGATCAAAATTTGAAATTCACAACTCTGATTCCACATCAAACAAAGCACAAATCTAATCTAGATTTGTTGAACGAAATCAATACCTGGTATTTCCGACTGACAGGATTTTAAGGACCTCACCATATGGAGAACCTGCAACAAACATTGCATTAGTAAGTGCATGCATTATGAAGATGATTAAATGGGAATAAAATGACTCACGAATGGCGAGTAGAGTTACGACGATCTTTCGGACTCGTTAAAAAATCGGACGCCCAAGAATTCATTGTATTTTTTAAATTTCTTCTCTTTACTCTATAGAATTTTGTATGTTTATGCATTTAGATGCCAAAATTGTGTATGTATATAGAGCTAATTATATGGAAGTATTCGTCAGCTACTGACTCAAAAGACTCATACTTTAGTAGTATAAGTCTCTGGTTCATGGAACAGCGTCTTTCAGTTCAAGTTTTGGTAAATTGATTAAAATACCTTTACTTTTTAGGGTAAATTTGATCAAAACTTGAAATTCTAAACTTTGATACCACATCAAACAACGCTTAAATCTAATCTAGATTTGTTGAACGAAATCAATACATGGTATTTCCAACTTACCGAATTTTAGGCCCTCACCAGACGGAGAACCTGTAACACACATTGCATTCGTAAGTGGATGCGTTATGAAGATGATTAAATGGGAATAAAATGTGTCATGAATGGCGAGTAGAGCTACGACGATCTTTTCGGCTTTTTAAAAAATCGAACGCCCAAGAATTCATGGTATTTTTTTTTAATTTCTTCTCCTTGATCTATAGAATTTTGTATGTTTGTGCATTTATATGCCAAAACTCCGTATGTATATAGAGTTAATTATATGGAATTCTGTGTCAGCTACTGACTCAAAAGACTCATACTTTAGTAGTATAAGTCTCTGGTTCATGTAACAGCGTCTTTCAGTTCATTTTTTGGTAAATTGATTCCAATACATTTAAATATTTAGGGTAAATTTGATCAAAATTCGAAATTCTTAACTCTGATTCCACGTCAAACCAAGCACAAATCTAATCTAGATTTGTTGAACGAAATCAATACATGGTATTTTCGACTGACCGGATTTTAAGGCCCTCACAAGACGGAGAACCTGCAACACACATTGCATTCGTAAATGGATGCGTTATGAAGATGATTAAATGAGAATGAAATGACTCACGAATGGCAGTAGAGCTACGACGATATCTCCGACTCGTTAAAAAATTTGACGGCCAAGAATTCATGGTATTTTTTAAAAAAATTCTCTTTAATCTATAGAATTTTGTATGTTTGTGCATTTATATGCCAAAATTCTGTACGTATATAGAGTTAATTATATGGAATTATTCGTCAGCCACTGACTCAAAAGACTCATACTTTAGTACTATAAGTCTCTGGTTCATGGAACAGCGTCTTTCAGTTCAATTTGTGGTAAATTGATTCCAATACGTTTACTGATTTAGGGTAGATTTGATCAAAGTTCAAAATTCTTAACTCTGATTCCACATCAAACAAAGCACAAATCTAATCTAGATTTGTTGAACAAGATCAATACATGGTATTTTCGACTGACCGGATTCTAAGGCCCTCACCAGACGGAGAACCTGCAACACACATTGTATTCGTAAGTGGATGCGTTATGAAGATGATTAAATGGAAATGAAATGACTCACGAATGGCGAGTAGAGCTACGACGATCTCTCCGACTCGTTAAAAAATTGGACGCCCAAGAATTCATGGTATTTTTTAACTTTTTCTCTTTGATCTATAGAATTTTGTATGTTTATGCATTTATATGCCAAAATTCCGTATGTATATAGAGCTAATTATATGAAATTATTTGTCAGCTACTGACTCAAAAGACTAATAATTTAGTAGTATAAGTCTCTGGTTCATGGAACAGCGTCTTTCAGTTCAATTTTTGGTAGATTGATTCCAATATGTTTACTGATTTAGGGTATTTTTTTAACATCTTCTCTTTAATCTATAGAATTTTTTATGTTTGTGCATTTATATGCCAAAATTCCGTATGTATATAGAGCTAATTATATGGGATTCTTCGTCAGCTACTGACTCAAAAGACTTATACTTTAGTAGTATAAATCTCTGGTTCATGGAACCGCATCTTTTCGTTAGTTTTTTGGTTAGTTGAGTCCAATACCTTTATTGATTTAGGGTAAATTTGATTATATGAAATTATTTGTCAGCTACTGTCTCAAAAGACTCATACTTTAGTAGTATAAGTCTCTGGTTCATGGAACAGCGTCTTTCAGTTCAATTTTTGGTAGATTGATTCCAATATGTTTACTGCTTTCGGGTAAATTCGAAATTCTAAACTCTAATTCCACATCAAACAAAGCATAAATCTAATCTAGATTTTTTTGAACGAAATCAGTACATGGTCTTTCCGACTGACCGGATTTTAAAGCGCTCACCAGACGGAGAACCTGCAACACACATTGCATTCGTAAGTGGATGCGTTATGAAGATGATTAAATGGGAATGGACTCACGAATTGCGAGTAGAGGTACGACGATCTCTCCGACTCTTTAAAAAATCGGACGCCCAAGAACTCATGGTATCTTTAAAAACATTTCTCTTTCATCTATAGAATTTTGTATGTTTGTGCATTTATATGCCAAAATTCCGTATGTATATAGAGCTAATTATATGAGATTCTTCATCAACTACTTACTCGAAAGACTTGTACTTTAGTAGTATAAGTCTCTGGTTCATGGAACCGCGTCTTTCCGTTAGTTTTTTGGTTAGTTGAGTCCAATACGTTTATTGATTTAGGGTAAATTTGATTAAAATTCCTCAAAGATATTTTGTCCCTTTTTATTCATCTGCTTTCACACTCGATTTTGTGTAGTTGATGTCTTCAAAGGCACAATTTTGAGTCCTCACGTAACGGTAAGGAAATGTGTCTTACAATGCTCGGTGTATGTTGGTTTATCTAAATGTATAATTGAGCTACTTGCATTCTTTGTGGCATCTGCATATTTTATTGTTTTCTTATTTGTTCTTTTTGCCTACTCGATTGGAATTATAGTTTACGTAAACACTGTCAAATTGTATATTTACAATAATTTTGAAGATGTTAAGAATTTTGAAGATGTTAAGAATTTTGAAGGGTTAATGATTTCGAGTTATTTGCTTTTGTTTTTGTTTTTTCCTTCATACATGTATATTCTGTGTTCGTTATGATTCAGACTTCCAACTATTTTCTGGATATATCTGTGTGGATTCTCTTGCTTCTGCACATTCTTACGGTCTTTTCATAACAGCGTTGAGGCGTATCATACTCAGAGAAGAAAGATAGAAAAAGGCTCAAAACTTTTATTAAATTTGAAGAGAAAGGAAAAGTCGCGTCTACAGCCTCAGATCTCTAATGCATACTCAGAGGTTATCAACATGATCCGTGTCCAGATGCAGGCAAGCTATAAAATCGTTATCTACGACACGCCCTAAGGAGCCAGTAGTTATCTAACGTACTAGGAATGTAAAAAGGTCTTCAATTTTTACAATTTGCAAACATTTTGTTAACTAACCAAAAGAATTAGCTGTTTCATATTTCAAATTTACTTCAGTTGGAACATATGTGTTATTGTGCAGCATATTTTTAATAACTGTTTGTTGTTGCTTTAATAGATTTCATCAAAGATGGATACATGCATACGAAGAAATCTGGTACAGTTGGCTCAATTGAGGACAGGTGAACAAATTGATCTTCCACTGTTAGCATTGGGGCTTTTGGTTGGAATATTCAAATCAGATTTTCTTAATGAAAAACTCTACATGAACTGGAAGACTAGACAGGTGAACTACAGTTCTGTTTTTCTTATTGTCATTATGCAACTCCTTGAACAATTTCATGAATTTCTTGGCTTGATATTGATATATGATAATCTCATGTAAGTCTGGATTTCATGCATCCTGGTGCTTTGTTATGATTGCTTTTTTCTTCCTCTCTTTGGAAATTTCATTAACAAATACGTTATTTATAAGCTTGAATGAGAAGATGGGGTTGATTGGTGCAGCTTAAGTTGCAACGTAACCTACTTTAATATGCATATGCAGCTTTTGTGGTTTTGGTTGCCTTGCAAATTGAATTTACGTCTGCATCATCCTGCTGCTCTGTGGACATTTACTTAATACACGTAGATATGCAAATTCAATATATGTGAAAGACAATGTAAATATGCTTGTTTCAGTCATTGAATTAAGTACACTTTTCCATCGTCAATATAAGCTAACCTACTAGAAGAAGTCTTCTGTTTCTCGCGTAGTCTGGAGAAAAATGAACGAGCAACTATAAGAAAATGCCTTGCAACGATTAGAGAGACTCAAAGGTGTGTACGATATTTGTGACCTTGATGTTTCACAGCCAGCAAGTTGTCATCTAGTGAAATGACTTAACAGACTTCTCTTTCTTCAATCTAAAACTATTTTGGCTGGCATAGGAATGGGATGTTGTTATGTCTTCTTCGCTAATTGAGGTTCTCTCGTCTATATAAGGCAGGTGGCTTCGAAGTTGTCATCAGTACCAGGCCGATGTGGCATTGAAGAAGAAACTTATTATTGGACTGCTATCTATCATTTAAACATTAGACTCTATGAGAAATTGTTATTTGGCGTATCTGATATTCTTGACGAGGGTCAACTCATAGAGGTAGATTTTCTTAGTCCTTGTTTTCCTTCTTACCATGTTTCTCATGCATATTTGTCGCTAATGTCAAATACATATCAGGATGCCTCATCAATGCTTTTCCATATGAAATCAATTTGGTCATAACTGAGAATCTACATAATCAATATACGGATGGGTTTTTTTCGTATGTCTTATCTCAATGGATCCACTTATTCTTCAGAAATATGCCTTACCTAGCTCATCACTCTGTGCACAAAGCTGGCTTGCTAGAGCTTATGTAACATTGAGCACAAAACGTATCACCAATAAAGTTGATCTGTTATAAACACTCAAGCCCGCTCACGCACACGTGTATATATATAATAATCTTGTTGAAGAAAGCTAAAATTTAGGACAACTAAACTCACATTTGGATAACCAGGTTTAATCTCCACCCCTTACTGCTACACAATAGTTTAAGTACAATGCCAGGTTGAGTTTTATTCTATGTTGTTTGATCCTCACTGCACCAATGCATCTATGCTGCATTTATAATTTATCCCAGACAATAGTTTAAGGTAGTTTACCTTATGTGCTCCTTTTCTGTGAAGTTTGTGTGCACAGGCCGGTGAACCTTCTCTTCTAGGCAGCGCGATTCAGGAGTTGCAAAACATTACTTCCACTGAAGAGAGCAATCCGATGGAAGATCTCTATATAAGCCATCTAGTATGTTCAAGGAAAACTATTGGAACGGAGATACATTTAGGTCTCGTGAAGGCAATTTTCATTTCAGTTAGTGCTTGGCGTGATGATAAACTTCTTGACAACAATCTACACTTTGGTAAGGCTCTAGTTTTGACTCTAGTTTTGGCTCTAGTTTCTTCAGGACAGATACATCCATAAACATTAGCTACATTGTATGGTCGACCAATAGACAATCATATGTCTGGCGGTTTTGGAGTTTGGATACCTAATAACAACAATTTTGGTGGATCCCAAAATGAAAACTTTTCGATTATTGGTGTATCATCCGCTTCTAACCGGTGTTTTGGAGCTTCAATGGTGGTTCATGGACTATCTTCTTCTGCAAATTTAAGACAGCAATGTGATGATTTTAACACCAACACAGAATACAGAATCAAACAAGGGAATGGATCAAATGTCAGTGAAGAATCTTGGATCTTGGAAAGATCTTCAAGGCAGGGAAAGAATCATCGATATTGAACACCATGGATGGCTTAAGAAGAGGAAGGCTAACATTGGTTCTGCAACTGTGTTTCCTTCAAAACTTAGAATGGATTAAAGTCAGAAGAAAACTTCGTGTGTCATGTGTAAGCTTAGGGTAAGTGTAAGAAGATGACGAGCTTAGGACAAGACCTGTATTTGTATTGCTAAATGGCTCTATTTGATGATTAAAGAAAACGTATAAATAAAGATTGATGAATATTAGTGTATTACAACTCTGAAAACTCAAACCATTTGTTTTTATTTCGGACAATTAGAAATAAAATCTAGATATATGGAAAGAAAATCTGATTTGAATATGAGAATTAAGTATATTAGATTTTGAGGAAAATAAATAAATAATCTCATTTTAGAAAACCAAATGAGTCGAATAAACAAAAAAAACTTGAAGATGCAATGCAACAAATAAGTCTCAAATTTAAAACATTAGCTAAACGCAACATTTATTTTGTTTCTGCTAATGTTGCACCACTAACAATACGTAGCTACTGAGGCTATCGCTCCTATAAAAAGAGGTTTCAAACGCACTTTTAACCGGTTTGCTGTCTGTCAAATGTCCTTTTCCATCGCCAAATACGAATAGAGCAATTAGAGTGATAACCACAGAAGCGACTACCGCGTCCATGGCTTGCGGTATGAACATGTAAGGGAGCAGCGGTACCAAACTGCCAAGAACATAAGCGATTGTAATCGTGAACGCACTTTGTAACACTCTTTTTGGATCAGTTTTCCTTAGTTCCAGCTCAAACCTGTGGAAAACGGTTAATTAACAAATAGAATCTGTCACCAATTGTTGGGGTCGGTTTTCACCCCATCAAGATCAACTGCTGAAAATACTAAGTGTGGATATTATGCCTACCCAAATGAGAAGAAAGCCTAGCCAAACAAGCCATAACGGTGAAGACAACGACGAGCTATAACAGCAGAGATATAGCAAAGCTAAACGAACCAAACTCCTCCGACTCGGCATCAGGGAGGCGTCTACGAACCAAACATCTTGGCGACGAGCCAAACACTTGGTGGCGCGCCAAGATAACGGTGATGAGCCAAATATCTTGGCGACGAGCCAAAATATCTGGTGGCGCGCCAAGATAACGGTGACGAGCCAAAGTAGGGGTGACAAACCAAACTCCTCTGGCTCGGCATCAAGGAGAAGAACCTACGAGCCAAAGGTCGAGGTGATAAACCAAATCCTTGGCTCGGCATCAGGGAGAAGCAACGATGAGCCAAAACACTTGGTGGCGCACCAAGATAACGGTGACAAGCCAAACATTTTGGGGCCGAACCAACATTTTGGCGTCAAACCAAACTGCTGGCAACACTCCGAGCGAATGAGCTTAGTTTGGCAGCATACCGAGCCATGGAGCTCCGGTCGGCAACGCACCAAGCCATGAAGCTTGGTCGGCGACATACCGAATCACAAACGGGCTCATCGTAACCGAGCCGAAGCTCATCATCGAAGGTAAAGCTAAGGTCGGACAGAAAGTTGGGGAGAACTGAGCAAATGAATGTACGGGCCGAGATGACGAGCCATGAATTTAAGCCTATAATGAAGATGTGACGATATCAAAGCCCCTAGCTGAAGACGAGGCAACGAGCCACAAGAGTTTGGAGGCCGAGCCCAATTGTAAAGCCCAAGATATCGTAGCCAACTAAGAGAAGAAAGGAAATCTCGAAGAATAAGGAAGTTTTCCTTATCGTTTAGGAAAAGGTCTAACCGACTTATTCTTGTATAAATAAACATGTACCCCTTTGAAAAAGGGATCCGCAGTTTTACATAGCAAAACACTTGTTATTTTTTCTGCAACATCTTTCTAAACAGTTTGAATAAAACACCATCTTTGGATCTCTGTTCTTGTGTTTCTTTTCATAGAAGTTTTTCGAATCCCTAAATTTTCCTAACCAAGTTTAGTTGTGCGAGTTTCGACTCTCACACCAATATACTATTATTAATGAATATGAACAAATATAACAACTAGAAGTATTTAATTTGATAACACATTTGATGAATTCTAAACCAAAAAAAACTTTTTTTGATTAAAAACCAAATCCAAACCACAAATATTATCATAGCAAATAATGTTGGTCCAATCTCACTTTAAGTTATAAGTATGCAGTTTAATGACTAAAATTTGGGTCAAAATTTTCAAAAAAGACTTTTTTGGGTCAAGACATTAACTTTACTAAATCATCAAATAACCTCAGAAACGAGGGACAACAAAACTCTTTTAGCAAGAGTATCAGCAACTACATTTTTTAAACATGGGATAAATAAGAAGATATGAAACGGAAAGAGCATGATATCACGCGAATATCAGATAGCACTCCAAACAGCTCATTATGATCCTCTCATTTGTTGAGGAGGTTGACTAAGGTCTGTGAATCCGATAGTACATGGATCTCATCAAAACCTCTATCTCTTGTTTGCTCAATGGCTGATCTAATGGCCCAAGCTTATGCCGCTAGAGCTGAGGGGACATCACGTTTGGTATTGGTATAATCACCTAGTATAGCATCCTTATTAGCACGGAAAGACCATCCCATTTCACAGGACATTGTAGCCGAGTTCCAAGTTGCATCTACATAACACCGACTACGATCATCGTGCTCTGTTCTTACTCTGTTTTGTATCGGGGTGTCTCTCTGTTTTGTTCGAGCCCGTTGTGCTTCTTGCCAAGCCTTGGCATCGAACACAGCCTTTGAGACAATTTCTTCCTCAGAGAAGACTCTATTTGCGAAAATCAGTTGGTTTCTTAATGTCTAAAAATTCCATAATATCCAAGCATAAAGGCCACTCCATTCAAGCCAGTGGGAGGCAGATTCTTAAAACTCTTGGCTTCATCGAGGAAGAACGTCAGAGAGGGAATCTGGTTTAGTTGTCCGAAGTGGATATGAACGGTCCCAAACTTTCTAGGCATAGAAGCAGTAGAATAAGACATGATCCACCGTCTCGAAATCACCACATCGTTTACATCTAGCATCAGCAACCACACCTCTTTTGATCAGTTGTTCCCCAACAAGAATTGCATTAGATAATGCCTTATACAGAAACGTTTGAATCTTAGGGGATGTTTTAACCTGCCACACATTCATTTGCCATTTGAAAGAATCATACTGATTTGACTCATAAAGGCTTCGTGATTTTGCATATCATGTGCTCGTCAAGTAGATTTCACTTTTAACCGGAAGCCATACTAGAGCATCAGTCCTGTTACTTGTTCCGAGAGATATAAATCTAATGTCAGATTCAGAAGAAGACAAGTGTTTTCTAATCACAATCCAATTCTATTGAGGAGGATTTTGGTGGATCAGGTCTGAGACTCCCAAGTTCCTGTTAAAGGCCGTAGGCGGGCCTATTGGTTTCATTGGATGGTCAATGGATAGCCACGGATCAGACCAAACTTTGATGTTCTCTCCATTTCCAATAAGCCAACCTAGACCCTCTTGTAACACCTTCCTACCTTCTAAGATCCCTCTCCAGCCATGGGAAGGATTTGAAGGGAGAGAGCAGACCATAAAGGAAGCCTTATGACAATACTTACCGATAAGAATTTGTAAGGAGTTGGGAGCCTTAATGATGTGCCAACTAAGCTTTAAAAGCAGAGACTCATTGCAAGCTTCGATATCCCTGAAACCAAGACCTCACACATTCTTTGGTAAGATGAGCCGTTTCCAAGAGACCCAACTCATCTTACGTTGTTCTTGTTTATCATCCCACCAGAATCTAGTTAATATGGACTGAATTTTCTTACACAGTGAAATGGAAATCTTAAAGCATGACATGGCGTACGAAGGCATCACCGAAAACATTGACTTGAGCATCACTTGCTTGCCCTCTGCCGATAAAAAATGCATAGACCAACTGTGTGCCTTCTGCCTTATTCTGTCAACTATGGATGCAAAGATGTCATGCTTGCGATGGCCAAAATATTCGGGTAAACCCAGATATTTTCCAGCTCCACCTTCTTGGAAGATTCGCAGAGTGCGATGAACCTTGTTTCATCTTGATCTTGGAGTCTTAAAAGAGAAGGTGATGGAGGATTTGCCGAAATTTATAGATTTTCCACAGGTTTTCTCGTATGCTGTGAGGATGTTTTTTAGTGTCTTGCAACTAT
This sequence comes from Pseudoturritis turrita, assembly GCA_900406555.1. Classification (NCBI taxonomy): domain Eukaryota; kingdom Viridiplantae; phylum Streptophyta; class Magnoliopsida; order Brassicales; family Brassicaceae; genus Pseudoturritis; species Pseudoturritis turrita. The sequence goes on along the minus strand of OVBL01000291.1, from coordinate 171,448 downwards.
TATCATCCGACTTGCAGAAGAATATAGTATCGTCTGCGAACAAGAGATGATTAACAGGGGGGCTGTTCCGCTCCACTTTGATTCCCGCTATCAGTCTTAAATCATGTGGTTGATGAAAAAGACCAGAAAGAACTTCAGTGCAAAGTATAACGAGGTAAGGTGAAAGTGGATCCCCCTGCCTTATACCACGAGTAGGCTAAACCTTGCCTTGTGGGGGCACCGTTAATGAAAAAGGCATATGACACTGAGATCACACATTCCATGATCCAACAAATCCATATACTATAGAAACCAAGTCTCTCCACAACTGCTCGAAGGAACTCCCATTCAATGTGATTGTACGCCTTACTCATGTCTACTTTAATAGCCATTGTCCCTATTTTCTTTGCCTTTGACTGCCGGAGGTAGTGAAGGATCTCATGAGTGTTGGGGTCAATATTCACCCACTTGAAGTTAATAGCTCAAGGCAAACGGATCAGGTGTCACGATCCATGGTGAAGAAGGTTGGATCGTGTACCCCGATCCATGACAAGACAAACGGATCGGATGTCATGGCCCATGGTGAAGGATGGGTCGTGTACCCCGATCCACGAGCAGACAAACAGATCGGATATCACGGCCCATGGTGAAGACTGGGTCGTGTACCCTGATCCATGACAAGATAAACGGATCGGGTGTCACGGCCCATGGTGAAGACTGGGTCGTATACCCCGATCCATGACAAGACCAATGGATCGGGTATCATGGCCCATGCTGAAGGTTGGGTCGTGTACCCCAATCCACGACAAGACAAACGGATCGGGTGTCACGGCCCATGGTGAAGGTTAGATCGTGTACCCCAATCCATGACAAGACAAACGGATCGGGTGTCATGGCCCATGGTGAAGGTTGGATCGTGTACCCCGATCCATGACAAGACAAACGGATCGGATGTTACGGCCCATGGTGAAGACTGGATAGTGTACCCGATCCATGATAAGACAAGCGGATCGGGTGTCGCGACCCATGGTGAAGATTGGGTCGTGTACCCCGACCCATGATGAGACAAATGGATCGGATGTCACGACCTGTAACAAAGCAAGTGGATCAGGATCAAGGCAAGTGAATCATTTTTGTCATCTATTATCACCCGAGCCGGTTAGATGGTGTCACCTGAGCCATTGGGATGGTGTCACCTGAGCCGTTTGGATGGTGTCACCCGAGCAATTTGGATGGTGTCACCCGAGCCGTTTGGATGGTATCACCCGAACCATGAAACATGGTGCCACCCGAGCTGATCAGCCACCACCATCCGAGCCAAAGCCCAAGGATAAAAAGATGGGCCGAGCCGAGCGAATGAACGGATGGGGCGAGATAGTGAGCCCATGAATCAAAGCCCATGGCGGTGGCAGGCTTTGCTAAAAGGAAATCCCAAAAATTATGAAATCTTCCTTATCCCTTTAGTAGTCGCCCTAGCCGACTTAGAATTGTATATATATGTACTTCTCTTGAAAAGGGGATCGGCAATTTACCTATCAAAACTCTGTACTTTTGCTCTCATACAAAAAGATTTCTAAGCAGCTTAATAAATACCATCTTTGGATCTCTGTTTGTGTTTTTAGTGGTTTCTACTCAGAAGTTTTGGATCTCTCTAAAAGACGTGACAAATTTAATTGGCGTGGAGTTACACTCCCACAATTTGGCACTAGAAGGAGGGGGGCACGAAATTTTCTTACTCAAAAAGAACCACCACACGACCGATCCAAAGACGATGACCAACGACGGAGACGACAATGCTCTTGACACCAGAAACACCGGCGTGGAAGATCAGACGAACCAATCCGGAAACCCTGGGGCGACTTCGGAAATGCTTATGGAGATGAAGATCATGCTGGAGACGCTGCTCAAGAAGGCAGAGGAACATGACAAACTCAACAACACGATGACAGGCGAGCTGAAATCCTTGGCGGCGACGAGTCAAACCCGTGGGATAGGCTCAAGTCTGGATCAAGCGAGACGAATCGGAAGGCACCTCAACCCAACAGCTCTAGATTTCTCAACCCCGCTCAACCCGCAAAGAACTCGGGGGCGATTGCCACCACTCCATCAAAACTCAGCAAACCTAGCTTCCGGAATCCAAGGAGCAGGCGACACACCAATCGAAGAGGAGCCCGCACCAATCATCAATCTGGAGGAGGAGAACCGAATGGAGCAAAACATGGAAAGCCGTGACAATCCTGAACCCCTAGCAGTTGGCCAGACCCGAACCGAAAGATGCGAGGCCATCCCCGAAGGAGATCAAGAACTGACCGGGGAGGAGGAGAACATACTTTGGACTGAGCAAGCACGGATCAATGAAGAACGCAGAGCAGGAGTCAGAGCCCAGAAAGAAGAGATGGCTATGATGCGGGTAGATATGGATCGAGCAGTTGCCGACATAAAAGTCGTCCGATCCATGATGCACAAAGCAACCAGCAAGGTGCCGGAGATTGATCATGTACTAGAGAAAGCACAGAACACCCCATTCACAGCACGGATTACCAGTACGAGAATTCTCGATCCTGGAAAGATGAAAGTTCTGATCTACGAAGGAAAAATCGATCCAAAAGAGCATCTGACGGCTTTCGCTATAGCCATGGGACGATCTAATTTCAAAGAAAATAAAAGAGATGCCGGACAGTGCCTTCTCTTCGTGGAACATCTTAAAGGACCGGAGCTCCAGTGGTTTTCTAAGCTCGAACGGAACTCCATCAACAACTACAACCAACTGTCTCCGGCATTCTTAAAATACTATTCCATATTCATGGACCCTGGAACATCTGACGCCGATCTGTGAACCCTAGCTCAGGGGCAGAGCGAAACACTTCGGAGTTTCATCGGAAGATTCAAAACTGTTATGTCCAAGGTGGAAGGTCTGAGTGACAAAGTGGCCTTACTAGCGCTGAAGCAAGCACTTTGGTTCAACTCAGAATTCCGTAAAGAAATCACGTTGAATGCCCCCACGACGATACAGGACGCTATGGGGCAGAGCGAAGCGACGCTGTGGACCCTAGCACAGGGGTAGAGTGAAACACTTCGGAGTTTCATCGGAAGATTCAAAACTGTTATGTCCAAGGTGGAAGGTCTGAGTGACAAAGCGGCCTTACTAGCGGTGAAGCGAGCACTTTGGTTCAACTCTGACTTTCGTAAAGAAATCGCGTTGAATGCCCCCACGACGATACAGGACGCTATGCATCGAGCCGCAGACTTCATCACCGAAGAAGAAGAGATGAAAATCCTAACCGAGAAGTACTGGAAGGCCAAGACAATGAACCACCCCCCCCCAAGTTTCAACCCTTTCCAACGCTAGGAAGAAAAACCAAGGTCCCAGTTATATCCAGCACGAGTGAGGCTTTCGAGGAGCTCATAACTATCAAATTGACGCTCCCGGATTCGGTCGAGGAAGAGGCCGGGTCCGTGGAAGAAGCTCATGGAGCACGTGGACCAAAAGCGACAGTTCCTATGATGAAATGGCTTATTGCGAACACCACCACATCTATGGGCATTCCACTGCGAACTGTTGCATCCTTGGCTTAAAACTCGCTAAAATTAGCAGCTGGCAAACTTGGAGGGAACATCAGCCTTAAGGATTTCGAGATGGATGTGGGCGCACAGAGACCCGATCTGACGAAAGAGGATCATTCCAAGCGTAATAGACGAGACGACGAGATGCCACCCTCCGGATCGAGAAGGAGAATAAGCATGATAATGGGAGGATCCCACTACTGCTCAGACATGGTCTCGTCAATCAAAGCATTCCAGCGAAGGGCCGACGTCAGCATCAACTGGTCCAAACCCTCAAAACTTTCAAACGACGTGATATCATTCGAAGAAAGGGAGACGATCGGAATCGACAGACCACATGATGGTCCTCTCGTGATCGAATTGATCGTCAATGACTGCGACGTAGCACGCATATTGATAAACACTGGGAGCACTGTGGACGTAATCTTCCTCGAGACTCTCAGAAGAATGAATGTGGACGTGTCCGAAGTGATATCTACTCCCAAACCGTTAACTGGATTCTCTGGAAAAACCACCATGACTATTGGAACGATCAAACTGCCTGTCCAAGCTGGCGAGGTGACAAAAATCGTCGAATTCTCCGTAGCTGATCACCCGACAATCTACAATGTCATCATGGGGACCCCCTGGTTAAATTTCTTGCGCACCGTTGTTTCAACTTACCATCTCTGCCTCAAGTTCCCTACACCATATGGAGTGAAAACGATTCGAGGAAACCAAAAAGAATCTCGTGTCTGCTTTCTCGCCGCACACAAGCTCAGAAACCCGGTGACCGATTCGACGGTGAATTCGAAGCGCAAGAAGATGAAGACCAACAGAGAACCGGTGAAAGAGTTTTCCAAACTGTTATAGCAATTACAGATTTCGGAGGATCGCGAAGAAGAAATATCCAAACCAACTTGCGACCCGTCATATCAATTTTGCATCGACAGTAAACATCCAGAGCGATGCGTGGAGATTGGAGCAACATTATATGAAAATATCATAGACGAACTCGTTGCATTTTTGAGGAAAAATATCCACACGTTCGCATGGGAAGCAGAAGACATCCCCGGCATCGATATTAGCATAGCAAGCCACGAACTGAACGTTGACCCAACATTCAAACCGGTGAAGCAGAAAAGAAGTGGAGAAACTTATGCGCGTCGTATCGATAACTGAGCTGAAGTACCCGGATTGGCTAGCTAATCCAGTGGTGGTCAAGAAGAAGAATGGAAAATGGCGTGTATGCGTGGACTTCACCGATCTGAATAAAGTTTGTCCAAAAGACAGCTTCCCCCTTCCACATATCGATCGCCTAGTCGAAGCAACGGCAGGGAACGCACTCCTATCTTTCATGGATGCCTTCTCAGATTACAACCAGATTTTGATGAACCCCGACAATCGTGAGAAGACCGCTTTTATAACGGATCGTGGAATATACTGCTACAAAGTGATGCCATTCGGTCTGAAAAATGCCGGAGCAACGTACCAGCGACTGGTGAACAAGATGTTCGCTGGTCAACTTGAAAAGACAATGGAGGTTTACATAGACGATATTGTGGTAAAATCACTAAGAGAGCAGGATCACGTCACTCATCTCAAGGAATGCTTCTCACAGCTGAACTATCACAACATGAAGTTAAATCCGACCAAGTGCAGATTTGCAGTACGGGAGAATTCCTCGGGTACTTAGTAACTCACTGCGGCACTGAGACTAACCCTAAGCAAATCGACGCACTCATCCACATGACTTCACCAAAAACAAAAAGGAAAGTGCAAAGACTTACTGGGAGGGAAGCTGCACTTAACAGATTCATCTCACGATCCACCGACAAATGCCTGCCTTTCTACAATACCTTGCGAGGGAACAAGAAGTTCAAGTGGACGGAGAAGTGCGAGGAAGCTTTTCAACAACTAAAGAGTTACCTGGCCACCCCTCCAGTCCTCACGAAACCAGAGGCAGGCGAGCCACTTTTTCTTTACACCGCGGTTTCCGCCACAGCAGTCAACGGCATGTTGGTTCGAGATGAGCGTGGGGAGCCGAAACCAATCTTTTACGTCAGTAAAACCCTTACAGATGCCGAGACAAGGTACTCGCTAATGGAGAAATTGGCACTATCCATAGTTATGTCGGCAAGAAAGCTAAGGCCGTACTTTGATAGACTCCTCGTAAGGATCTATGCCCCAAAATGCCCTTCGTGTGGTTGTGACTCGAACGGATGATGATCGGTTCAAAGGATGCGGAAATGATGCGGAAGATGAACGGACTTTGAAGATGAACGAATGAGTGATGGATCGATTTGTACTTCCAAGAGAGATGTAAATCTCTTAGACTACGAGGCTGGATCCTATCTTAGATATACGCACTAAGACAAGAACAAGTTGAGAAATGAATCTCGTTTTTGATCAAACAATTTAGAGAGATTTTTAAAAGAAAAGTTTGATGATTTTTATTGAAGAGAAAGAGGGTTTATTTAGGACCTTGGCCACGTCCAAGGTCATTATCACACATGGAAAATGACAAACATTAAAGACATTTGACCAAGAAGTTTGAAAGACAAAAACGAAAATAAAGGGATAAAAATGGAGAAGGCTCGCTTGGTGAGAATCGAACCCAAGACCTCCGAGTCTTCTAGCGTTGCCGATGATGAGGATTATGATTAAGTGTGTGAACCTCGCCTCATTAAAAACCTTGTCGGAAAACCCATTGGGACAAAACCGAGCGAAGGGAAAAAGAGTGCGCATCACACACCTCTCATCACCGACCCTTAAGCCACTTGAATCACGACCAATGTGATCGGACAAGTGCTTGGCTCAAGGTCGCTCTTAATATGGTGAAGTAGAGAGTTGACGGATTGGTTAAGTTCTCTCGTCCTCGACCTTGTCATTGGCCCAACCGGAATGTTCAAAGACGTAGCCTCGAAAAGGTCCTCCGCGGCTACGAGCTGCTCCTCGGCTACGAGCTTGTCCTTAGTCCTTTGTCCTACGTCTTCTTGTCCCGAACCTCCATGCTCTGAGCTTGCCATGATCTCATCATCCTCTCCCACTTGAAAAGGATTTGACCTCAAATCCGCTTCATCTGCACAAAAAGGAATAAGATCAGAAACATTGAAGCTTTCGCTAACCTTATACTTACCTTGGAGATCGAGTTGGTAGGCATTGTTGTTGATCCGTTTGAGAACTTTGAATGGCCCGTCAATTCGCGGCATCAACTTAGACTTTCTTTCCTCTGGAAAATGCTCCTTTCTAAGGTGGACCCAAACTTGGTCTCCTTCGTCAAAGACAACTTTCTTTCGGCCCTTGTTTGCATACTTCTCGTAAAGTTTGGTCCGGGCCTCTATGTTTTCTCTAGCCTTCTTGTGGACCTGTTTAACCAAATCGGCTTTCTTTTTGCCGTCTAGACTTGTTCTTTCACTCAAAGGCAAAGGCATTAGATCCAAAGACGAAATAGGATTAAAACCGTAAACAATTTCAAAAGGAGAGAACTTAGTAGCGGAATGCATCGAATGATTATATGCAAATTCTACATGCGGCAAGCAATCCTCCCAAGTTCTAAGATTCTTTTTAATCAAGACTCTTAATAATGTAGACAATGTTCGATTAACAACTTCAGTTTGACCATCGGTTTGCGGATGACAGGTAGTAGAGAAAAGCAACTTAGTTCCTAGTTTTGACCACAAAGTTTTCCAAAAATAACTTAGGAATTTAGTGTCTCTATCCGAAATTATGGTCCTAGGCATGCCATGAAAACGAACGATTTCCTTAAAGAACAAATCGGCTATATGAGATGCATCATCAGTTTTATGACATGGAATGAAATGTGCCATCTTAGAGAATCTATCAACAACCACAAACACTGAATCTCTACCATTTCTAGTCCTAGGAAATCCTATAACAAAGTCCATAGAAATGTCAGTCCACGGATGCAAAGGAATGGGTAAAGGAGTATACAAACCGTTCGGTTGGACCTTAGACTTAGCCTTTTTACAAGTAGCACATCGTTCGCAAAGTCTCTCAACATCTCTTTTCATATGTGGCCAATGAAAGTGATCTTGCATCACCTTAAGGGTTTTAGCCACGCCAAAGTGTCCCATCAAGCCTCCTCCGTGAGCTTCCCTTAGAAACAAACTTCTCAAAGAAGAGTGAGGTACACAAAGTCTATTTTCATAAAACAAATAACCATCAAAGCGATAGTATTTTCCGAAGGCAAATTTCTCACAAGATTGAAATATCTTACCAAAATCGGAGTCGTTGGCATAAAGATCTTTAATTTGTTCAAATCCCAACAATCTTGCATCTAAAGAGTTAAGTAAGACATACCTTCGAGATAATGTGTCGGCTACAACATTATCTTTACCTTTTTTGTACTTGATCACGTATGGAAAGGTTTCGATGAACTCGACCCATCGGGCAGGACGCTTGTTGAGCTTTTGTTGGCCTTTGAGATGTTTTAATGACTCATGATCGGTGTGGATCACGAACTCCTTAGGCCATAGATAATGTTGCCAAGTTTGCAAAGCTCTCACCAAGGCGTATAACTCTTTGTCGTATGTCGGGTAGTTAAGCGTAGCTCCACCTAGCTTCTCGCTAAAGAAAGCAATTGGCTTGTGATCCTGCATCAAAACAGCACCAATACCTAGGCCAGAGGCATCACACTCAATCTCAAAAAATTTCATAAAATCAGGAAGTATTAAAACGGGAGAGTTAGTGAGCTTCTCTTTCAAGGCTTGGAATGCCTCTTCTTGTGCGGCTTCCCATTTGAAACCAACGTCCTTTTTGATTACTTCCGTAAGCGGGGCAGCAATGGTGCTAAAGTCCTTGACAAACCATCGGTAAAACCCCACTAGACCGTGAAAGCTCCTAACTTCACTTACGTTCTTCGGACTTGGCCAATCTCGAATCGCTTTGACCTTCTCCTCGTCAACCTTAATGCCATCTGTGCTTACAACAAAGCCTAGAAAAACAAGATTATCCGTGCAAAATGTGCATTTCTTACGGTTGGCATAAAGCTTTTCCTTCCTAAGCAAGTCTAGAACCGTTTTAAGATGCATGACATGATCATCTAGATTCTTAGAGTAAATCAAAATGTCATCAAAATAAACCACAACGAATACTCCTATATGCTTCCTAAGAATATGATTCATTAACCTCATGAAAGTACTAGGTGGATTCGTTAATCCAAACGGCATGACTAACCATTCATATAAACCTTGTTTTGTTTTAAATGTCGTTTTCCATTCATCACCTTCCTTCATCCGGATTTGGTGATAACCACTCTTAAGATCTATCTTAGAGAATATGCTAGAACCATGCAACTCATCAAGCATATCATCAAGTCTAGGGATAGGATGGCGATACTTAACCGTAATGTTGTTGATGGCACGGCAATCAACGCACATGCTCCAACTTCCATCCTTTTTCGGCACAAGTAACACCGGAACAGCACATGGACTCATGCTCTCACGGATGTGTCCCTTTTCCATAAGTTCGTTCACTTGCTTCTCAAGTTCCTTTGTTTCCACCGGATTGGTTCGATAGGCTGGCCGATTAGGAAGAGCGGCCCCGGGCACAAAATCAATTTGGTGCTCGATCCCTCGGATTGGTGGCAAACTTATAGGGCTGTTTTCTGGAAAAACATCTTGATAATCCTGTAAAAGAGACTTGATAATACTTGGTAGCGCCAGTTCGGGTTAGTTGAACAAGTAAGTGTTTCTTTAAAAACAAATAGTAAACTGTTTGAAGAACTTCCCTTTTTCTTGGCAACGGTTGGATCGGTTGATTTGGTGGAGTTCTTTTTCATACTCAGCTGATCTAGGTACACTTCATGCGGAGTCATAGGAGCTAAGATAGCTTTTCGACCCAAATGCTCAAAAGTATGACGGTTAGTGAACCCGTCATGGACTACTTTTCGGTCCGATTGCCAAGGTCGACCAAGTAGAAGGTGACTCGCACTCATTGGTAGAACATCACACAAAACCTCATCCTCGTACTTGCCGATCGAAAATGGGACCTTAACTTGCTCATTGACGGTCATTTCACCGGAATCGTTGAGCCATTGAAGCGAATATGGCTTCGGATGCTTAAGTGTTTCCAAGCCGATCTTCTCCACCATGGTCCTACTAGCCACGTTAGTACAGCTCCCACCATCTATGATCAAGCTACAAACCTTGCCTTTAACCAAGCATCGCGAATGAAAAAGATTCTCTCGTTGCGCTTGTTCCTCTGTTACAGTCAAGACACTTAACGATCGTCTTGCTATGAGTAACTCCCCTTGAGCCGCGGTCTCTATACCCTCATCGGCTGAAGTATCACCTACTGATTTCTCCTCTTCGGACTCAACCTCTCCATTATCCCTAAGGATCATAACCCGTTTGTTTGAACACTCGCTAGCATAGTGCCCAAGTCCTTGGCACTTGTAACATCGGATATCTCTAGCCCTCAATACTTCCTTGGCCTTTCCTTTGAAGTCGTGTTCCACCGGTTTCGACTTGGTAAAGGGTTTTGAATCTTTTTGGAAAACAGTCTTCTCTTCTTTGTGATAAGATCGGCCCGAATTAAACCCGGTATTGCCTGAACCGTAACTTGTCTTATAGCTTCTCCTCTTTATTTGTGTCTCAAACATCACGGCTTTGTGAAGCATCTCCTCAAGCTCCACATAATGTTGCGTTTCCAATCGGTCTTGGATGTCGCGGTTGAGACCTCCCATGAACCAAGACATAATAGCTTCACCCTCTTCACGGACATCGGCTCTCAACATCAAGGTTTCCATTTCTTTGAAGTATTCTTCTACGGACCTACTGCCTTGAACCAAGTCTCGTAACCGTTGGTGTAGCTCTCGTTGGTAGTGGCTCGACACAAATCTCCTTTGCATGATGGCTTTCATTTGGTTCCAAGTCTCGATGGGATAATCACCGACACGTCTCCTAGTGGTCACAAATTGATCCCACCAACTCAAAGTGTAATCATAAAATTCAGTTGCGGCGATTCTAACTTTGGTGTCCTCGGTGCATTCTCGGCATATGAACACTAGCTCGATCTTTGTCTCCCAATCCAAGTATGCTTCCGGATTATTGGTTCCATGGAATGGAGGGATATTGATTTTCAACCCACCAAAAGCATCTCGCGGTGGCGGTCTCTCTCGCGTTTGCCTTCGCCTCCTTTGGCTACTATTAGAAGCATGACTATAGTAGTAATGTACTGCTGCTGCACCATCAATCCATTGTTCCCTTGGTGCCCTTTCTTGTGGCTGATTTAGAACAGGACCCGGAGCAACCCGGTTCAATTGCAACGCCCCAAGCTTCTCTTCGATGACTCTAGCCACGGTTGCTTCAATTGATTCCAACATCTTCTTCTTGCCCACTTTTGAATTGGATGACTCTGCTACGGAGCTCGACATGGTACCTGAAAAAAAAGAAAAGAATCTAACAAGTAAGAAGTCCTTTTGAGAGTTGAAACTAGTTAAACACAAGAAGATGAACAGTTTTGACACGAATGGATGAACAGTCACGAAAAATTATCAAATCGGATCAAAAAATTCCAGAAACACTTTTTAAAAATACTAGACTCAATCTAGGTTCAGATTCAAGTGAAATCACAATTTTACGATGAGCCAATTATTTATGATAAAGTTTGCAAAATCACAGAAAAATGAAGAAATACGATAAAAATCTAGAAAATGAAGAACACGATATTTTTAGCAAGGAAAAACACAACCTTTACACGAAGTGGCTCTGATACTACTTGATAGACTCCTCGTAAGGATCTATGCCCCAAAATGCCCTTCGTGTGGTTGTGACTCGAACGGATGATGATCGGTTCAAAGGATGCGGAAATGATGCGGAAGATGAACGGACTTTGAAGATGAACGAATGAGTGATGGATCGATTTGTACTTCCAAGAGAGATGTAAATCTCTTAGACTACGAGGCTGGATCCTATCTTAGATATACGCACTAAGACAAGAACAAGTTGAGAAATGAATCTCGTTTTTGATCAAACAATTTAGAGAGATTTTTAAAAGAAAAGTTTGATGATTTTTATTGAAGAGAAAGAGGGTTTATGTAGGACCTTGGCCACGTCCGAGGTCATTATCACACATGGAAAATGACAAACATTAAAGACATTTGACCAAGAAGTTTGAAAGACAAAAACAAAAATAAAGGGATAAAAATGGAGAAGGCTCGCTTGGTGAGAATCGAACCCAAGACCTCCGAGTCTTCTAGCGTTGCCGATGATGAGGATTATGATTAAGTGTGTGAACCTCGCCTCATTAAAAACCTTGCCGGAAAACCCATTGGGACAAAACCGAGCGAAGGGAAAAAGAGTGCGCATCACACACCTCTCATCACCGACCCTTAAGCCACTTGAATCACGACCAATGTGATCGGACAAGTGCTTGGCTCAAGGTCGCTCTTAATATGGTGAAGTAGAGAGTTGACGGATTGGTTAAGTTCTCTCGTCCTCGACCTTATCATTGGCCCAACCGGAATGTTCAAAGACGTAGCCTCGAAAAGGTCCTCCGCGGCTACGAGCTGCTCCTCGGCTACGAGCTTGTCCTTAGTCCTTTGTCCTACGTCTTCTTGTCCCGAACCTCCATGCTCTGAGCTTGCCATGATCTCATCATACTTCCAATTTCACTCGATCGTCGTCCTGAGCACCTTCCCAATAAGGTCTGTTCTGCACAGCCCAAGTCAGTCAGGATGGCTAGCAAACTGGGTAATAGGAATTGAGCGAATATGACATTGAGTATCGCGAACGAACGTGCGCAAAATCCCAAGTCCTGGCTGATTTCCTCATCAAACTACCTGAAGAAGACATTGACGACGAAATGCAAAGCCAGCTCTGGAAACTCCACGTTGATGGCTCATCCTCCAAAAATGGCTCGGGAGTGGGGATATGGCTAACTTCTCCAACTGACGAACTACTGGAACAAATATTCCGCCTTGGTTTCCACGCGTCCAACAATGAAGCAGAGTATGAAGCTTTGATTGTCGGGATGAAACTTGCTAGTGGCCTAAAAATCGAGCAACTCCATGCATTTTGCGATTCCCAACTAGTCGCAAATCAGTTCAGTGGCGAATATGTAGCAAAAGATGATCGAATGGAAGCTTACTTGAAGATCGTCAAAGAATTGGCTGCAAAGTTCAAACAATTCATCCTAACATGTATCCCACGAGGGGAGAACACCCCAGCCGACGCACTTGCAGCACTTGCATCAACTTCCGATCCGGATCTAAAGAGAGTAATCCCGGTAGAATTCATCTAGCACCCAAGCATCAATCTTGGCGGTACAGTGAATGCCATAACTCATTCACAAGCGGCTAAACAAGCAACAGAAGTCACAACCGGGCAAGAGGAGATGGATGAAATGCAGGAAGAATTGGCAAACCAACCACCCGCAGAGCTAGATACTGCCCCAATGGAAGAAGACATTCCTGAAGAATCACCAATCATCGAAAGCAGCAACGACCCTGTCGTCGAACCCGACGGAGAAGCAAACGAGGTCAACGACGATGCAGAATATGGCTGCGACAAGGAATGGCTCGGCACAATCAGAGGATACATATACGACGGGATCTTACCAACCGAAAAATGGGCAGCTCGTAAGCTCCGAGCTCAGGCAGCTCGTTACGTTTTACTCGATGGGAATGTCTTCAAGTGGAGATTCTCAGGACCATTGCTAAACTGTGTGGAAGGAAAGGACGCAAAGAAGGTTATGGAGGAAGTTCACAAAGGTACGTGTGGCAATCACTCTAGAGGGAGAGCACTAGCAATCAAGGTCAAACGTCATGGTTATTATTGGCCAACAATGATCAAAGATTGCAAGATTTTTTCAGCCAAATGCAAAAAATGCCAACGCCACGCGCCGATGATTCACCAACCAACATAAGTGCTTTCATCCATCTCGTCACCGTATCCATTCATGCGATGGTTTATGGACATCGTCGGGCCGCTGCATCCCTCAAAATAGAAACGTTTCCTGCTGGTTTTGACAGATTATTTTCTCGAAATGGATCGAAGCCGACTCATATGCTAGCATTAAAGATGCACAGGTGGAAGCCTTTGTCTGGAAAAATATCATATGCCGGCATGGGGTACCATACGAGATCGTAACAGACAATGGCTCGCAATTTATCTCAAGTCGTTTCGAAGCTTTCTGCGACAAATGGAAAATTAGACTCAGCAAGTCTACTCCAAGATATCCACAAGGGAACGGACAGGCCGAAGAAATCAACAAAATGATCCTCGATGGCCTGAAGAAGCGCCTTGATGAGAAAAAGGGACGCTGGGCTGAAGAACTGGAGGGAGTACTTTGGTCTCACCGCACCACCCCAAGACGAGCAACGGGGGAAACCCCATTCGTCCTCGTGTATGGAACAGAGTGTGTCATCCCACCGGAAATACATTTCCCAGGAATTCGCCGTAGACTACTACCAAAATAAGAAGGGCTCAATCACCTATTGATGCTTGACGAATTGGACTTGATCAACGAAAGAAGGGACCAAGCCTTGATCAGGATCCAGAACTATCAGAACGCAGCAGCAAAATACTATATTTCCAATGTTCGAGAACGAAGATTCTCCGAAGGGGATTTAGTCTTGCGGAAGCTTTTTCAGAACACCGCGGAAACAAATGTCGGAAAACTGGGAGCAAATTTGGAAGGACCTTACAAGATCACCGAGGTAGTCAAACCTGGAGTTTACAAACTTGCCAGCATGACAGATGTCCCAGTCCCAAGATCATGGAATGCAATACATCTCAAAAAGTACTATCACTAAGCTACTTTACACGAACTACGAAGATACTTGATCCCTGCAAAGGGTATGTAGGCAGTTCGTCTTCGGATGGGTTCAGTTGCCCCCTCCTTTCAAAGGGGGGGGAGTGGATACGTATACGCATACTCGTATACTCCCATCTTTGTAACAGATTCTACGATCTATCAAAGCAAAGCTTTTAAAGATAATTCTTGCCTAAACATCCTCCAAGGATCACTAAGTCTTAACAAAACAGACATATTCGAACAAATCAAACTACAACGGGCATCTTGCCACACCTTCACTATTGCCGGCCACAATAGTGAACTCTTGCATCCATTTCGGACCTAAACTACCACATCCTTCTTAGGATTGAAAGCGCGCTATACAAATACTCTGTTCATTGTCGGAGCGGGTGCGTTTACGGTAACGTATCCGTAAACCGAAATGTTTATCCTAAACTATACAAGCATATGTTCATTGTCGGAGCGAATACATTTATGAAATTATATCCGTAAACTGAAATGATTCAAGAACTAAACTATGTAAACTTATGATCAATTTCAGAGCAGAGAAGTTCACGATAACATACCTGTAAGCCGAATTGTTCAAACATAACTGCTATGTAAACTCATACCGAGAACCATTCATCCAAAACAATTACATCTTATCAAGCAAAGCATTCGGACTTGTCATCAAACCAAGCAATGAAAAGGAGAATAAGTTCATAATACTACGACTTGGATAAAGCAGTCCAGGCGTTAAACAAAAAAGAGAGGAAAGTCTTAAACTAAACAAAGAAAAGAGGATCATAATCCTTTGTTATCTCAGTGATCGTGATCACACTTTGCTCCGGCTCTGCCGCCTGCTCAGCTACGTCATCTCCCGGCACTTTGTTTCCTTCAAGCGTGGCCTCAATGGATTCTTTAACTTTTTCCTCAAAAGCGGTCTCGTCAACCTTTTCGGGAGATGGTTCGGAGGTCGGTTCCTCAGCAACCATTCCTGAACCAAGTTCAGCTAAGCCTGGCGTTCCCTTGTTTGAGCCAGAGAAGTCTTGAATGCCAACGCTTGCAGCAGCCGTCTCCATGGGTTCGTCGGTATTAAGCTCCTTTGGAATGTCAGACCTAATAGGAGACAACTTCAAAAGTCCATTCGCCTCGGCCACGAGCTTAGCAAATACCTCGTGGACTCCATCTAGGTCTATCTTCTGCTCAGCCAGACTCTTCGCCTCGGAATCAAGTGACGGTGGCTCGTCGCTTCGGAGCAACTCTATGAACTGAAGATTACCTTTGATCTGAGCTAGATCGAGCATATTCTCCTTCGGCTCGCCGGCAATCCTATCAAGAAGCTTGCTGGCTCGGCAGAGTTTGTCCTTGAACATTGTCATGATCTCCTGCTTAGCCTCGAGCACAGCTTGCTCAATCTTGCTCTCTCGCAGTTCGTTTGCCGTTTCCAACTGTCTCGTTAAGTTGGCAATATGAGCATCCCATTTTGATCTGCCGGATTCCAGCCTCAGGATCCGTTCATCAGCTTCCCTGATGTGCTTCTTATTTGCCTCTGCTTTGGCTTCAAAGGCCTTGATTCTCTTGAGGGTTCTCTCCCGCTCAGAAGCGTAGTTGGCTTCGACATCCTTCAGCTTCCCGTCTAGCTCAATGGCTCTTTTCCGGGCATCCTCGACTCTCTCCCTATCTTTTCGGGCATCAGATTCATACCCAAGAACCATCCTGTTAAGATGGGATATGAACTGTGCAAAAAAAGAAAAGGCAGTTCAGTAAACAAAAAAAAACCCAAGAAATAGCTCGGGAAATAAAAGACAGATACGTACCTTGACGCCTCGAAGGGACACCTCATTGTAAGCTTTGTCCCTGAGCAAAGTGTCCGGAGGAGGAAACTGATCACCTGGGCAGGTGATCCTGGAAAAGATGGCAGCAAACGCCACAACATCATTGTAAGCCTCTTCAGCGTTAAGGGGCACGGCGAACAGTGGGATTGCCTCGGGGATGAGTCGAGGAGCTTCAGCACGACGCCTCCGTTTTGCCACTTCGGCAAGCCCTTCGCCTCTATCTTCTGCCTGGCATTTTTGGCTCGGCCCTTTCTTGTCCCTGGCTTTCCCCTTGACTTTGTGCAGCACCAGCTGCGACTCCGTGGGACGAAGCCCTAATACAACCCCCTCAGGGGCTAAGTCGAGATTTGGTTCAGGGGGATGGTTAGAGGAGATCGATTTGGGAGCAAGAGTAACGGGGATTTGAGAGGTTGTTGGCAAAGCTGACCCCACGCTTCGGCCTGTCTTGCTCTCTCCTTCGCCTCGGCCTCCGCCTTTGCCTTTGCTGTGGCTCTGTCTCTGAAGGTGGATCTTCCCATATTATCGTCTGAATCGTAAGAAGACGAAGAACAAACAGATTGACCTTCGAACAAGGCTCAGGCTCTTTCCACTCTCTGGAGGTTGAAATCTCTCGTCCAGTTGCACCTTCGAGCCGATAGCGCTTTGTGAATCTCAGACAGATCGGGAGGCAGCAAGAGTTGAAAGTGTCGCGTTGTAAAAGAATGGAACAACATAAGTATAACCTAAAACAAGATCAATATAAAAGAAAACCGAGCCGTAACCCAAAAGCAAGCCACGGGTCGGCTACCAAATTCTCCCCAGCTCGTCTTGACTAAGTTGAGACATCTTGATCCCACCGACGCCTCGGTGATGGGAACAAAAAAGAAGTAATTCTCTCAGCTGTCATCTTTGCTCGGGAATCCAGTTATGATCTTTCTCTTGGCCTTTCCTGATATGTAATATTTTAACTCCCTTTTGTTGCGACACCGGAACTCGAGAAGACTTCTCAAATGTTTGACCCCAACTTCTACATCGCATTGGTAACTCCTTATGAGAATGCCGATCAGATGTCTGATTCCCCTAGTATTGATCTGGGCAATCGCCAGATTATGCTTCCATAAGAACTGCAAAATTACCTCGGGGATCGGGAGCCACAGCAAGCAGCGATAGAAGAAGCTTTCGTAAAGGGTGAGGTGATCGGAAGGAGGTTTGTTGGCTCGGTTAGTCGATGATGGAAGAACGAACTTGACTTCCTCCGAGATGTTGAATCTCTGCCTGAGGGCTGACAACGAATCTGGAGTAGAAAGGGTTGAACCCGGCGGATCGGGCCTCTTTTTTGCTTTCCTCCTCCTTGGAGCTCGTTGGATAGGCCCCATCAACCGCTCTAACTCCTGTCTCGCCACAATCGGATCGTAGAACCAATCCTCTAGTTCAACTTTTACAGGCTCGTGATCTACAATGCCCATAAAAGGGCTCGCCGTCTCGTCAAACGGAGAATCGCGAAGATGGGGGACTTCGTATTCCACAAGAGCTCCGGCATTACTATCGGCTCTCGAAGACTCGGAGAGAACCATAATTCTACCAAGGAGAGAAGGCCCTACCCCCGAACCATCTGAATCGTCCAAATCTTCCAGGATGTTTGCGCCGGATGAATCTGCTCGGCTGCAATTTTGGGAAAAGACTGGATCGGGAGAAAGCGAAGGCTCGGGGAGAGAAGATTGGTCTAGACTGGTAAACAATCTGGAGTACGCATTGGAAGAGGCAGACTCAGATAACTGCGACATCCTCTGTTCAAAAACGGATCGGTCTCTCGTTTAGGCAGACGAACAGTTTGGGATCTCCAGAAGCTCAGAGGCAAGGATCTAGACTTTAGAAAGTTCAAAAAACAGATCGGATTTATCAAACAGCCTGTCAAAATCGATCGAAGCTTTTCTAGAAATCAAAGAACGAGACGAGATTTTCAAAATAATTTGAAACGAGATCCAAATCTTCGTAAGAACTACCGAAAACTTCAAGGGTAGCGGCGGAGCTGATTGAAGATGGATCGGAAAACTCGAAGTGGTTTGGTGGCAAGGAAGAAATGACGGAGGAGCAAGTAAAAAAAAACTTAAAAAAAAAACTAAGCAAAAATTGGAGAGAAAGGAAAGAGAGATTACCTAATCGAAGAAATTACCAAGGAAATGAAGTAGTAAGAGAAATGGGAGGCGTCGCGAGTTATATAGGCAAAAAAGATGATGTTATGTACCTCAGAAATCAGCAAAAACATTTACACTCCCCGATAAAGGTGATAGCTTCTTGGCATTCCCCGAGCTGAGTTTAAACTCTTAACGATGGGATGAGGCGATAGCTAAAAACGGATCGGGATAACAGTGAAAAACGGTTCGATATCATGAAGAGAGGTGGGTCGGAATGATAACAAGAAACAGCTCGATACCACAAAGGAAATTGGTTTGGAGCATGTTAACTTCAAGTTACTCTTTACCTTGACACTTTCAATATTGAAACTGACGAGCTGGGTGGCTAACTGTTGGGGTCAATATTCACCCACTTGAAGTTAACAGCTCCAGGCAAACGGATCGGGTGTCACGACCCATGGTGAAGAGGGTTGGGTCGTGTACCCCAATCCATGACAAGACAAACGGATCGGGTGTCACAGCCCATGGTGAAGGATGGATCGTGTACCCCGATCCACGACAAGACAAATGGATCGGGTGTCACGGCCCATGGTGAAGACTGGGTCATGTACCCCGATCCATGACAAGACAAACGGATCGGGTGTCACGGCCCATGGTGAAGACTGGATCGTGTACCCCAATCCATGACAAGATAAACGGATCGGGTGTCATGGCCCATGGTGAAGGTTGGATCGTGTACCCTGATCCACGACAAGACAAACGGATCGGGTGTCACGGCCCATTGTGAAGGTTAGGTCGTGTACCCCGATCCATGACAAGACAAACGGATCGGGTGTCATGGCCCATGGTGAAGGTTGGGTCGTGTACCCCAATCCATGACAGACAAACGGATAGTATGTTACGGCCCATGGTGAAGACTGGATAGTGTACCCAATCCATGACAAGACAAACGGATCGGATGTCACGACCCATGGTGAAAAAGGTTGGGTCGTGTACCCCGATCCATGACAAGACAAGCGGATCGGGTGTCGCGACCCATGGTAAAGAATGGGTCGTGTACCCCGACCCATGATAAGACAAACGGATCGGGTGTCACGACCTGTAACAAAGCAAGTGGATCGGGATCAAGGCAAGTGAATCATTTTTGTCATCTATTATCACCCGAGCCAGTTGGATGGTGTCACCTGAGCCAATGGGATGGTGTCACCTGAGCCGTTTGGATGGTTTCACTCGAGCCGTTTGGATGGTGTCACCCAAGCCGTTTGGATGGTATCACCCAAACCATAAACCATGGTGCCACCCGAGCTGATCAGACACCACCATCCGAACCAAAGCCCAAGGATAAGAAGATGGGCCGAGCCGAGCGAATGGACGGATGGGGCGAGATAGTGAGCCCATGAATCAAAGCCCATGGCGATGGCAGGCTTTGCTAAAAGGAAATCTCGAAAATTAGGAAATCTTCCTTATCCCTTTAGTAGTCGCCCTAGCCGACTTAGAATTGTATATATATCCGTGTACTTTTGCTCTCATACAAAAAGCTTTCTAAGCAGCTTAATAAAATACCATCATTGGATCTATGTTTGTGTTTTTGGTGGTTTCTACTCAGAAGTTTCGGAACTCTCTAAAAGACGTGACGAATTTAATTGGCGTGGATTTACACTCCCACAATAATTTATCAAGACGTTATCAAAAATAGCTCTACCAGGGACAAAGGCTGTCTGGTTCTCCGAAATCAGATTCGGTAACACCAGTTGTAACCTCCGAGTTAGAATTTTTGTAATGATCTTATAAAAAATATTGCAAAGAGTAATGGGTCTATAATCCGCAACCTTTTTAGAGGCTGTGATTTCCAGAATCAATCTGACATGAGTTTCATTGAGGCGGCTTGAGAAAGAGCTGGTGGAGAAGAAATTCCGAACCTCCGAACAGATAACCTTTTCGATAACTGGCCAGTAACTATGATAAAACCCTGCTGAAAATCCATGCAGTCCTGGAGCTTTGCTTGGGTGAATTGCAAAGACTACATCCCGGATCTCTTCATTACTTCGAGGCGTTATCAAAGTCTCATTGAGCTCATGTGTCATTGCTGGAGTTATCGCCTCGTGAACAACACGAAAATCACTTGGAGAGTTTGTCGAGAAGATTGATTGGTATTTCTCCGCAATAACGAGAGTAATGTCTGGTTCCTTATGTTGAGTCTGACCTGCTTCATCCTCGATAGTGGTGAACCTATTACAAGTTTGGTGGTTCCTAGTAGAAGCGTGGAAAAAAACCCGTGTTACGATCTCCACTATGTAACCACAAGATACGACTCCTTTGTTTCCAATAAATCTCTTCATCTTTGAAGGCTTTCTCCAGGTTGCTGTGAGCTTGCCAATCTCAGACGGGTTTGGGCAAGGGCTCGAAAGTGCTACTTCAATAGCAGCTTGGGTCTCACGGATGAGCTTGGCGCTATTGAAGTTTTGGTCTTTGGTCCATTGAATCACTTCATGGCGACAGTGGCTGAGTTTATGATACACAGAGTTTTAACCCTATATAAACTACTGCAAGTGCACAACAAGTGTTGTAGTAATGTAGGGATCGAATCCACAAAAACCAAGTATCACACTACGAATCCTTAAGAATGAAACTAAACTAAGATAGCAATATGGTGGTTGTATGCAATATGAAACAAAAATAGCAATTAAAGCGATGTAAATATCAATTAAACGAAACATTAGGTTAAGGGCAATTAGCAGGAATTCAGAGATCATGAATCCAACAATTATTCAGGAAACAAATAAGCACAATCTTGAACTCAAACATGAATGTATAACCAATCCACTGTCGTGGTATCAATCACTTTATCTAGGAACCTAAGATTCTAAACTGTCATTGGAACTTATAATTCTAAACAAGCATTAGCGAGCATGTTTGATTTGTTCATGAATTGCCTTAGCATCAACTTTCGTTGGCTAAGGAAAATTCGCTCACCTATGTTCTATCAGATAATCTATAACACTTTTGATGAATATATAAAACTCTAAATCATAGACTAAGTGATCAATTCAGTCTAAGTAATAAGAACAATAATAGGTGAAGACAACAGATGATAAATCTCTATCTATGTCTAGTTCAATGATTCCTCTTGAAACCCTAAACCTAACTGTGGAATTACTCAGACATGGATGCAGAGAAACAAAAAGAAGATGAAGAAAAACTCATAATCAATAAAATAGAAATCCAAAGGGGTTCAGAAATCTTCTCAGAGATGTAGAGTCAGAGATTCATGTCCCCAAAGTTTACAAATTGCAAAAACCAAAAGTCTGAATAAAATAGAAAGTGTTGCCTCAACTGTAACACCCCTGGACCGATCTAAGAACCAGACAGCTCAAGAATGCTACAACTGACGAATACAACAGACTGTTCGACTAAGTCCTCAGAACAAATCCAAAGACTCGGTCGATCCATCCGACGTACCATCCCTCTAAACCCTGGTCTAAGGCTTGCCAATCTGTACCAGAGACTAGAGTTGTGTGACAAATCTAATACCATTAGACACTCGTAACTTTTTAAGAAAAAAAATTTCTTATTACAAAGTATAGTACATCGTTAAAACCGTTACCAAAACCATATCGATGAGAAATTCCCGAGTCAAAATCGTACATATTAAACACTATGCCACTTTAGAAATACAACGCAAACTACACCGATGACCAAATGTCCGATGTTCCCTCTATGGCTTCCCGACGATTGGTTACCTGTAAGGAAGATAAGGGGTGAGTAATCTAGCATTACTCAGTGAGTCTGGCTCCCTTAACATGCATAATCATTCCCAACCAAACCCAAAATAGCAATCAGTACTCAACAATCATTCATGTCAACAATCAAATAACAAGGCATCTCAACACAAGATCCGTTTCCCAACATTAAAATCAATCAAAAACCAATAATCCAAGACAAGGCAATCAACCAACCAGGTAATCAACCAGAATTATTACTCGCGGACACCACCAACTCTATATGCAATGCATTTTGTTCAATTTCGATAAGGCCTTGCGGTCCCGTCGTCCGTTCCCGGTCCCCACATGGATTTATAGCCACAAAGGCACATAAACCCCAGTTCCTCACTGAACTCATACACCGTCGTGTATACCCGACCCTGGGAGCTACACAAGTTCATGTCGCGTTTTGCGCAAGTTATCTTGTAGCATCTACCTATGCCATTAATCGTGTCTTACTTTCGGGAACGTCGGATGCCTCACATCAGGTTAACATATGCATGAACCTACTAGAGAACATGCATAATAACCACAATAACTCACAACCACCACATGGTCTCATCCTAACCTAAGTTCCACCGAACTTAAGCTTGCGACTTCACCCGGATACTTCTCACTAAGCATTCATCACCACAATCCCATTTCCACACATAGTCTCATAATTAGCTATGCTCAACCAAGTCTTAAGCTAGAGAATCCACACACACATCATCACAAACGTTTATCACAAGATCAATAATGCAATCCAACATGAATTCCGCTTTAGAAAATATTCAGTATAATGCAATACGTCAAGCAATATACTTCACTGAATATTAGCACCAAAACAACTCAATATGCATTCAAACATCATGCTTATACTTAGTCAATTTCACATAAATTTACTAAGAACCTCAAGCAACACTTTTAACGAAATACACATACTGTCTGTATAAATGGATCAGCTCAATCATTTTGCATTCCACCTGCATAACACTTTGTTAGCGCTTAACCCATACTTTTACCGAGTTTTACTACTGTTTACCGATCAATCATGCACAACCATTTCTATAGGTTTTCCTTAGTAAAATTCAGCAACTCATGCACAAAATTCTAGCATGTGCGGTTCCACCACAACTCTGATGGAGTCTCGAAGCCCATGCTCAAATCTCATGGCTTTCGATCGATCATCTGGAACAATATGAGCACCATACCGAGATAAGCGATCAAACTCAGACTGATATCCTCTCACTGTCATGTCTTTCTGCTTAAGCTCCTCAAACTTCATTCTCAAGTTGGACCTTACCGACTTTGAAAAATACATATCCATGAATACCGTCTGAAAATCATCCAAAGTCAACTCCATACTAGGACGAGAGGTAACAATGCTTCTCTACCAATGTTGAGCCTCTCCTGCAAGTTGATGAGTAACCATCTGCAACTTAAAAGCCTCCAGAACTCCTAAATACCCCCCAATGCCTCTTTCACTAGATTGAGTCATTTCTCCGCCTCCATAGGATCAAAAGAGCCTTCTAATTTCTGTAGGCCAACTTCTTTCTTGAACCAATCCTGCAATACCCAATAGTCAGGGTGAGGGTTTGCCTGCTGCACATGCTGTGGGACAGCTGCCTGAAGTAACTGCTGCAACAAGGCTTGCCAGAACGCCACATTTTGCGCAAACATTTGACTCATAGACTGGAACATTTGTCGCATATCATCCATTGGGAGAACGTTTGGTGAAGGAGGTGGTGGAAGTTAAGGACCTACGGGAACATGAGGGGGAGTTCCCGGAGCAGCTGGGACACCTCGACCACGGGGAGCAGCACGTCCACGTCTAGCGATCTAATCACGATTGGCCAAGACAAAAAT
Organism: Pseudoturritis turrita; assembly: GCA_900406555.1. Taxonomy (NCBI): domain Eukaryota; kingdom Viridiplantae; phylum Streptophyta; class Magnoliopsida; order Brassicales; family Brassicaceae; genus Pseudoturritis; species Pseudoturritis turrita. The sequence continues at coordinate 147,604 of OVBL01000291.1, read as the reverse complement.
TAACACTTAGACAAACTCCAATATCCGGAAACTGATACAATAATCTCAAACCCACAATCCTATAGCGAGACAAGGTACTATTTTTTATTTGAAAAAAAAAACTCATCAATTTGGACGAAATTTTCTGAAAAATATATTTTGGGTTTAAAACTATTTTAAGTAAAAGCAACGAAAAATGTTTTTGAGCACCAGAGTTTCGTAAAACCATGCTCTGATACCACATGTAACGCCTCGAAAATTTCAAGAGAATTAACGAGACATTACTAAATAAAATAAATGGGTAGAAGACTTAAAATCATTATTTTTAAATGCAAACTCGATTAAAATATAATACCATTGCTTTGCAAAATAAAAATATTTGTCTCGCTCTGACCTGAAACCCCACAACCACAAACAAGCTTGATCTTTGAACTTCAATTCAAAACATGCAGAAATCAAGCGACGTGAGCGATTGACTATCGCCCAGTGAGCAGAAACAAATACTTTAAGCTATATACCAGCACGACTCGACTCTGCAGCAAACAATGTTCACTTGCTGGTACACCTAAGTCTAATCCGGCTTTGCAACATATTAATTGTTTTCAAACAAAATATTTCAATAAACTCATAAAGCCACATTGCTCATTTTCATAAGCCTAATTGCTCATGTTAAATCACGATTTACATAGAATATATAAGCCTAGTTGCTCAGAATATATAGATATATAAGCCTATTTGCTCAAATAGATAAGCCTATTTGTTCTTATATTTGGAATCAAGTAGTACATTATTACAATAATGTAATCCTATTGGAATCAAGTAGAGATTTTGATTTATGTTATAAGCTTATAATAAGATTAAATTACATTATTATTCCATTACATAATTATATAATGATTTAATTATTAAATTATTAACTGGATTATGTAATACACTTATTATAAGCTCGTCATATCTCTACTCGCTATTTTTATATTACTCAATAGGATTACATTAATAAGCAAATTGAGCAATTTGCTTAATAATAAATTTATTATTAATGGAATAATGGAATACATTAATGAGTTTATCACGTAAATTAATGTAATCCTATTACTCATTAATAGGATTACATTAATAATAAGTTACAATAATGTAATCATATTGGAATCAAGTAGAGATAAACTTACGTAATATAAAATTACAATAATTGAGCAATAATGTAATGAAATCAAGTAGTACATGATTACTCATTATGATTTAACAATAATGTAATCCTATTTTGTATGCACAAACATACAAAATTCTATAGATGAATGAGAAGAAATTTAAAAAATACCATGAATTCTTGGGCGTCCGATTTTTTAACTAGTCGGAGAGATCGTCGTATCTCTACTCGCCATTCGTGAGTCATTTCATTCCATTTAATCATCTTAATAACGCATCTACTTACGAATACAATGTGTGTTGCAGGTTCTCATAAACTTAGGTTTGTAATTACGTATATATATAATTTTTTATTACATAATAAGCTTATTATATTTTTTTTTTTAATTACATAATAAGCTTATTATGTAATGGAATAAAAATTCAACTGAAAGATGCGGTTCCATGAACCAGAGACTTATACTACTAAAGTATGAGTCTTTTGAGTCAGTAGCTGACGAAGAATTCCATATAATTAGCTTTATATACATACAGAATTTTGGCATATAAATGCATAAACATACAAAATTCTATAGATGAAAGAGAAGAAATTTAAAAAATACCATGAATTCTTGGGCGTCCGATTTTTTAACGAGTCGGAGAGATCGTCGTATCTCTACTCGCCATTCGTGAGTTATTTCATTCCCATTTAATCATCTTCATAACGCATCCCCTTACGAATGCAATGTGTGTTGCAGGTTCTCATAAACTTAGGTTTCTAATTTGTCATGGAATAAGATTATTACATTAACTATTATGTATTAAGTTTATTACGTAATAAGCTTATTATGTCACCATAATAAGTTAATTATTACATAATAAGCTTATTATTACAAATATAATTACATAATATTACATAATAAGCTTATTACATAATTATTAATGTAATTATTACATTATTACATAATAAGCTTATTATGTCACCATAATTAATGTAATTATTATGTAATAAACTGGTTAATGTAATAATGTAATTATTATGTAATAAACTGGATTATTATAACTATTATGTAATAATGTAATAATGTAACTTATTATGTAATTCAGTTAATTAGTTAATTATATTAACTAATCTAGTCACCATAATTAACTAATTACATTAATTACGTCATCATAAATAGTTAAGTACGTAATTAATTTGCATTTGTAACAATTGTATACCTATTACAATTTTTATGTAATAAGTATACAATTATACATAATTGTTAATAAGCTTATTATGTAATAATGTAATTATTACATAATAATGTAATAATGTAATTAATAAGCTTATTAATTACATAATAAGTTGATTATTACACAATTATTATATAACTAATGTAACTATGTAATAATGTGACTAGATTAGTTAATGTAATAAGCTTATTATGTCACCATAATTAACTAATTAACTGAATTAATATCCAAATAAAGCTGACTGAATAATGTAATAATTAAATCTTTACATTAATGATTTAATTATTACATTATTAACTGGATTATGTAATAATATAATAAGTTCAGATTATGTAACAAGCTTATTATGTAATCAGTTTACGTATTTACTAATCTAGTTATGGAATTATATTAATTGAGTTAATAATGTAATAATTAAATCATTAATATAAAGATTTAATTATTACATTATTCAGTGAGCTTATGTCCATTAATCTGACTAGTTATTCCATAATCTAACAGAACTAATTACATTATGTCCAAATAAAGCAAAACTTCATTTGTAAATAAGCAAATTAATGTAATTATTCCATAACAATTGTAAACTTCAATTGTTAATAAACTTATTACGTAGTCAGATTATGTAATAAGCTTATTATGTAATAAGTTTACGTATTTACTAATCTAGTTATGGAATTACATTAATTCAATTGTTAATTAATGTAATTAAGTTAATTAACAATTGAAATTTTGCTTTATTTGGACATAATCTAGAGATTTAATTAGTTATTCCATAATCTAACATAACTAATTACGTAATTAACGAATTAACTAGTTATTCCATAATTACATAATTGGTCAGTCAGCTTGGGTCTCATAGAGATTATGGTGAACCTAATTAAATCTTTACGTTAATTAACAATTAACTAGAGATTAACTAATTACATTACATCACCATTAATTACATAGTTACGAATTAACTAATTATGTAATTAACTTCAATAGAGATTTAATTAGGTTCAGTAATTAACATAACTCTATTACCATAAAACCTAATTAAATCTCTATTGGGTTAATTATTTGTTATTATGTGAACCTAATTTAATCTCTATTGAAGTTTATCTCTATTGGGACATAATCCGTAATTAACTAATTACATAATGCATTATGGTGAAAATAGCAATTGAAGTTTTGCTTTATTCGGTGCATTACATAATTATATTAATCTTCTAATTTATTTGGTGCATAACTCAGCCGCTGTCGCCGTGAACTGGATTCAATGGACCAAAGACCAAAAATTCAATAGCGCCAAGCTCATCCGTGAGATCCAACCTGACTGGCCGGATTATGTGAACCTAAGTTTATGACTTTTATTTGGTGCTAATATTCAGTGAAGTATATTGCTTGACGTATTGCATTATAAAAAAATTAGTTATAGAAGATTTTGTACAATAATTTATTTTGGCATATACAATTTCCATTAAAATAGTAATTTAATAACATATAATTTAAATATTAACTAATTAGAAAAAACTTGTAGCGATCCCAAATTTAAAATTTGAATTTTAATATATTTTGCTTTTCTCTATTTCTATTTAATTATTAAGGGTGGTCTAGTTCTTTTATTTTAATAACAATTGAGTAAATTATATATATATATATATATTATTTTTTTAATTTAAAATTGTGTTGTTATATTAGTTTTGATTAAAATATGAGTTACTTGTCGAAGTGTGAATCCAAATCTAATGCAACACTTTGTTGGACTAAATAAACATATTTAGCACATGAGTCATTAGTACTAATTTTTTATTTTGAATTGGGTTAGTAATTTATTATATGGGCCTTGAATTACGGCTAGAGTTTTTGATCTCTTCCATCTTTAGGTTCTATTATGTGGCCGCTCAATGACTGGCCGGATTCTAAGTCCGATCAGTCAGCTTGGATCTCACGGATGAGCTTGGCGCTATTGAAGTTTTGGTTTTTGGTCCATTGAATCAGTTCACGGCGACAGCGGCTGAGTTTATGATTTTAATCCCATTTTAAGACATAAAATTTTGTGCACAAAATTCTAGCATGTGCATGAGATTACGTGAAACCCAAGCTGTGAAATAATAGTCAAAAAAAAGAAAATATCATCACAAACGGAAATGGGATGCTAATTCTCTATTGGGTTTCTAAAAATAACAAATAAAGCAAAACTTCAATTGCTATTTTCCAAAAAAATCAGAGACTGTTCCAAAAATGATTTGAGAGGCTTAATTTTCATTTGCAGTAATCAGAGACTGTTTTCAAACTCTAATTCTCTATTGGGTTTCTAAAAATACCAAATAAAGAAAAACTTCAATTGCTATTTTCGTTTCATATTGCATACAACCACCATATTGCTATCTTAGCTTAGTTTCATTCTTAAGGATTCGTAGTGTGATACTTGGTTTTCGTGGATTCGATCCCTACATTACTACAACACTTGTTTGTGCACTTACAGTAGTTTATATAGGGTTAAAACTCTGTGTATCATAAACTCAGCCGATGTCGCCGTGAACTGATTCAATGGACCAAATACCAAAACTTCAATAGCGCCAAGCTCATCCGTGAGACCCAAGCTGACTGACCGGATTATGTGAACCTAAGTTTATGACTTTTATTTGGTGCTAATATTCAGTGAAGTATATTGCTTGACGTATTGCATTATATTGAATATTTTCTAAAGCGGAATTCATGTTGGATGCATTATTGATCTTGTGATAAAATTTGAGATGATGTGTGTGTGGATTCTCTAGCTTAAGACTTGGTTGAGCATAGCTAATTATGAGACTATGTGTGGAAATGGGATTGTGGTGATGAATGCTTAGTGAGAAGTATCCGGGTGAAGTCTCAAGCTTAAGTTCGGTGGAACTTAGCTTAGGATGAGACCATGTGGTGGTTGTGAGTTATTGTGGTTATTATGCATGTTCTCTAGTAGGTTCATGCATATGTTAACCTGATGTGAGGCATCCGACGTTTCCGGAAGTAAGACACGGTTAACGGCATAGGTAGATGCTACAGGATAACTTGCGCAGAATGCGGTAGGAACTTGTGTAGCTCCTAGGGCCATGTATACACGACGGTGTATGAGTTCAGTGAGGAACTGGGGTTTATGTGCCTTTGTGGCTATAAATCCATGTGGGGACCGGGAACGAACGACGGGACCGCAAGGCCTTATCGAAATTGAACAAAATGCATTGTATATAGAGTTGGTGGTGTCCGCGAGTAATCATTATGGTTGATTACCTGGTTGGTTGATTGCCTTGTCTTGGATTATCGGTTCTTGATTGATTTTAATGTTGGGAAACGCATCTTGTGTTGAGATGCCTTGTTATTTGATTGTTGACATGAATGATTGTTGAAAACTGATTGTTATTTTGGGTTTGGTTGGGAATGATTATGCATGTTAAGGGAGCCGGACTCACTGAGTAATGCTAGATTACTCACCCCTTATCTTTCTTACATGTAATTAATAGTTGGGAAGCCATAGAGGGAACATCGGACATTTGGTCATCGGTGTAGTTTGCGTTGCATTTGTAAAGTGGCATAGTGTTTAATATGTACGATTTTGACTCGGGAATTTCTCATCGATATGGTTTTGGTAACGGTTTTAACGATGTACTATACTTTGTAATAAGAAATGTTTTTTTCTTAAAAAGTTATGAGTGTCTAATGGTATTAGATTTGTCACACAACTCTAGTCTCTGGTACGGGTTGGCAAGCCTTAGACCAGGGTTTAGAGGGATGGTACATCAGATGGATCGACCGAGTCTTTGGATTTGTTCTGAGGACTTAGTCGAACAGTCTGTTGTATTCGTCAGTTGTAGCATTCTTGAGCTGTCTGGTTCTTAGATCGGTCCAGGGGTCTTACAGTTGAGGCAACACTTTCTATTTTATTCAGACTTTTGGTTTTTGCAATTTGTAAGCTTTGGGGACACGAATCTCTGACTCTACATCTCTGAGAAGATTTCTGAACCCCTTTGGATTTCTATTTTATTGATTATGAGTTTTTCTTCATCTTCTTGTTGTTTCTCTGCATCCATGTCTGAGTAGTTCCACAGTTAGGTTTAGGGTTTCAAGGGAATTTATGAATCATTGAATTAGACATAGATAGAGATTTATCATCTGTTGTCTTCACCTATTGTTGTGCTTATTACTTAGACTGAATTGATCACTTAGTCTCTGGAAACATGTGGCCTAACCCATCGAGTTATTTGGACTTTTGTAGATGAGGTCCAAATACCCCTAGGACTAGCCCTATAGACCAACTACACAATGGCGGTAAGAGATTCGCCTAAACTAGTTACACATAGCAAAGGATAAGAGAAACAATAACTCAAGTGATGTGCAAGCCGAAATCGTTCTATAATCATTTCCTAGATGACCAGGAAAGGAGTATGCAGTTGATCACATCTAGATGAAGGACTACTATATCTTATCAAGAGCGTCACTCTATCGAACCATGAGATTCTCTTTGAAAATCCCTTATTTCCAATAATAAAACTACTCAGACATGATCATGCAAACCAAACCAATCCCTTATTCCCTTATTCTGGCATTTAATTTTTTTGAGGGTAGAATAGATAAGTCCATCCGTAAGAGTGTGATCTATAACGACCCAAAATTTAAAATTTAAATTTTAATATAGTTTGCTTTTCTCTATTTCTCTTTAATTATTAAGGCTGGTCGAGTCTTTTATTTTGATAACAATGGAGTAAATTATATATATTTTTAAAAAAAGAAAATTGTGTTGTTATATTAGTTTTGATTAATATGAGTTACTTGTCGAAGTGTGAGTCCAAGTCTAATTCAAAACTTTGTTAGACTAAATAAACATATTTAGCACGTGAGTCATTAGTACTTATTGTTTATTTTGAATTGGGTTAGTAATATATTATATGGACCTTGAATTATGTCTAGGATTTTTGGTCTCTTCCATCTTTTAAGTTCTATTATGTGGCCGCTCAATGACTTAGGAGGTATTATGTGTGCCAGGGCGGATCTACATATGGTAAGTAGGGGGCAGTTGCCCCATTAAAATTTCCAATTTTCTTTTGAATTTTTAAACCTCCATTTATTTGCCTCCATATAAAAAAAAAAATTTGTCCCCATAAAAGATAATTCACTCTCGAATCTCCAAACTCAATTTATTGGTCATTTATTTCCTTTTTTTTTTTACTAGCCCATTTATTTTCTTTCTTTTAGCAATATCATGTTTCCTTTTTTAACTGCAAACATTAAGCACTTATTTCCTTAATATACAAAATTATTTTATTTGCTTCAACATAATTTTCTCGTTTCCTTCTTTGATTGATTTTTTGAAAAAACAAATAAATATATATCCATCTTTTTGTTAAAATTTATTTATTCACCTACTAACTAATGTTTTAAATTACTAAATGACAATAATAGATATTTTTAAGTTTTTAAACATGATTAAAAACATATTACACAAACACATATATATATATATATATATGTGTGTTTGAAGCATAATTTTTTTTTTTTTTTTTGTATTACTCATTTCATGGGAAAATACGATTATTTGTGTTTTGTTATCATTTGTATCTAAAGTTCATAAATTATTTTAGAAATTTTTAATTATAAATTGTTCAATAATAATAATATTATAGATTTTATTTTGACAATATATATATATATATATATATATATATATATATATATATTATTTGTCCCCAGTAAAATAATATCATGGATCCGCCACTGATGTGTGCCTGTGTGTGTGGAGGAGGGGGGGGAGAATTCGTGGGTGATAAGCTTGTTAAGGAGAGTTTTCCTTCCGTCTTCCTCGTTCTTGAGATTCATTCGTCGCTAAGTTATTTCTTTTTTCGTTTTCAGTTGTAATTGTGAGTATTTCTTCACTTTATTTATTTTGAGCTAATCGTGAATATGCTAAGTATTTGTTTCTATTGGATCATGAGAATTTTTGGGTTGGTTATATGTAAACTAATTATTAGCTTTATCAAAAAAAAAAAACTAATTATTAGCAAGCATGTTCTATTTTATATATATGTTTGTGATTAATGTTGATTAGCAATCTACATGTTATTCAATTACTTAGTGGAATATTAAACTGATTTATTTGGTTGAATTTGTTTGGTGAATTATTCTGATTTTGAATAGTGAGATATATTTTGGTTAAGTTAAGGATTTGAGTAGTTAATAATATAATATTAAATTTATGTGGTAGGCTTATATATGTGTGTGGTATAATCGAGCAATTAGGCATATATTTATCTGAGTAAATAGGTTTATATGTTATGAGCAATTAGGTTTATTTATCTGAGCAAATAGGTTTATCAATCTGAAAAACTATATATGAACAAATGGGCTTATCTAATTGAGCAAATAGGCTTATATATCTATATATTCTGAGCAGTTAGGCTTATATATTCTATGTGAATCGTGGTTTAATATGAGCAATTAGGCTTACGAAAATGAGCAATGTGGCTTTATGAGTTGATTGAAATGTTTTGTTTGAAAAACAACTAATATGTTGCAAAACCGGATTAGACTTATATAGGTGTACCAGCACGTGAACATTGTTTACTGCGGAATCGAGCTGTGATGGTATATAGTTTAAAATATTTGTTTATGCTCACTGGACGACAGTCAATCGCTCACGTCGCTCGATTTCTGTAGGTTTTGAATTGAAGTTCAGGGATCAAGCTTGTTTGTGGTTGTGGGATTCCAGGTCAGAACGAGACAAAAGTTTTTATTTTGCAAAGCAATAGTATTATATTTTAATCAAGTTTGCATTTAAAAATAATGATTTGAAGTCTTCTACCATTTATTTTATTTAGTAATGTTTCGTTAATTCTCTTAGAATTTTCGGAAAATTACAGGATCGAAACTCTCTTCTAGCATATGGACAAGCATATGGACAATCAAAGATCTCCCAGCAGTTACTATTTTCTCCTTCTGTCAACCTTTCTCTACCTCTTATCTCCCTCCGCTCTCCTTCTAATAAAAATGATGATAATTAAATAAATTTTTCAAACGAATCACATATTTTTTTTAAAACAAAAAAATTGCAGCATCAACTTTTTTTATAGAAAATGTGACTTGGTGTAATTTATATTATAAAAAGATTAGTAAACGAAAATATGGATTAAGTATATAAAAAGATTAGTAAATGAAGGATCTTCCATTTTTTTTCCAAAATTTATAGTATTTAAATCGATCTAGTGGTCTTCCAGATATTGTCTTTTTCAATTGCCGCATAATCCTTTTTTGAAAAACAATCTAATGAATATTATTATTATTATTATCATCAAAATTAATGGCTAAGATTAGGCCTATCAGTTTAGGTTGTTCGATGTTGAGTAGTTCGGATCAAAAAAATTCTACAAAAAATAACCGCAATAAATTATGGTTCGGTTCGGGTTTTGATAATTTTACCAAATTAAACATAAGTTTTTGGATTTTTTTTTTAATTCAGTTAAAATCGAATAAATTCAGATAATTTAGAATAGTTTGGTTCATTCGGTTCGGAATTTAAAAATAAATTGTGAAATTTGGTCTAAATTCGGTATAATTTGGTTAAAAAACCGAAAACCCAATATGTTCGGTTGAACCGAACCAAAAATCGAATCAATTTTAATATTATGTCGATCAGTTTAATCCAAATAACAGAACTAGAACCAAAAACTGAAAATTTCGATTCTGTTCGGTTAAAACATCTCGGGCGTAGCTAAGACGTTGGTTGGGGACAATGAATAGGTAGCTGGAAAAAAAAACAAGTTACTAAAAATGTGAACCAAAGTTTTCCCAAAGATAAAGCCAATTTTGATAATGACTCATCAACCTTTTTGATATTTTCATAATAAAAACTGGAAAATGACAATTTCCTTTTCATAGTTATATCAACTAGAATATGATTCGCGCGATGCGCAAATTTTTGCAAATTTTTTTTTAATAATTTTATTAGATTTAGCGAGAAACAATTTAATTTATCCAGTAGATTATTATTTATGTTTCATAAAAACAATCAATTCTTTGTAAATACATAATAATAATTGACTTAAAATGAAATTAGTTGTTTCTCTTATCTACTGCATGAACATGAAAATATGAAGTGGTTTTCAACCACTTTGATATAGATGGTTACTGTTTGAAAATAAATATGTTTGTTTAAAATTTGGTTAACTGCATAGATTTGACAATTGGATAAATCATGTTTATCTAAATAACCGATTAAGATTTTTATAATAAAATAATCAATTATTGTAGGTGATCTCTTGGTTCTATTGCATAAATAGATGACAACACGTACATATCTATAGATATCTTTGTATATAATGCATGTATGTATAGGCAGAGAAACATGGGTGTGCCTTTTGTTTGTCCAAAGCGATGCTACAACCCTAACAGTGGCCTATAATATATACCGTAATTTTCCTTATATTTAGTTGATATATGTATTATATGTTTATATGCACAACATCGATTCAGAGTGAAAAAATATGAGGATCAAACCGTAATCCCACACCACATTTGCTATAGGAATTTTAATTTCGAAAAAAATTTGTACACTCACCTAATTTATACTTACTTTTTGATTTTTTGGCTAGTTAACTCAAAACAAATTGCCTAACTCACGGTATATAAGTCAACAATTTAGAAATGTCACGCCAAATTTGGTTCTCGTGGAATAAAAGGGATGACTCACCAATGTTTATCTCAATTATATTAAAAAATTTATTAATTAATTGGGAGTTGACCCAAAATATAAAAATAATAATAGAAGATTGTGTGTACTTATTGTTAGTTAGGATATACTCGTATATCTCTTGGATAGTTAGGATCTCATTAGATATGATCTCCTTGTATTTATACGTTACTGTGATCAATGGAAACATCATCAAGTGTTCTACACTTACATGGTATCAGAAGCCCTCTGATCTCGCAATCTCTTCTCTATCTCATCTCTCTCTCCTTCCTCTTTCTCTCTTTCTCTCTCACCTTTCTTCTCTCTGTCGCGATGGCTGCTACCACCACACCCACATCTACCTCATCTGATAAACCATTTGGCATCAGTCAGATTCGAGCGTACATCCCTATTGTCCTCGATCTTGATAAGATGAATTACGATATGTGGCGAGAATTGTTCGAGACTCATTGTCTCACGTTTGGCGTTCTTGATCACCTTGATGGCACACCTGCTGCAACTCCGACCGCTGAGAAGGTTTGGAAAGAGCGTGATGGTCTCGTAAAGATGTGGATTTACGGAACCATCACCGACTACCTCACAGAGACAATCCTCAAGCCCAAAAGCTCTGCTCGAGATCTCTGGCTTGCCCTAGAAAATCTGTTCCGCGATAACAAGGAAAATCGTGCCCTTCAATTGGAAAACGAGCTTCGTACAATCACCATTGGAGATCTGTCCGTGCAAGAGTATTGCCGCAAATTAAAATCTCTCTCTATTTGCTAGCTAATGTCGATTCACCAGTCTCATATCGTTCCCTTGTTATGCACTGCCTCAATGGACTCAATGAAAAATTTGACGGCATACATAACGTCATCCGCCACCGCACACCATTTCCCAGCTTTAGCACCGCTCGATCTATGCTCCAATCCGAAGAAGACCGCCTGAAGAAGCTGATTCGTCCATTGGTGTCTGCAACAGCCAATGCGTCATCACCAAATGTGCTCTATGTTGCTGACCAGACATCGCCTTCCTCCCCACAACAGAACTACAATCATAGAGGAAACAACAAGAATTACGGTCATGGCGGTGGACGTGGTAATCGTGGACGTGGACGCCACAATAACTCCGGTCTGATGTCAACGGGGAACTCAGGACAGCCATACTTTGGGTCTCCGCAATGGGGTTACGGGCCTCCTCAATGGCCATATCCGTACTACCCATCTCCCTTGCCGTATCAGGCTCTGTGTACTCCACCTCCTCGGCCCAATAGCATTCTGGGCTCGTATGCTCCTCGTTCTCAATGCGAGGCCCATCTCATCCATGATACAAATTATGAGGCAGGATCCTCGTCTATGGTGCCGACAGCTCTCGCACATGCGTTCAACACCATGTCACTTCAGGAACCCGCTGATCCATCGTGGTACATGGACACATGTGCCACTGATCACATCACCGCTCAGCAAGGTACTCTCACTTCTGTTTTTAATTCGAGCATAACTCCTTCTGTGTTAGTTGGTAACGGATCTTTTGCTCCTGTCACAAAATCTGGTCATGGTACTTTGTTCTCTCCTTCACGTCCTCTTCTTCTTAATAATATTCTGGTTTGCCCATCAATCATCAAAAACCTTATATATGTCCGTCGATTTGTCACTGATAATCGATGCTCTGTTGAATTTGACCCTTTTGATTTCTCTGTTAAAGACCTACAAACCCAGCAACTTCTTCTCCGATGTGACAGTCCAGGGCCGCTGTACTCGGTGACACCATCAAGATCCTTCCCACCTCCTCTTGCTCTCACCACGGGTAGTTCACTTTGGCATCGTAGGTTGGGTCATCCGGGCAGTTCAATTCAACGTTCTTTAAATTCTTTGGGTTTCTCTAATAAGGCTGACATGACAAGCATGTGTTATGCGTGCCACTTGGGTAAAAATGCTCGTCTTCCATTTTTCTCCTCTACTTCTATTGTTACTGAACCATTTCATATAATTCACTCCGATATTTGGACTTCTCCCGTTCTAAGCAACAGCGGTTTCAAATACTATTTGTTGTTTATGGATCATTTTTCTCATTATGTTTGGGTTTATCCACTTAAAAAGAAAAATGATACATTTGGAAAATTCTTGCAGTTCTCAGCTTACGTTCGAACTCTATTCAACAAAACTATTTGTGCCTTACAATGCGACAACGGGGGAGAATACACAAATCGTGAATTTCTTGATCATTTGGCAGCCTCTGGTATTGATATTCGTCTATCATGCCCGCACACTTCTCAGCAAAATGGACGAGCTGAACAAATGCTCCGTACCATTAATAACCTTGTGCGAACTCTCATTCTCCAAGCTCATCTACCATACACATTTTGGGCTGAGGCTCTTTTCACAGCGGTTCATACTATCAACCTTCTCCCTTCTTCTTCCATCAATAATCTTATTCCTTTCTCTCGCTTATTCAATAAACATGTCTCTTACTCTCACCTTCGGGTTTTCGGTTGCTTATGCTACCCTAACGTTTTATCTACCTCTCCTCATAAGCTTGCTCCGCGTTCAATAGCTTGCATTTTCTTGGGCTATCCACCAAGTCATAGAGGATATCGTTGCCTAGATATTGCCACAAGGAAAATCATTATCTCTCGACATGTTAAATTTGTCGAAGATATTTTTCCTTTCTCAGCTCTCCCATCTTTGCCGATTCCTCCACCATTTCCACCTCTTCCTCCTCCACTCTCACCACCTACGCCTCTTCCTACTCCTCTTGTCGGCACTCCTCCGCCGCCAGCTCCACCACAAGCTCAAAACCTCCACCCAATGACCACTAGGAGTAAGAATGAGATTACAAAACCTCGTATCCCTTTATGTCTTCATACAGACAATATCTCTCCTATTCCTTTCTCTCATGTACAGGCTGCAAAAGATCCTCACTGGAGTAACGCTATGCAGGTGGAAAATCATGCTCTTATTAAATGCAGAACGTGGGACTTGGTTCCACGGCCTCCTACTACTAATGTTCTTCGTTCTATGTGGTTTTTCCGTCCTAAGTTTGATGCAGATGGAAAGCTCGCCCGATACAAGGCACGCTTGGTAGTCAACGGTAAGTCACAACAACTTGGCATTGACTACGATGAGACATTTAGTCCCGTCATCAAACCAGCTTCTATTCGTGCTGTCCTTCACATCGCCCTTGCTCGAAACTGGCCGCTCCGTCAACTGGATGTGAAGAATGCATTTCTCCACAGTGATCTTGAAGAAACGGTATACATGTATCAACCACCCGGATTCGTTGACAAATCGAAACCAGACCACGTTTGCTTACTCCGAAAATCTCTTTACGAACTTAAGCAGGCTCCGCGGGCGTGGTACAATAGATTTGCATCCGTGGCTCAAAAGATTGGTTTTCGGCAAAGTCATTGTGACAACTCTCTATTTGTTCTCGGTCGTGGCTCCACTATGGCGTATCTTCTGTTGTACGTGGATGATATTATTATCACGGCCTCCTCCTCTGCGTTACTTGAGAAGATAATCTACGCACTTGGTTCAGCCTTTGAGCTCACTGATCTTGGCAAACTCCACCACTTTTTCGGTATTGTCGTCACGTACAACACTGATGGTATTCTTCTCAGCCAACAAAATTATGTTGCAGATATTCTTCATCGGGCTTCAATGACAAACTGCAATCCTTGCAACACTCCGGTTGATGCTAAAGCCAAGCTTGCCGCCGATGATAGTCTGCCTGTTGCTGATCCATGCTTCTACTGCAGCCTTGCTGGTGCGTTGCAATATCTAACTTTTACACATCCTGGCATCTCGTTTGCGGTACAGCAAGTTTATCTATTCCTACATGATCCTCGGGAGAATCATCTAACGGCTCTCAAGCGCATCCTACGCTATGTCAAAAGCCCCATATCTCATGGTCTTCAAATTCGCAAATCATCCACTACGGACTTGGTAGCCTACTCTGACGCCGACTGGGCTGGGTGTCCTTCCACATGCCGATCCACATCTGGTTATGCTGTGTTTTTTGGAGACAGCCTTATCTCTTGGTCATCCAAGCGCCAACACACGGTGTCCCGCTCTAGTGCTGAGGCAGAGTACCATTGTGTGGAAAATGCTGTCGCCGAGACATCATGGCTCCCTAACTTATTCTTAGAGCTCGGCTGCCCTCTCTCCAAAGCTACCATTGTCTATTGTGATAATGTCTCTGCGGTATACCTTTCAACCAATCCAGTCCAACATCAGCGCACCAAGCACGTGGAGATTGACCTCCATTTTGTTTGCGAATTAGTATCTCTTGGCCAGCTCCGCGTTCTCCATGTTCCCTCCTCGATGCAGTACGCTGATATCTTCACGAAGGGTTTACCTTCTCCATTGTTCGCAGAGTTCCGGTCCAGCCTGAACGTCCGCCATCCTCCCGTTCCGACTGCGGGGGAGTGTTAGTTAGGATATACTCGTATACATATTTGTTAAAATATTCAGTGTATATCTCTTGGATAGTTAGGATCTCATTAGATATGATCCCCTTGTATTTATACATTACTGTGAACAATGAAAACATAATCAAGTGTTCTACACTTACACTTATGTTTTTTTATAATGTATTTTTTCCGTTGACAAAACTATATACAGTAGAACTTTTATAAATTAATAATCATTATAAATTAATAAAATTATTATGGTTTCAAGTTGGGCCAATGTAAAAATTGACGAAATTCGATAAGATAATAAGATAATAATTTTTTTAAAACTCCTATGTAAAATATGGTTCCAATAATAACATAAATTAATAATTATAAATCTTATGCGCATATATATATATCTAAAATAATTTAGTAATGTATGACTCTAGTGTTGTATATTTTCTTCTTAGAGTTGGAATTTTGTTGGAACTAATCTCTAATTTTTCTTATTGCATCAAAAATTTGTGGTGTTGTCATCTTGATCTTCATCTTGTTGAAGAGTTCTAGACGTGATAATTATTTTCTTATGATTAAATACTTCCAAAAGTATTGTTATCTCGTTTTCAACTTCATCATCAATAACAAGAATTGTAGCTGCAATTTTTTCTCATTTTCATATGGATAGTCAAATAAGCTATTAGCATCCATCTTATTATGATAACTGAGATTATTAACATAATCTATAATCTGGAATAAGATGAATATGTAAACAATATATAAGAAATTTAAATAAATAAAAAATAAAAGAATTTGTATGAACTTTTAGGTAAAACTTTTATTTAAAATAAAAGAAATTTTTCAAAAAATCATAGACTAGAAAATCACTCTATAAATTAATAAATATTAATTTATCGATTAATTAATAACTCTATAAATTAATAAATTTTAAGAGTCCCAACATTATTAATTTATAGAAGTTTTACGGTAGCTCTAAATGACTCAGGTGTGACTTTTTTTAATTGCAAAAACACCAAACGGTTTTCGGATTAATGTTAAGAACAACAGTTTTTTGTCCATAAACTAACAAAATTGCTTCATGTTATAGAGGAAACAAATTACCATTAATTAAAGAGGAATTCTTTAAAATACCACTAAAATATGTTTTTGTTCCAAATATACCATCACTTAGTTTTTTTCCAAAAATACCACTAAAATTTTTGTTTTTCCAAAAATACCACAAACACTAAAAATGAGTTTTAAAGGTTTATAATTTAAATTTTTGGGTTTGGGTTTAGTATTTTGGATTTAGGGTTTAGTTTTTAGGGTTTAAAATTTAGTTTTAATTTTGTGTTATTTTTGAAAAAAAAAAAAATTTAGTGGTATTTTTGAAAAAAAAACTAAGTGATAGTATACTTGGAACAAAAACTTATTTTTTGTAGTATTTTTAAGAATCGCTCTTAATTAAACAATGTGGTATTTTGGCAAAACAGAAAAATCAGTTATTTCAATATTTTGCTGGTGCTATTTCTTTAAGAAGTACAATTTTGAAAACAAAAAAATTGGTACACCTATTTTTTTTCTCTTCATTACCCTTTTAATAATAAATATCCTATTATTAAAAGAGTAATTCTCAAAAATACCACAGAAAATAAGTTTATGTTCCAAATATACCATCACTTAGTTTTTTTTCAAAAATACCACTAAAATTTTTCTTTTTCCAAAAATACCACAAGATTAAAACTAAACTTTAAACCCTCAAAATTAAACCCTAGATTCTCAAACTAAATCCTAACCCTTAAAAACTAAACCTTAAACCCAAAATACAAAACCGAAATCCAAAATTTTTAATTATAAATATTTAAAACTCATTTTTAGTTTTTGTGGTATTTTTGGAAAAATAAAATTTTTAGTGGTATTTTTGAAAAAAAAAAAAATGATGGTATGTTTAGAACAAAAACATATTTTATTGGTATTCTAAGGGTAATGAAGATAATTGTATGCTATTTAGCAAATTGTTCTCCTTTTTTCCTATATTTGAAATTGTTCGTAAAATCACAAAACCACTATGTTATTTGCTCAAGTCAGTCACCAATCAAAACCTATATTTCAACATAGAAAAAACAAAACTAAAAGTGATCTAAACCAAGAAGTGAAAAGCTTGATCATCAAACACATTATCAGAATCAAACCACTGCATTTCATGAGTCAAATCTTCAATCACCAAATAGATCTCTTGACAAAGAGGATGAGATCGATCTTCAGCATTAAAGGCATAAACTTTGTTTCTAATCTCAATCGAGCTCCAACCTGGAACTTTCTTCACACCTTTCTCCTTCATCATCTTCTTCACAGTAGCTTTTTCTTCCCATTTCTTGAGATCACTATACATATGAGACAGCAAAACATATGTGAAATGATCTTCTGGTTCGATCTCTAGCAAATGTTTAGCCACTTGAGTAGCCATTTCTATTTCCCCACAAGCCCTGCAAACTCCAAGGAAAGTTTTCAACACCATTGGATCAGGTTTCACTGGCATTGATTCGATTAGCTCTTTCGCTTTGTTCACAAGCCCTGCTCTGCCTAAGAGATCAACCGCTGCTGCGTAGTGCTCCATTCGAGGCTGGATTTTGTAAACTGGTTCCATCGAGTTAAGCAACTCGAGTCCCTCTTGTACCAAACCGGTGTGGCTACAAGCTGTTAGAATTGCTGTGAAGGTTACGTGGTCTAGTTTCACGTTTTGGTTACACATTTGGGAGAAGAGATCAAGAGAGATTTGGCCTGAACCGTGTTGAGCATACCCGAGGATCATTGCGTTCCAAGCTATTGTACTGTGTTTGGAGGAAATCTGCTCGAAGCATTTTTGCGCATTCTCGATTACTCCACATTTTGAGTACATCAAGATCAGAGAACTGGTTACAAACTCGTTTGATTCGAAGCTTGATTTAGTGGCGAGAGCGTGAATCTGCTGACCTAATTGGAATGTTGCTAGGTCCGAGCATGATCTGAGCACGGCAGAGAAAGCGTAATCGTCGACTTCTATGTTTGAAGATCTTAAGTGGCTAAAGAACTTTACCGCATCCTCACTGGGACCCTTCTGGGATAAACCTGTCATAATTGAATTCCAAGAGACAAGGTCCTTAGATTCCAAGGATTCAAATAGAGAGAGAGCATCTTTCATGGCACCTGTAGGAAACTGAATATACATGGAGATCAATGCGTTCGAAACAGAAGTTACTTGTTCCAGTCCTTTCTTTATCACCAAACAATGCAAAGACTTTCCGAAGAACTGATCTTGTTCGCCAGAGCAAGCACTTAAGATGCTGGTGTAAGTATAAATATCGGCTTCGATCCAAGTCCTCTGCATTTCAATAAACAGTTCAAACGCAGACTCCTTGAGCTCATGTTTAGAGAAACCTGCGAGCATCGAATTCCACGTAATCAAGTCTTTTGAGCCACCCAAGCCATCAAAAACTCTCTTTGCATCTGACACTGAACCACAATCTGCGTAAGAGGTGATCATCGCATTGCAGATAGTAATCTCGTGTTGAAGCCCGAGTCTTAAAACCTTAGCATGAACTTGCTTCGATAAGTTATAAAACATTGGATCATCAAGCAAAGTAAGAAGTGGAGCAAAAGTGCCATCGTCCATTGTCAAAGCAGCCTTCATCTCCATAGAACCCAACAACCAAAAAGCCGTCTCGATATCTCTCAACTCCACAAATCCAGCAATCAAAGCATTCCAAGAAACAGAGTTGGGCTCTGAAATCTCCTGAAAAGCCTCCAAAGCATCTTCAACTCTTTCGCATTTCGCATACATATCAACAAGCGAACTTCCAACGTACACATTACACTCGTAACCTCCCTTTATAACCAAAGAATGCACTTGCTGCCCAAAATCGAGCCTTTTTCGAGACGCAATCCCTTTCAACAACCTACTGAAACTATACCCATCGCCACTACATCCAGATCTTCTCATACCTGTAAACAAACACCATGCACTGTCCAGTTTCCCACAGCTTGTGTATCCAGATATCATCGTGTTCCAAGACACGGAATCTCTGTGAGGCATTTCATCGAACAGCTTATGGGCATGACCCAGGAAGCGGAATTTCATATAAGAATCCAAAATCCTGTTGGATACGTAAACATCTGAGATGTAACCACATTTGATGGCGCAGCAATGTGTGGAGGAAAGCTTTTGGAAGGAGTAGAAAGAGCTCTCTAGTAGAGAGGCTAACAACGCTTTCATTCATCTGTTTTTTTTCTGTCAATGATTAGGGTTCATGTGATTCACCAGAGACAGTGTGACATATTTGGTAGGATTATAGCTTCTGCAATTTTTAGGGTTCGTGTGATTTTACCTCAAATTGCTGTAGGAAAGCGCAATGCAGAGCCAGGGGAAGAACAACAAAGTGACAAACAAAAAAACTCCTTTTTCTGATCAAAGCGGAAATTCTTATATATTTGTAATTAGTTTATAATTTTTGTTTGATAAAATATTTTATAATTGATTTATATATATACATTCTACTGGTTGTGGATTATAAAGTGGTTACTTAAGTAAATAGAAATAAATGTGAAAGTTTGAATTATAATTTCAAAAATTGTATCTTCGACTAAATTTGACGAAAATATCTTTGGTATTCTGCGAAATTCTAGAACTTGATAAAATGGTTTGTAACCGATTAAATATCAAAATTTATTTTGTTAACTAGTTGATATAAATAAACATTATGTTTTCAACAGTTGTAGCGGGTGGAACAGAATAAATCGTTTGTAGACTAGACCGAGGCAAACAACAATCCTGTCCAAACCAAATTTATTTCTTTGATTTTGATGGTTGCAATAGTTGGGACGAACTAAACCGTTTATGAACCGAGAGCAACTCCAACCCAATATCAAATTTCGTATTGAAATCACACTAATTTTTATGTTTTGGATGTATTCAATTTAGCATTTGGAGTGATTTATTTTAATTTATCAAATCATATGTTATTGAATCATAGATATTAAAAAGTCTATTAAAATCCAGAAATCCGCTGTTATTGAAAATATACGAAGGATTTGATTTTTAATGATCTCAAGGGATTTCAGAAAAATTTCAGAGAATTTCTTAGTTAAAAATACAAAAAACCAAATCTCATGGTTTTACGTGGGATTGCAGAGAATTTTATAATAAATTTCCTAAAATCACACAAAATCATTAAAATCATCTAAAAACTCATTAAAACTCAAATCCCTTTAAATCTTAGATTGAATACACCCTCTTAGTGTCCCAATTTTTCTTCCATTTCCAACCACATCACCAAATCTCACACTAAGAAAAAAACTTCTATTATTATATTATTAAATTTAAATTTTATTTTATTTTTTAATAGTTTGATAAATATTAATTATTCTTATAACTGATTAATTATAAGTTAAATACAAGATTACAATCGGTGACAACAACAAAAAAATTACAATCGATAAATTAAAAATAGCGAAAAATAAATTACATCGTACTAATTTTATAATTTTATGTTTTTAGTGTTTTAATTGCACTTTAATATATATTTTTAATCTTAATCAGTTTGCGTATTAATATAGATATTTTGTGCAAATTAAAATTTCATATTAATTACAATTACAATTTTATATTATTAAAAATGAAAAACAAAAAATAAAATGACAAAATAAAAAATTATTGATGGTATATTTATTTTTTAGTTGATAACAACAATTTAATTATATTATTAAATGAAAAATAAAAATAAAATAATATTTTAATTTTTGGGAGAATTTTAAAAATACCATTTTTATGATGCTTTTTTTTAAAATACCATTTGTTGTTGTCAATTTTCAAAAATACTCATTTTATACATTTTCATAAGATCATATATAAAGATTCAAAATTTTAAACATTCATAATAAGGTAGTTATATTAATAAAAAATATTTATAAACATTTATAAGTTATGTTTTAACATGAAAAAAAAATATAAACGTTTATATGCTAAGTTGAAAAGGGGTATCTTTGAAAATGTTTTCAAACAGGGGTATTTTTGAAAAAGGGCATCACAAAAGTGGTATTTCTCAAAATTTCTCTTAATTTAATTTTTAGAGTTTTATGAACAGTATCACACCATATTTGATGTGGAATATGCCGTTCCATTGGAGATGGAATCACACCAAATTTGGTGTTTTAGAATTCGTTGAATTGCTCTAAACCATTCTATTTTTGAAATCCGTTGTAGACAAAATTTGTTTCTTCATAAAAATGTTCGGCAGTTTTTTATATGGATTGCATCCAGTACATATTCTACTAGGGCTGGACAAATTATTCGTTAGATTCGCTCCGATTAGATATTCGCTTTGATCCGATCCGAAAAATCCGGATATCCGTTATGAATTAGAGCGGAGCAAATAGTAAAGTCTAGTATCCGTCTAAAGCGGAGCAAATCATAAATACCAATTATAAAAATACGCATATCCGCTCTGATCCGTATATTACTAATATATACATATAATTAGATTTATAACGTAGATTTGCATTTTTAGACTTTTTAAATACATTTGGCTAAAATATTTATAGTAAAAATAGGTAGATACTAGTTTTTTAATTGAAAACTACGTGATTGATCCGCATCGTGTGTGGGTATGAAATGTTTTATGAAAATAATTTAATTTTATTATTTAATAACCCGATTTTACCATTTATAAAAAATAAATATACATTATTGTTTGTTTTAAATTTTTGATGCATGTAGAAAATTAATATGTGTCGGATAATATTTTTAATATTATGAGTATTATCTTAAAAATTAGGGTTTTTCCGTTTTGTAATTTTTGTATTTGTGTTGAATTAAAAAATAAACGATAGATAACATATGTAAAATTTTATAATTAGTGAAAAAATGTTTTAACAAATTAGAAAAATTAGATATGATGAGAAACAAAAGAGACACACAACTGCAATCTTCAAAGAAAAAACACAAAATCAAGCAAAACACATTCCTTATTCTTCTTTCTAGGTAATTCACCCGCGTCATGCGCATGCATAGAAAATTTGTAAACTCCGTTAATGGTAGTGTTATCATTCGTTCATATTTTATTTATTTTTGGTTTTGACATTTGTATAAAGTCTGTTAATTGTAGTAATTATCTACATTTGTTTTATTTATTCTTCTCGGTCTTTGTTTCTTTTTTTTTCTTCTTCTTCCGACGTTTCGTCTTCTTTTCATCATCTTCTTTGTCTTATATGACTTCTTCATTTTCTTCTTCTTCTTCTTCCGATTTTTCATTGTCTTCGTGCTCCTCTTCGGGTTTTTTCTTTGTTTTTCTTCCTTCTTGTTCTTCTACTTATTCTTTTTTTCTTTCTAAAATTGTTATTTGCATCCAAAGTCGCTAGATTTTTTTATTCTACTCCGACTTTGTCTTCGTTTTTTTCTTCCGGTTTCGTCTATTTTCCTTCTTTTTCCAATTTTTATTCTTCCACTTATTTTCCTTACTTTTTTCATCGTCTTTGTCTTCTCCTTCATATTTTTCGTTGTCCTCTTCTTTCCGTTTTTCTCCTACTTCTTCTGGTTTTTCTTCTTCCTCTTCTTTTCCTCTTTTTTTTCATCGTCTTTGTCTTATCCGACTCCTTCTTCTAGTTTTTCTTAGTCTTTATCTTTGTCTTTGTCTTATTCCTCTTCCTCGTCTTCGAACTTCTCTTTAGTTTCTTCATCGTTCTTCTTATTCTTCTGTTTTTTTGAAGGATTGTTACTTGCGGCTGAAGTCACTATATTTTTTTTTTTTTGATTTCTTCGTTCTTCTCCGACTTCTTCTTCGTCTTCTTCATTTGGGGGTTGTCTTCCTGTTCGTTTTCTCTTCATTCTTCTTCCAATATTTATTATTCCCTTTCTTTTCCTTTTTCTTCTTCACCGTTTTCCTCTACTTGGAGCTCTTCTTCTCCGTCTTCGTCTACTCTAACTTTTTATTCTTCTTCCAGTTTTTCTTCGTCTTCTTCTTTCAATTTTTCTGTTTTCTTCTTCCGGTTTTTATTTATTTTTCTTCTTCTAGTTTTTCTAGTTTTTCTTCTTTATCCTCTTTCTATTTATAAGAGTTTAAAAAAAGATGAAGAATTTTAAGGACCTATCATTATAAATTAAAGGTGTTTCGGGATTTATTTTATTTTGAATGTGTTAGAAAGTATAGCGATTAGTGAATGGTGAGTGGCTTCCTAATTTATAGGACTATGTTACCATTTTCCATTTATTTTTTATAAAGAAATCATGATTGTAGATTTGCTTCTTGTACTTTTTGCTTCCTGTATATATGAGAAAAAACAAAAAGAAAGATAGATTTAACTATTTTTTGGTAAACTTGGTGGTTTTAGAGGTTTTTCTCCTTTATTATACTAAAACTAAAAACTAAAGACCAAAGAAAATATCACAACATTAGCTACAAATCTTAATGATTGTTGAAAATACTATCGTAGGCACAATTATACGATTTTTATTAATGCGTAGCCTTTTAACCCATTAAGATATCTGAATTTTTTGCTGCAAAATTTGATTTGTAGCTTAAAATAAATTTATATGGCTTGAGGCTCCAATAGTTGATCAGCCACATCTTCGCATTTTAGTTTGTATTACACTCGCTCTGGTTCACTGGAATCTCAAAAACTAATGATAATAAGCAATACCATCATGGCTCTATTGGTTAATCACAGTTTGACGAAGCCCAAGACTGTGAATCTCTCGTTCTCTCTAGAATTCCGCTTCCTGAAAAACCTCAATTTCCTATAAGCTTCAAGCTTCGGTTCCACATTTTCTGATAATTAATTTTAATAATTTTGACTGCCCTGCAAAAAACACCACATTGTCACGGTCTAATAATCCAAATAAAATTACCAAAAAGTAATCGCTGAAGTAATTAACACATAAACTACCAGATAGAATTTTCCATTTATCTCAACCTCACACGATACCAACGTCACAAAGCTAAACATCAGTCATGACTTCCTGAACCAATAAAAGAATAGATCAATGATTACCAAAATAGATTGATCTCTAGTTTTAGTAGGTTGGAGAAGTTGTTGAAAATGGTAAAAATTACTAAACCCATGAATTGCTAACGCCAAAGCAACAAAATTTAAACATCCAACTCACCCTTAAAGCATTATGATCATGACTCTGACACCTACGAATGGACCACCATACTTTTTTATCAGGGGCGGTTCTGCTACCAGAGTAAATGCCAGGGTCCATTTTTTTTTTTTTTTCATTACTTTTTATTGCAATTAAGGATCTAAAATTTATTAAAATTATACATAAAAGGGTCCAAAATTTCTGATTTATCAAATATAGATCAATTTGTTTAAATTTTTTTTTTTTGCACAGGGCCAAATTTTTTTTTGAGGTTTTTTGAGCCGTCCTGTTTTTTATCTTCCGGATCAGTGACGACTTAAAAATGGTGCGAAACTCTAAAGTCTAATATTTATAGGGAGCGGTGCGACTTGAGATGCATAAAAATTTCTCAACTTTCATAAGTGATTGCTTAAACTGCCTATACAGTTGATCATTCTTGTCGCTTTTCTGTAAAAATCGCATAGAAACTTTCAATACTTTCACTTAATAAGATTTAAACGAAACAAAATTTAAACGAAACAAAGTATAGAGAGGAAGAAATGATGAATACCATTCTTTTAGGAAGATATCAAGTTTTTTTAGTCCTCTTGTGTTTGATGGTTTCCAACAACCTGGAAAAAAAAAATTCATCAGCAAACGTATTTTGATATGGTTGTCAGATTTGAACACCAATTAACTGTGTTTCGTATGAAACTAATCTAAAAACCAAATAAAAATGGGTTAATTTGTTGAATAGCAAAGGAAAAATATATATATATAAAATAGCAAAAAAATCCTAAAATGGAAGGTGAGGACTGAGCCACATAGGGTAGATTTAGATTTGGTTAGATATTAAGTTTGATTTTTTTCTTTGCTATCTATGCTAATTTCCCAATAAAAAACACTAAACACTAAACCAATATACAATAAAACACGCAAAAAATTGGTAAATGAAGAGAAAACTATAGAAAGAGTAGAAAATGCACACATTATCTCCAAAAGTTGTTCTCTATATATATAGGGAACACATGGAGTAGGGTTAGTTTCGTTTAACGTTAAAAATTATTTTTAATTATCTTTTGGGATATTTTCATTTTTATTACAATATGATAAAAAAAAATCTAGGTAAAGGAATATATTATAGGATATTCGTTTATTCTTTTATTATTAATTATTTTCTCATAATTCCAAATCTAATAAAAGAAATCTTATTAATGTTTGTTTCTAAAACAAAAAATCTTTGAATTTAAAAGATAATATTGGCATATTTTTATACACCAATGATCTAAGATTTATTCAATCTTATAACTGATAATAAATGTCAAATAACAACATAATCGTAAATAAATAATTTTTTGTATTTAATATGATTTTTTGTATACCATATTATGATAACAAATTAAATATATTATATATAGCATTAAAATGTAATTTTTAGTGGAAGCAAGTATACAGTTTAAATTTATTTTGTCAACGTTAGAGAATCTGTTGTTATAGTAATTGGATATACGAATAATGTTGTTAAGCTTTTTTTTTTTGTAAAATTTTTTGACTTGTTTGAATTATTTATATTTAAATTGTTTTCAATTGGTAATGAGAAAACGCTAATATCTTTTTACAAAAAGAATTAAAAGATAGAAATATAATTTGAATTGTTCAGAAATTTTCGTAATATTTAGTATATTATTTTTAAGTAGCTTTTAGCCATGTCATCTTTTATTGAAAGACATGTCATCATGTTTGAAGACATGTCATGGTTTTTTTTTTTTAAAACCAATGAAATTAAAACATCTAACTTTTTTTCAATAATAACACTTCCCAAATAATAGTAAAAGGATATATTTTATTTCTTATTTTTTCTTAAATAAAAACACATGTTTTATGTTTTACCATTTTCATCTTCCACTTTTTATTTTTCTTTAATTATCTGGAGTAAAATTATGTAATTTAGTTTATTTATTCACTAATTAATTTAAATATTATACTAAAACAAAAAAATATAAAAAATATGGTGTTTTGATTTTTTTTTTTTTCTAACGGATATCCGTGAATATCCGTATATCCGCAAATATCCGGAAAAAATTCGGATATCCGCAATTTCGGATATCCGAAATTTTCCGAAGCAAAACAGATCGGAAAATTAGATATCCGACAAAAATAAAGCGGATCACAAATATTCAAAAATTACCCGAAAATATTCAAAAATTATCCGAAATACTCATAATTATCCATTTTTAGGATTTTGTTCGATTTAATTACTTTTTATTCTAATTATTCGAAAATACTCGAAAAAAAACAAAAAAAATTGTTAAAATTCAAGTAATATACTTAAATTGGTTATTTTACCCGAATATATCTACAATACCCGAATTAACCGGGGAAAAAAACAAAGACAAAATTATAAAAATTACTTAAACTACATGAACATATCCGACCTTAAATCTAAATATCTTTAGGTTAATTTATGTTTCGGGTACCCGTTCGGTTTCGGATTCGGTTCGGGTTTTTCGGTACTAGGTGTTGAGGACCCATTCGGATATTTTAGAGAAATCGGTTCGGATTCCATTCGGGTAATTTGGATCGGATTCTGTTCGATTTTTCGGTTTCGGGTATTTTGCCTACCTTAAAATTTAATTGCTATTTTTCCAATCATTTTCAAATTCCTTTCTATCCAATGGGATCTAAATATCTAATCAAACCATAACTATAACAATTAACAAACTAGCCGTTGTAAGCGCACTTCCATATAAGAGACAACTAGCCGTTACGCTCCTTTTTTTTTCTTTTTAATCTTTTTGGAGTAAAGTTTTTTTCTTTTTTCAAAATCATCAAAAACCCTAAGCGACGCTCGAGCTCTTCTGAAAAATCAATTTTGCTTCCACAAAACAATAAATTTTTCAAATCACACAGATCCTTTGATTCTTCATCTCAATATCGTTTCCATGGCGTCAAAAATCGCTGCTGCTAAAGATATCATCACTTTGCACGGATCTGCTGCCATCGTCAGCGAGTTTTTCTGTGCGTATTTCGATTTCTCAATCTCAATTTCGAATAATTTCTCACTTCTTTTCTCCTCGATTTGATGGTTCTTCCTCTTATTCTTCTTCTAGGTTACGCTGCGAACAGGTGAGAATTGGATCGGAACTTTCTGATTTCACCAAATCCGCTTTCTTGGGACTCTACGATTATGAAATTGATTTCGTTTGGTATAGTATTCTGTATAATCGTGCAGTTTATCCAGAGGAAAGTTTTGTGAAAGTGAAGAAATACGGTCTTCCGATGTTGCTTATAGAAGATGAGTCCGTCAAATCATTCATGTCAAATCTTACTTCTCAGATTTCCGGTAAGGTTTTTTAAGCATTTCCATGGTAGAAAAATCATAGATTTCTTTTGTATGATGACTTTTGTGAGTTTGCCTGAGACTTTTAGAGAGAGAGAGATATCTGATTTTTTTTGTTTGTTTTGGGGGTCTAAAGAATGGCTTGAAGCCGGTAAGTTGCAGAGAGTAGTGTTAGTGATAATGAGCAAGGCGACTGGTGAAGTCTTGGAGAGGTGGAATTTCCGGATCGAAACCGATAAAGAGGTTGTTGAGAAAGGGTGAGTTTTTCGAAAACTTGTCGATTGCGTTTTTCTTGATTCTTTGTTTTCATCATCTTATGAAACTTGCAGTGTATCGAGGGAGAAAAGTGACAAGGAGATCATGAGGGAGATCCAAGCTATCATGAGACAGGTTGCTTCCAGCATTACTTACTTGCCTTGTCTTGATGAAACATGTAAGGGAAACCAAATCATAGAAACTCACTTGTTTGGGTCTTATTTGGTTTCTCATTTCAATTGACTGTTTCTTTAGGTGTGTTTGACGTGTTAGCATATACGGACACGGACGTGGCTGTTCCATTCACATGGATCGAAAGCGACCCCAAGTTGATTGCTAATCCGCAGATGGTTAAGTTACACGCTTTTGATACCAAGGTAAGGAGGAGGAAGATACTCGAAACCTCTACATTCGCTTTGAAATGTCTTGAAGCGTATCGATTTTCATTCTCTGCAGATTCACAAAGTTGACACCCTCGTCTCATACAAGAACGACGAATGGGATGAAGAAGAGTAACGGAAGATGAGACACACGCAAGGCTCTTGAGAGTTCTCATGTTCTTAAATGGCAAGTGAATCCTTTATTCACACCTATGTCCGTTTTCTGTTCTGTTTCTGAAATTGTGTGAGAATCATGTACCTGTGTTGTGTTGTGTTGTGTTTGTTCAAAGTTAATCAGCTTTTTCATTATTTTCATTGTCTCTGTACCTTACATTGACCAATTTGATGGTCTTGGATTCAAAAAAACGATCTCTAAAGCCACTCAGATCTCTCTTACAATAACTGTCACAAAGATGGAATGTGCAAAGAAAGGGAGAGCATATTTACAGTGACTGATGGAAAACAAAAAAAAAGAGTATCGTCCAGCAGCTTTCTGCAGCACCCGTTTTCTCATCTCATTCCTCGGTATAAGACACCGGGCTGAAGATCATCCATATTGTCTATGTTCCGAACCATATTGTCTATGTTCCGAAACCCGTCAAACTCTCTCAGACATGTCCATCCTCGTCGAGCCAAGAAATCGCGATAATCTTCTTCCGTGTAGAATATCTTCTCCTCTTGATGGACTGGTAACGGATCGGATTCATCATAGTGGCACACTCTAACGGCTATCCCTGGATTTCGGTTTTGGATATTAAGAAACCTCTTACCAACCAGAAATCATATTCGACGAATAGCAGAGAAAGACTTTTTAGATTACTGCATCGAATTTTTACCTTCATCGACATGGAGTGTATAGTTCCCTAAAGGCATGTCTCGGTCAAGAGAGCGAACAACCTGTTCTTCATCTTCTATCCAAAAAGCTCGTCTTGTTCTTAATCTAAACGCGGATCTGATGGCTTCCTTGATTGCTTCAGCAGTACCATCAATCCCAAGTCTTCTTGTATAGTCTCCAAATTTCACTGTTATGATCCTCCCAACAAACGGCTGACCATCACTGCCTGCTTTAAACATGAAACCGAGAAGTAGTTGTCAAAAAAAAAAACAAGGAAACCCGACAAAATGAGTGGAACATAAAAGATCAAAAGCTTTTATGGTTACTTACCATTTACAGGGGTCTCTCTCCAATTCCAGGGAGGAACTCCATTTGCTGTGACGGCATCAGCAGAAGCAATGGCGAGAGGATGACCATCATGATCGAGCTCCCTTTCAAGATTTAGCGTCGGCCTACCATTTGCTGGACACATATATAACTCATATCAAGACTAAACAACTTCCACAAATCAAACTACCTTTCAAATTTCCTCCCAATAAGCCAAGACATTAGCACCGACATTCTTCATTGTTGCTATAAGTTCACTGATTTACGAGGCAATCACAATTTTTTGCCCAACTATTTTTTACGACCATCTCTCTAGTGAATGCAATTCATTGTTTAAAACAATAAATACCTCAAAAGAAGAAGGATTTCAACATCATTAAAAGGGAGGAGCTTTGGAAGTTGAATGGATGAACAAAGCAATGGTATAAAATCTCAAAATGTGAGATCAGTACCTTCAACAGATGCAAAGGAAATGCCGGTATCTTCAAAACCTACAGTAAGATAAAAGATATATCAAATGTTAAAAGAAAACAAGAAACACATACCAAAAGTCAATAGTTTACCACCAAATCTACTACTTTATACCATTAATGGTCAAAATCCTTTTTAGCACCAAAAGGGTAACAAAACTGAAACCAAAAGATCAATCTCTTCTTCTTCAATCTAAAAATTATACAAAAAACCTGCAGAAAACACGTTATATAAATAAACCCTAAATTCCAATTACAAGAACATCTCTGTAGCGTTTGAGGATCAGAGAAACTATCGTAGAGAATTAACGATCCTTAAAAACCCAAAATCCAAGCAAAAGATCCCACCTTTATCAGTAAATTGCATAAAGGGATCAACTTTAGCAGAAGAAGATGGAGTAGTAGTAGGGGTCGTCGTCTTATACAGTGCCACTTTCTTGTTTCTTTCTCTAAGAATGTCTTCAATCTCTTTGTAATACGACATCTTCGCTGATCCACTTCCTTTATCTTGATGCTTAGCTTTCTTAAACTCTTTCAACAGGTTCCTCCACTTGTCCGTACACATAGTCGGCGATCGATCAAACCCTTTCTCTCTCATCTTGGTCGAAATCTGTTGCCAGAGATGTTTGTTAGATTTAGATGTGTTGAAAAGACTGTCCATTTCTCGCCTTAAAGCGATTAAGCTTCGAGTTTCGTCTTGTACCCATGTCTCTGCTCGTTTCTTCGGTGCTTTGATCTCGTGATCCTCTCCACTACTGTCTCCGAGGATTATCTGGTGATGCTGATGTTGTTGTGGCGGTAGATCTCCGTTTGATGTAACTTCGATCATCATGTTCATGTCCCGTGATGTTGGAGAAGGATTGTTATCGGAAACAAACATGTTTCTCCCAGAAAAGATGCTGTAGGAGAAGATGCAGAGAAGATAAAAAAGACATTTTTTTTTTCACAACCATAGACGCGTGGAGTCAACGCGCTGTGTTGTGTCGCGTGAACAATCCCAACCAAAATCAAAGCTTATCTTAATTTTGTATATAATCTGGTGTTTATTATTGTGTGTTGTTGAAAACACACGAGACCAAGAAGAACAATATCCAAAGTTACAAACTTTTTTATGTATAACAATAACAGTGTCTCCAACAAAAGATGAAAGGGAACATATTTTTATTTTAAGAAAAAGATCATCTCCATTGAGCAAGGATTTCACCTGAAAAACCATTCTTGGAATCAGTATGAATATTAAGAAACATATGCAGATCGAGATAGAGATCATATATATGAATATAAGTGGCAAATTTACCTTAATCGAAATGGAGTTTATGATCTCGGTCAAGAAAAGCAGACAAACTGATTATTCTGGTTCTTGCCTAAATGGCAGCTCTGGTGGCTTCAGTAGTGAAACCATCAGTAGTGCCCAAACTCTTCTTATTAGTCTCCAAACCCAAACTCCAACTACTAAAACAGCTGACAAATCCTCTTTCTTGGATTTTCCTTTTGCATAATCTTTTCTTTTTTTTTCCTGACTTGCTCAAACCAAATCGAGAAAGCAGACGATGATGGCTTCTTCATCTGTTTCTCAAACTAAACTCATATCTGATGGTTCAACAGTACCATCAATCCCAATGCAGACTCTTCTTGTCAAGTCTTCAAATTTAGTTGTTATGATTCTTCCAACAAACAGCAGCTGACCATCACCGCGCCTGCTGCAAAACACTACTCTACTTCCATGATCTTTCTTTTTCCTGACTTTCTCATACCAAATAAGCATAAATGCAGATCCGATGGCTTCACCAGTACCATCAATGCCAAACTCTTCTTCTGTAGTCTCCAAATCCAAACAGCTGACAAATCACTGTCTGCTGTAAAGCACACTCCTCTCCCTCTTTCTAGGATTTTTCTTTTACATTATCTTTTATTTTTCTCAACTTTCTGAGAACAAATAAGCCATCAACATGTCGTATACAAGTCTCGGTCAAGATAGCAGACAACCTGTGCTTCATATCTGTTTCTCAACCTAAATTCAAATCGGATGGCTTCAACAGTACCATCAATGCCATTGCCGACTCTTCTTGTTGTGCTCTTTTCTTGGATATTACTATTCCATAATCTTTTTTTTTTGTCCTGGCTTTCTCAAACCAAATAAGCCTAAATGCAGATCTGATGGCCTCCTTCGATGGCTTCAGTATTACCATCAATGCCCAAAGTCTTCTCTGTAACACACTCACTCTGCTTCTTTCTTGGATATTCTTTTTACACAATCTTTTATTTTTCTCGACTTTCTCAAACCAATTTCGCCATGACATGTAGTGTAACAAGTCTCGATCAAGACAGCACACTAAATGCGAATCTGATGGCTTCAACAGTACCATCAATGTCATTGCCGACTCTTCTTGTTGTGTCTCCACCCACCAAACTACTCTATTTCTTTCTTGCATCTTACCATTCAATAATCTTTTTTCCTGACTTTCTCAAACCAAATAAGCCATACTACTATATATATAGGATACATTGGCAACTACACCCATGGGCAGATACAGTTCCCACAAACTACAGCCTACCCATGAAGAACTGAGCCATTCGATTCAAAGGGAAAAGAATGGCTCAGATTGGAATTCTATCCCTCGAGGGTTAACTTAGGGGTCGGCTTCGAACAATCAGAACACAGAAACTCCAGACAAAAGGTTTCTTCGTATTCACTATCATTGATGCACCGACCACATTGAAAACACCTCTGTATGCAAAGAGAACAAGCACGGCATTCCTCAGAACCAACCTTCTTCCCTTTACAATCTTCTGCTGGACAGTCATACACAAGCCTAGAATTCTGACATTTAGGGCACATCTCAATATCTAGCACCCGGTCATCATCACAGGACACACATGAGTCTCCTCTATGGTAAAAACGCGGCTTCTGAACAGGCTGCTCGACACCAATGTCTATGCCCAACAAATCAAACAATTCATCAAAGTAATCTTTAGTCACTCCAAAGAGGCCACCAATTCCTAAATGTTTAACTTGTAGCTTTCCCGCAGACTTCAGATCCCTCAAGATGCTCAACACACCATCGATAGTGATCCTTGTGCATCCAGGCACGCTAAGCTGCCAACCACAAAACAATACGAGGTTTAAATAAGATCCCACAAATCAATTCTACCACCAAGCACTTCTATAAAAAACTTACAAATTAGCTTTAAAGTAAAGGAAGAAAAAAGCTCACCTTGACTACTTGTGGGTTTCGCTCCAACACCCGCTTAAGACCATCATCTGTAATTCTCGAGCAATCTACGAGCCTTAAACACTGCATAGTGCCCTGAGCCCTCTCAGTTAAATGCAGTAGAGCCTCATCAGTGATCTTCTCATTCAACGGTTGACAAATGTGGATATGTTTCCACAGTAGCGAGTCATCGCGGACAGTAGTATGCAGAGACTTGCAAACCATACTGACCGAAAGAAGATCCTTCACTCCCAAATGATAAAGACAAAACCCAAACGCTGGATGAACGTTTGCATTCTCTCCTCCATTGGTGCAGCGATCACTGCTTCCTCCAACTTCACCAACATTCCTCGTATCCTCGAGGCTCAATACCTCATCCACACTGCTAGCAGATACAAAGGCACCATGACCATCAAATGCCCCACCAAACCCGTACAAAGACTCCGATCCATTATAGTACCCGCTACTCTCTGGGAATTCCTGAAACCGCATTGCATTGTTCCAAATGAAACTCAATCCAGCGAAAAGCTGGTGGTTACCATCACCAATCCCAATCTCATCTCTTCCATATTGGTTATAATCCACCTCCAAGTCCTCAAGCCATCCAGTAATGGCAGTGAAAGTATTGTTGATATCCATACCAAACGGATCAGATGGCAAGATATCAAGTATATCAACAGAAGCCGAATCTCCAACACTCCTTCCATAGTCAAAGCAATCACCTTTTTCCATACTTGAACACCAAGGCTGGGAAAAAATATCCCCATTTCTCTCAGAGATTCCATCAACACGATACCCATTGGCTATCTTCATTGGTGAATCCTCAGATAGATAGTGTCTATGTGAAAAATTTAAAGCCATTTCTTTTCTATTCCTCTATATACACTTGAAACCCTAAAATCCTTTTTGTACAAAAATCAATACTCGATCCCTGAAAAAGTGAAAACCCCCCTAAGATGAAAACAGATCAGATCCGGAAAAAAAAAACTATATTTTTTCTTTAGTGATTGATTGATAAGAGAAATCAAAGGAAAGAAGATTGATCTATAAGCGAAAGGAAACTCTTGATTTCAGATGGCAACAAAAAAATACTAGGCACCGAAATTCTCAGAGCTTCCTTTAAGGAACCCTAGAAACCACAAATGAAAACGATACGGAAACGCTAGATGAGACGTATAAACAACGAATTGGTGACGACGAAAGAATATGAATGAATAAATTGATTTGCTTTTTTTTTTGTTTTTTTTTCTGTTTACTCTTCCTCGATCAAAACTAGGGTTTTCAGAGAATTCGAAACCTAATTCCTAAACATTGACATGGAGGAACAAAGAGAAGATTTTTTTTGTTTTTTTCTTCTTTCTGTGGGATCGAATTGAAGAACCCAATAGAGAATTAGAATCAAAGAAACTCCTTTTAACACACGAAGAACACGATCAACGGGAAAACCAAACCGAACCCAGCAAAGAAATAAAAAAAAACAAGATCTCCTTTTCTGGGGAAATCTAGATTCTTTAAAAAAGACTTGGAATTTGGAAATGAAACACTTTGATTCAAGAAGAGAGAGAGAAAGAGAACGGGTTGGTGATATTCGTCGACCGAGTCAAGAGAGAAAATGATGGAAAGGACGAGAAAATTGTGCGAGAAAATCTCCTTTTTTATTTTTTGTTTTTTGGGGTCGAGATTTTACGAGGGAGAAAGGAAAAAAAACAAAAAAAAACAAAAACAGAGATAAGATTAGGGTAACGGTGAAATCGTCAAAGTCTTTGGGATGATGGACACGTGTCGTTTTTAGAGTTCTCTGTCATTCTTCTCTTTGTTTGATCTGTCGACAAATTGGGATAAATATTATTTTCTTCTTGATAATTTTATTATAGGATTTTGCAAATTATAAATATATATATATATAAACATTTTTAATGATCCATTAATTAGGCCCAACAGCCTTTAATTATTTGTCCTCAGCCTAGTTTTATTGTAAAATCATATTTTCAATTTTTAATAAACGATATATTTAGTGTGATTTGTTGTTTTGTCATCAATATAATTTATTTTTAAAACAACTGAATAATTTTTTTTTCCCGATTTCTGATGATTAATATAATAATGTGATATAGACTATATATCAGATTATGTTTGATGAAACATCATTATTACAGAAAAATGGTAATTTCTCCGTAAATAAATTGTTGCTATTTATGTTTATTAAATACATAGTGCCATGAGTTTAAGACATGTTTATTTTTGGTAGATATAAACCAAACCTATATATAAAGGCTAATTAAAATGTGGCATGGCAGCTAAGCAAAGCACAAAATCAGATAAAAGGAATGTGTTCTTAATTAATCGTAACTAACTATTTATAAAATCATGTTTAATAAGGGAAAAAAGGAATGTGTGCCAACTATATATAATTTGTTTTAGCAACACGTAAAGTTTGATATATAACGGGTTTTAGTAAGGAATGCTTCGTAGAAGAGTCTAAACTTCGAACATTATTAAAAAAAAGATGAAACTTCCAAGATTCTTCTCTTCTTTGTTACATATTTGAAAATAAAATAAAAATAAATATTTGATCGAGGAACACAACAGAAATCGAGTAGTTTTTAGGAGATATTAGTTGGGTCAATAGTTTATAGAATAAGTTAGACCAATGTTTATATAACAATAGAGTCATACGTCAAATAAAGAAATAATTGAACAGCCAATCCGATATTGATATTGAAATATATATATATACTAAATTATTATTTTTTTGTTAAAAGGATATTTGTTCACTTTCTTAATTGTCAGCTCATCCATAAAGTCTTTGGTTAAATGTAGAGAATAACAATAAGTGATTGTTCTTATCCAAAAAAACAAAAAACAATAAGGGATTGTTATCCTCTTCAAATGAGAAAGTGTAATGAGAGAGTGTGAGAGAGAATCGTCTTTTTCATTTTTTTTCAAGAAAATTTTTCCCGTAAGGATGTTAATATAAAGTCTACGAATTTTACAACAATGATTTTAATTTATATGCATATTTAATTTTTAGTTATGATAAAAACGCAAATTGATTATGGATTGAGTTTGATTTGCGACGTATTAGCAATGACTTATTCTGCAAATAGTTTGTTTTTTTAGTAGAATTTGGGTTTGATAGATTTTATTTGCGAATTTAACCGTCAAAAATGAGTTTACTAAATTTTGGTAGACACATGTTTTTAACAGGTAGGTTTCTAGTAAACCGAACTATACCAAATTTAAAAAGTAAACTATTTTTACCTCTTTGATAAAAAAAATTTGCTTGCCAATTTGTAATATATATTAAAAATATTTTTTTTATAATGTTTTGCGAGTTCACTAGAGTTAAGAGAGATCATAATGAGGTGATAAAACAAGTAGCTGAACCAGAGCTAAAAAATTAAAGCGAATGCACAAGGTCTATCAGACCCGACAAGAACATATGTGCATTTCTCGAAGGATTATGGCCAAACCATGATGAGTTCAGCCACAAACCGACTTGTTCCATAAACTTGATCCATCAGAAGCACACGGCAAAGTGTAATTGGTCCCATAATGGTTTGGACCAAACCGAAATCGAGCCTTCAATATGCATACCTTAAACCTACCTGATAGAGACATATGAGCACTTGTTGATGAATTACGGCCCAACCAGAAGGAATCAAGCCAAGACCCGACTTGTTCCATGACCCCGATCCATTATGGACACACGACAAAGTGATCCCCACTAAGAACAGACCAAAACTGATCGTGAACCATCCATCAGCCCGACATACCATATACTTGCCATATTTGGACATTTCCATAAATGGATCTAGACAGACATATATTTGGTATCCATGAGACCCTGCCATCTAGGAGTTGTTCACGACATCCTTAGCTGCACTAGCACCTACTAGAACATGAGTTGCACCTCAACTTACCTTATATGGAGCCAAAGAGAGCCATTAATGTCAAACAACTCTTTCCTATTGATGTGCTCGGACCAACTGAGTTGGAAACCCTCCACGACATCCAGAGACTTCCAAAACACCGATACTATCTACCCAAAATGTACGGATACAAAGAATCTCGAGGCTACCTTAATCCCATCAAATTTAAATATAACGGCTAGATAATTTTTAAGAGTCTTTTTTCTTTGATCTTTCACATTTATTTTGATTTGATTTTTTTTTTAATATTATTTTGATAACAACAAGTAGAGTCTATCTATCTACAATAAAATTAATCTAACTACAACAAACATCGACTCTCTTTTTTGGTCTTAAGACTCTCCTTTCCAACTAGAGGCTTTGGTTTGTGGTTGTTAAATGAGCTTTAGATCTGGAAGTCACTTTTCCCTTAGTTTTCGTGTCGAGTTTTCATATATGGGGCTAAGTTATTAGAAATCTTCAGAGAAATTAGGGTTTGTTCTTCGTGAGGGAGTTTCTCTTAAGAAGAAATTCGAAAGTAGTGGGTGTAGAAAGGCTCTTCAGGTGTTGTGGCTTTGATCTACGGTTCATCCGGGTCGATTGGAAGCAGGGTAGTGGAAAGAGGGTGTTATTTGAGTGGTTATGGTAAGATGTCTTCCAAACTTGATAAAGCGCTCTTGGCTTTGCGGTTGGTAGAGGATGATGAGCCTTTCGATCTTCCAGATCTACCAGAATATTATTCAAGTGAGAGGTTAGTGTTTTAAGTTTGGTGGGTAGAGTGTTGAATCCGGAGTGTCATAGCATATTTGGCCTGATATTGGACATGCCCAGGAAGTGGCAATTGTATGATAGGGTCAGAGGAGTGGCCTTAACAAAAAAAAAGTTCCAGTTCATCTTTAAGCACGAACACGATTTAGAGGAAGTGTTGAAGAAAGGTGTACATACATTCAATCAATGGACCCTAGCTTTCGAGAGATGGGTAGAAAAACCACCAGTAGATTATCTTCAACACATAAATGTTTGGGTGCAGATGCGGAACATACCAATCAATCACTATACAGTGGAAGCTATTACAGTGCTAGGAGAATTTGCAGGGTAAGTGGTCGAGGTGGCCTACAAAGGCACATAGCAAGGATTATTTGAGGGTTCGTGTCAAGTTTGATGTAGCAAAACCCCTGAGAAGATCAAAGATTATTAACTTGCCATCAGGAGAGACTGTTACGATAGTCTATGATTATGAGAGAGTGCAAAAAAGATGCTACACATGCCAGAGGCTCACCCATGAACAAGATCTATGCCCGATCTACCAGAGTCTGAAAAATGAGGGGAAAGATAATGCTTCTGTACTAGGAGGGGAAAAATAGAAGTCTTCTCAACCAATCATCAAGATGTTCGATCACTTTTTGGTGTTATTTTAGAAGATCAGGTTGGAATAAATCCTTTGACCGGGAGACCAAGAATTGCATAAGAGGTATTAGAAGGTATTCAACAATACCTCTTAGTTTCTAATGGTCCAGAGAGAATTGCTAGAGAGGAAAGAGTCAAAGGATCCTTATCAACACTAGTAAATGATCCTCTTGCTCAGAAAACTATGCTGAGACTTGAACCAGTTCCATTAATTTCTCAGAATGTGGATAAAGGAAAAAGAATAGTCTTTGACTTTGGAAAGCGGGATGAAGAGAAAGCTGAGAAAGATGGAAAGCAAGTTGAAATGAAGTTAATGGAATCAGCTATTAGAAGTGGAAATGCCATGGCCAGGTTACCAAGGTCAGATGTGACTCAGTCTGAAAAGATATCTAGAAGGGATGAAGAAGCTTGGTTCTCCTCTATGAGTTATTCTACGGGCAGTGGTATCGGCTTGTCTAGGGCCACATCATCCGGAACTTCACAAAAGAGGGGAACACAGAGGAAAAGACCTTCTAAAAGTAGAAGAGTAGCTAAGAAAGCAGGAGGTCAGGCTGTTGAAAGAGCGTCAGAGAAGAGTCTGGGAGTTAGTAAAGGGTTTATGGAGAAGAGAAAAGGTAAAGAAGGAGTAGAAGGTTATAAAGCAGTTGTTGCTTGCAGCAAAATTAAGGTAGTCCCAAAGGAGGGACTGCCCAATCCTTAATGAACTTTTTGAGCTGGAATTGCCAAGGAGTAGGGCGGCCTCAAGACTTGGTAATTCCCCGTCTCAAGAAACTGCGTAAGAAACATTTCCTTGAGATGCTTTTTTTTAATGGAATCTAAAAATAGTAGAAACGTATTAGTAGATCTTCATGAATGGTTGGGCTATGGTAGGGTATATACAGTGGAACCTATGGAAAGTAGTGGTGGGTTAGCTTTGTTTTGGAAGAACTCTGTTGAGGTTGATCTATTGTACATAGATAAGAACTTTTTGGATTGTAAAGTGAAGTTTGGCTCTTGCTCCTTTTATATCTCTTTTATCTATGGGGATCATGTAGTTAAGTATAGACCTAGATTATGGGAAAGGATAACCATAATAGGTATTCATAGGAAAGAAAGCTGGAGTATTGTTGGAGATTTCAATGACATCCTCCATAATGGAGAGAAGGTGGGAGGACCAAGTCGGGAGGAGAGCCTTTTCCAACCTTTTGGGAACATGATTAGGGCCTGTAAGATGACTGAGTTGCCTAGTCATGGTAATCCTCTGACTTGGGGGGGGGGGGGTATGAGATATAAGTTATGGGTGCAGTGTCAGCTTGATAGGTGCTTTGGGAACAAGGAGTGGAGTAAGATGTTCTCTGCATCCAATCAAGCTTTTTTGGAGAAGAGAGGGTCTGGTCATAGACCAGTTTTAGTGAAGTTATTATCGTCTCAGGAGGTTTACAGAGGACAGTTTAGGTTTGACAAAAGGATGTTGCATAAGCCTAGAGTTAAGGAGTGTATTGAGGAGGCATGGAATTCTCCTGGGTTCTTGGTTGAAGCTTCTGTTTCAGACATGATCCATTTTTGCAGGAAGGCCCTGAGTAAGTGGAAGAAAGAAAACAATACCAATACTTTTGATCAGATTCAACAGTTACAGGTTGTGTTAGAAGAAGAACAATCCAGTTGCAGGCCTTGCTCAATTAGGGTGAATATGCTAAAAAGAGATCTATTGGTGGCTTACAAAGAGGAAGAAAATTTTTGGAGTCAGAAAAGTAGGGATAGATGGTTGGATTAAAATCATCTAATAATTTGAAGATTAAAAGAAAAACTTCAGAAGCAAGAGAACTAGAGAAGTATCAAATAATGAAGATTGAAGAAGTAACTTCATAAGCAAGAGAACTAGAGAAGTAACAGACTGAGAAATAACTTCATAAGTTTGAAAACAAGAGAAGTAACTAAGATGTTCTTCTTCCACCTGAAATGACTTCATAAGTCAAAATCCTAGAAGTGAAACAGTTGTAAAAGATTTTTTTAATTTTAATATTTAAGTTTTTTTATGAATCCGCGGTAAAGTCCATAAACCGCACGTACCAATCCGCTATAGACCGCGAACTGCGGCGGTCTCAATCCGCTAGACCGCGGATAGGAAAAATGAAGTCCTAAACCGCTTGATTACAGGGTGGATCGGACTACGATCCACAGACTTTAATCCGAATTGACAGCTCTAGGACTCAAACTGTTAACCTAGGTAAGTCAGCTATTTCCTTTGGGGGAAAAATTGATCCTCAGTCTAAGTTTGATATACAAGAGAAGTTAGGAATCTATAAAGAAGGGGGAGCTGGAGTTTACTTAGGTCTTCCAGAATGCTTCAGTGGATCTAAAGTAGATATGCTTAATATCATAGAAAGATTGAAGAATAGAATGTGTGGTTGGTTTGCAAAGACACTCTCAATGGGAGGTAAAAAGGTTTTATTGAAATCTGTGGCTATGGCTATGCTAGTCTATGTCATGTCGTGCTTTAAACTACCTAAGAGCACTTGTATTTCTTTATCTAGTGACATAGCTAAATTTTGGTGGAATTCAGTTAAAGAGAAAAAAAGGGTGCATTGGATTAGTTGGGAGAAATTATGTCAGTCTAAGGAGTGTGGTGGTCTTGGGTTTAGAGATATTGAATATTTTAATCAAGCTCTCTTAGCCAAATAGGCCTGGAGAATTTTGCAAAAACCGGATTGCCTTTGTGCCAAACTGTTGAGAAGCAGATACTTTGAGAACAAGGACTTCTTGCAGGCTGAAATTGGACTGAGACCATCTTTTGCATGGAAGAGTATTGTGCATGGTAGATAATTATTGGTGAAAGGGTTAATTAATATGATTGGGAATGGGGAAACAATTTCAGTATGGCCTGAGCCATGGATTGAGGATGTGATTTGGAGGATTCCCCTTATAAAAAATATATTTATCAACCTGGATCTAAAGGCCAGTGACTTGATTGATTTAGATCATGGTTCTTGGGATAAAGTCAAGTTGGATGAGTTGTTCTTCCCTAGAGATGTGGATTTGATTACCAAGAGGAAACCGGTGGTTTCAAAGGAAGACTATTGGGTTTGGGATCATAACAGAAGTGGAGGGTATACGGTTAAATCTGGCCACTGGTTGGCTAATCAAAAAAAGAATCATAAGTTCATCCATGAGATGTCGGCTCTCCCATCTATAAATGTCCTAAAGGAAGAGATATGGTCATTACAAGCTCCTACTAAGATAAAAAAAACTTCTTGTGGAGAGCAATAAGTAAGGCAATCCCTGTAGCGGATCAGATTCTTGCTAGGAAAATGAAGACTGATACTAGATGTCAGCTCTGGAACATTTGGAAGAATAGGAATGCTTTAGTTTTTGAAGGCAAAAGATTCTGGGCTATGGAAACTATTCATAAAATCAGAGATGAAACAACATAATGGTTCTTAGCTCAGAGTGTGAGAAAGAATGACTCTCAAGAGAGAGAGTATCAGAAGCAAGAAAAGGGTTTATGGCTTGGAAACCTCCAAAACCAAACTGGTATAAGTACAATGTGGGGAGTGCTTGGTTAAAAGAGAATAGGATTGGCGGAGGAGCTTGGATGCTAGCTGATTCAAGGGGTAAGGTTATGCTGCACAGTAGGAGAGCTTTTCTCAGTCTTCCTAGTAAGATTGAAACCAAATTTCACTCTTTTGTGGGCTATGGAAAGTATGAATTAGCATAAAATAGAAAGGGTGGTTTTTGCGATTCAAGATAAGGAATTGGTAGAGGCTATCAAAAGCCCTCTCAGATGGCAGCTTTTAAGTACCAAGTTTCTTTAGTAATGAAAGCTTTGAAGAAGTTCAGAGATTGGGAGCTGGTTTTTGAAGGTGCAGAAGCAAATAAAGGAGTGTTTATCGTAGCTCAAAGTGTACCATATGAAGAAAGAATGCAATCGTATTTTGAGATTGGGGCCCCTAGTTGGCTTAGGGATAAGCCTGGATGTGATAGCATTTTTTCCACTGTGTAGTTTCTTGCCTTATTTTTCGAGAAGGGTTGTAATGCTGCTTATGTAGATCGAGGAAGTAGCCAATTTTTGGATTGTAATTAGTAGCAAAAACCTTGGTTATGGGTTCTAGGCTTTTAATATAAGTATATATTCAGATGGAAAAAGGGGAAATTACACTCTATATTAATCTTTACACCTATAATTAATTATCTAACATCATATAAAATAGAATATAGTAACTAGCATTTAGCCAAATTCCGATTTTACCCTTAATGAAAAACAATAAAGATTCATAAAAAGAAAAACTCTAATTCATCACCTCTTCTTTTTCTTCTTCTTCTTCTTCCATAGCTTCTGAGTTTTTTCTTCCTCCATCGTTTGTTTCTTCTTCTTCTTCCATTGTTTTTTCTTCTTCTTCTTCTTCTTCTTCCTCTTCCATCGTTTCTTCTTCTTCCTCCATCGTTTGTTTCTTCTTCCTCTTCTTCTTCTTCGTATGACACAAGCATCATAATCAATCTCGTCTCTCTCTGGTGATCCACAAAACCAACTCTCAATCACTTTTTCTTATCTCGTTGCCATGGATCAAAAATCTCCAATCGTGGATTAAGATGGAAATCGATATAGTTAACGATGTTCAAAAATTAATAGGTAACTATGTTTCTAATAATAGTTAACTATGTATGTTATTTTTTCCATTATGCAAACTATAATAGGTAACCACGTTCTGAACGTAGCTAACTATGTTTGTTTAAATAAGTAACCATCACAACAATATTTTCATGTAGTCAACTATGTCATGAAATTAGATAACTATGCTCTGAAAATAGTTAACTATGTTTTTAAATTGGTTTGGAGGAAATCTCTCGAAAAAGTATTTAGCGCCCATTTCGGCCAACTCTCTATCATCTTTAACTATTTTCTGAAAATAGTTAACTATGTTTTTAGATAGTTACAAATAATGTGACGTAGTTAACTATGTTATGAGATTAATTGAATAGGTAGTTTCGATGATAATAGTTAACTATGTTTTTAGATAGTTACAAATAATGTGATATAGTTAACTATATTATGAGATCAATTGAACAGGTAGTTTCGAAAATAGTTATCTATGTTATTAAATAGTCAATATTTGTTTTTTTGTCATCTTCTGATTCTTTTTTTTTCAGATCTACTTTTTGCAGAGATAAAACAGCAGGAACAATTTTTTCAGAGATAGATTAAGAATTTTTTTTTAGGGATTTTTTTTATTTACTTATTACCTAAAACATATCTACATAGGTAATTTCGTCCAGTTTTGTTTCTCTCTGCTATTTACCTAATTCCGAAAATGGAACTGCTACTTTCCCAATTATCTCTCTCAAAAATAATATTCAGCTAATTAACCAAAAAAAAAAGAAT
This sequence comes from Pseudoturritis turrita, assembly GCA_900406555.1. Classification (NCBI taxonomy): domain Eukaryota; kingdom Viridiplantae; phylum Streptophyta; class Magnoliopsida; order Brassicales; family Brassicaceae; genus Pseudoturritis; species Pseudoturritis turrita. The sequence goes on along the minus strand of OVBL01000291.1, from coordinate 103,613 downwards.
GCTTCTCAAAAGGTTTTGGACTTTGGGCAAGTCAGGCCCATCCATAAGGTCTTGGTTAAATGTAGAGAGTAACAATAAGTGATTGTTATTTTGTTCAAAAGGAATTGCAAGGAGAAAGTGTCATGAGAGAAAGAGAGAGAGAGAGAGTCATCTTTCTCATCTTTTTCCAAGAAAAATTTTCACGTAATATTTTTTGTATTACCGTCACAGGGAGAGACGTTAATATAAAGTCTGTAAATTTTACAACAACGACCTTAATTTATATGTAAATTTTAGTTATGACAAAATACGAATTGACTATGGACCGAGTTTGATTTGCAATGGATTAGCGACGATCCGCAAATGGCTTGTTTCTTGTAGTGGAATTTGGGTTTGACGTATTTTTACGTGAACTTAACCGTCAAAAATGAGTTTACTAGACTTTGGTAGACACATGTTTTTAACGACTAGGCTTCTAACAAACCGAACCATAACAAACTTAAAAAAAAATCTATTTTTACATATCTAATCGTAAGTTTATGCTTGCAAAATATATTGTAGATTGCATTTTGTAATATATTAAAAAAAACTCTTTTTTATGAGTTCACTGGAAGATATAAAAGGTGTTTTTTTTTGTAGAATTCAATTTCAAACACACAGAAAGAATACACAAATTACAAACTCATAAAACTAATTAACCATTTGATCTAACTTATCTATCAACTACTTATACAACTTCTAATGCACCATATGTGAACAAAGTGGAGAATCAGTGAACTGTTTTTTATGCTCATTTGCACGAGTGGTGTGGACAATTTCTCTTTTGGTTTTGGATGTGTTCATACCATTTTTTTTTTTTTTTGATGCTTTAACGCAAATTTGGTCCTATGTCTTCTCCTATAAAAAAAGAATGGGGAATTTATATCACGAATCAAATCTTTTTCATGGCTACTATAAAAGATTATTGAAAGGTAAAACCATTCATTTCCGTCTAAAAAGCAATGATAAAAAGATGGAAAATATTTGTGAATAGTTTGATCTCTCATCGTCATATCTTATCCCGAGATCCCCAAATTTTCAAACTCCACCTAGATAGATGCTGCTTCCAGCTTGACAGGTTAAAAATACAACGTAGATGCGTCTTATAAGACTTATCAAATGAATTGTAGAGTTGACTTGGTTATCCGAGATGAATTGGGTAAGATTGAGTTTGCAAAATGTATACCCGCGACTTTGTATGATGTTAGAAGGCGGAAAAGCAACATGGCTTTGTAGACGATTCACTTTGAATGCGACTCTAAGGACCTTTACCCGTGCAATTGTAGTCCTGAAGGAAATGGCCAATGCTGCAAAAGCTACCATGTACAAGAAGAGATTCGTAATCGTTACAACTCTAAACTGCTGCTATACAAAACGACGTCGTTACGTGGCTTCAAAAATTCATAATCATAATAAACACACAAAGTAGAGACTTGGCAGCCCAGAAGAAGAAGCTATTTGCACACAAAATCACAAAATAATACTATTATAAGATAATATATCAATTTAAAAAAAAAGTTTCATCTCGATCAAACGAAGACCGTTGGATCATCCATCGGAAAGAAGAATTATAACTGGATCACGAGAAGAAGAACAATTATTATTTTATATAACCGAAAAAAAAAAAAAAAAAAAGCAAAAAAGCAAAAATTGAAGGAAAAAAAAAAACAAAGGCAGAAATATTCATACTTCCAAAGGAAAGGGGAAGGAAAAAAAAAAAAAAAAAAAATTCTCAAGTCAACAAACAACAACGAAACGAAAGAGGTCCGAAGAAGTTTGAATGTTGGTGTTATCATCATCATCATCATCGTTTTAATCGTTTATTCTCATCTGGGTATTTCTCCTGTTGACCTCTAATTGTGTCATCGGCGACTTTTTCCTGATTTTTGTATAGCAATCTTGTTAATTTCATCGAAATCCCCTTTTTTGGTTTCAAGTCTGTAAATTCGTATTGTCTGAAAAATCCATTTGTGGGGGAAAATGTGCAGCTTTCGTCTTGTTTTGGTTCTCTGATTGTTTCGTTTTTGCGATTGTTTCAGAACTGGAATCGCTCGAAAGTTGGATTTTTTTCTTGGGTTTCGTACGAAAGGGCGTGTGATTAAGGAAGAAGAAGAAGAAAGGGGGCTTTTTGGCTTTGGTGATCTGGGGAAAGTTAGGGATTTCTATCGATTTCAGGTTCGTGATTTGATTCTGTTTATAGGCTGATCTAGGATTTGGGTTTTTCATGACTTTTATGGATTTGCTCTTTCATCAGTTTGAAACTTGATGGATTTGTTCTTCTAGGTATGATTAGAGAATCTAAATTCTGGTGTTGAGAAAAAAGGAACTATGTGGAAACAGATTCTAAGTAAGCTTCCTAAAAAGTCTTCCAAGCACGAACATCGTGGACGTGAACACGGTGGCCACCATTCTTCTTCATCTCATGCTTCCACTTCGAAAAGCAGTGATAATGGCGGTGGGAAATCGGGGAATTCGCAGACTAAGAACGTTCCCGTAGGTGGGAAATCCGCTGCTGCTTCTGACTCGGGTTTTAAAGATGGGAATCTAAAGAGCAGTGGGAACAACAACAACAACAACAGCAACGGAGTCTTCACTCCTTATGAAGCATTGCCGAGTTTTAAAGATGTTCCAAACACGGAGAAACAAAGCTTGTTTATAAAAAAGTTGAACTTGTGCCGTGTAGTGTTTGATTTCACGGATCCTACAAAGAACATCAAGGAAAAAGAGATTAAGAGGCAGACATTGCTGGAGCTTGTGGACTATGTGACTTCTGCCAATGGGAAGTTTAGCGAAGTGGGTATCCAAGAAGTCGTTCGGATGGTCTCTGCTAACATATTCAGAACACTAAATCCTCAACCACGTGAAAATAAAGTTATTGATGCCTTAGACCTGGAGGAGGAAGAGCCTTCCATGGATCTTGCGTGGCCTCACTTGCAGCTTGTGTATGAGCTTTTCTTGAGGTTTGTTGCTTCGCCTGAGACTGACACCAAGTTGGCGAAGAGATACATAGACCAATCTTTTGTCCTGCGGTTACTTGATTTATTTGATTCTGAGGATCCTAGAGAAAGGGATTGTCTGAAAACCATTCTCCATCGGATCTATGGTAAATTTATGGTTCATCGTCCTTTCATCAGGAAATCCATAAACAATATCTTCTATCGGTTTGTTTTCGAGACAGAGAAACATAACGGGATTGCTGAATTTCTTGAAATCTTGGGAAGTATCATCAATGGATTTGCCCTTCCCTTGAAAGAAGAGCACAAAGTGTTTCTTGTTCGGGTTTTGATACCTCTCCACAAACCGAAATGCTTGCAAATGTATCATCAACAATTGTCTTATTGTATTACACAGTTTGTTGAAAAGGATTGCAAACTTGCTGATACGGTTATAAGAGGGCTGTTGAAATACTGGCCCGTGACAAATAGTTCCAAAGAAGTCATGTTTCTGAACGAGTTGGAGGAAGTACTCGAAGCAACTCAGCCACCAGAATTTCAACGGTGCATGGTACCACTGTTTCGCCAAATAGCTCGATGTTTGAACAGTCTGCATTTCCAGGTACCTGTAATTCTCCATTCTTTTTCTCAAGTTATAGCATTTCACATCTGTTTCCAGACGTAGTATCCCGTAGCTTTGACATTTCCTTAAAAATATTCTGTTGCTGTTAGTGTTGGTTGCACCTCTCATTCGCTAGGCCATATCCTTTGACATACTTAGCTTTATAAGCGTTTTGTCTGTGTATATATGTTACCGGCCCCTGGAAATCGTTTATAGGCTAACTGACTGTTATTTCAAAAGATCAAATGGAAGAGTTGGGTTTGTGGTAATGAAATGTAATCAATGGATAGGATAGTTGTATTCAGTTCTGGATGATACTTGAGACAGTTTCTTAGATAAATCGGTATATTAAGGCTATTGTCGAATAGAAAGTTACAAAAATGGAAAAAGTATTTGGGGTTGAAACGTAGCCGTTTTGGCTAAACAGTGACTGGATATGATCTTCCACAGGAAAAAGGTTACTCGTGTCATATAAGTTTAGTAGGTTCAGGATCTAGTGAGTTGTGACTAAAGCTTAAAACTTTGTTTCAGTCTATTACATGCATCTGTCTGGTATTTGCAGGTTGCAGAGAGAGCTTTATTCTTATGGAACAACAATCACATCGAGAATCTGATCATGCAGAACCGTAAAGTCATTCTTCCAATTATATTCCCTGCGTTGGAGAGAAACGCACAGAATCATTGGAACCAAGCTGTCCATAGCTTGACGCTAAACGTGCGAAAGATATTTCACGACCTTGACCCGGAGTTGTTCAAAGAATGCCTTGCTAAGTTCAAGGAAGATGAATCAAAAGTAGCTCAAACCGAGGCAAAACGCGAAGCCACTTGGAAACGTTTGGAAGAACTCGGGGTGCGAAAGGCTTCATGAGATTAGAGCTGTAGAGAGAAGAGAGAGAGAGCTTGTGTGTTTTCGATTGGAATTGGAATGTTCTTCAGATACTTCTGATATCAATTCGGGAGAGCATTGGAGAAAAAGTTTTCATATTGGTCTCTTCGGTGAAAGAAAGGAAAACTCAAAGATGTAAGATTGTTACCGTTTTGATACTCCATTTTTATTTTATTTTCTCATTTCCTCTGAAAAATCTTCCTGTTTCGTTGAAAGCTTGTTAATGTGTTTTTTTTGCTACATTGTCCAATCTCATGTTCTTCTTTCTTGAGACTGTCTGATTCATTCATCTTCTGGCTTTGATACCTGCAAAAAAATTGCAGCTTTAGGGTTTGCCACGCTAAAGAATCAGTTTGTTTGTTGTATTAAAATTTATTCCCTTTTTGGATTTTCAGTTGTATAATAATAATTTCTTCAAAAATCAGGAAACAACAAAAAAATCGGGACTTTATGAAAAAAAATGAACATTTTGTTAATAATCTTCTCGTTAATTTGCTTTTAAAAGCCAAAATCTTTGGTTTTTTCAGTTTTGGTGGGTTTGTGGATTTGTTAACAAACACCTAATGCATAATCGAAGAGATTGGTTTCATTGGTAATGACTTAAATCAAACACTGTCGACATGTTTTGTTCCTTGTGCGTGTGCGCGGACAGTGTAAAATTTCTCTGGTCTTACGGTCTTCTCTCAGTCACCATCTTCTCTTTCTCTCTCTCTATAACTCTGAGAATCTTTATCCATTTCTCTCTCTCTCTCTCTCGATGCCAACGAAGCAATAGCTATGAAAAGCTAAACCCTTTCTCTTCTTCTTCTTCTTCTTCTTGGTGCTTTGATTGTTTAGATTACTTGGGTCAAACCCAAGTTTTGCTTTCTTTTTATGACTCATGAAATCCAGATCTTGATTTCTGCGTTTGATTCATGATAAAAAAAAGTTACTACCTTTTTTGTGCTCTGGGTTATGGTTTTTGTCTGCTTTCTTTCTTTTTGCTTTTGTCTGGATGATTAATCAAATCGAGATCTAGTCAATAAGAGAGATATGTTCACTAGAGTTGTTCTTATGCGTGGTGAGATGATCTTAGGAGTAGTTCAGTATATTTCTTCAATCCGATTTTGGGGTTTCTGAGATCTGATTTTTTGTCTTTTTAAAGTGATGGAAAACTTTAAGAATCTGATCTGAGTCTTTACTCGTTTTGAGAAGAAGAAACTGTTTTGACTCCATAGATCGGAAGCTTGAGAAGATGTTTAAGCAGATACTTGGGAAGCTTCCTAAGAAACCTTCTGCTAAGTTTTGGGATAATGGTGAATCCCAAACTGTAGTAGATAACAATCAAGTTGATGAAGTTTTAAGCCAGAGATCATCAAATGGAGACACTTTGGATTGTGTTTCTTTTGATGTATTGCCTAGGTTGAGAGATGTTTCCATCTCCGAGAAGCAAGAACTGTTTCTTAAGAAGCTTAGATTATGCTGTGTCGTGTTTGATTTCACCGCTGAGCCTCAACAAAACCTGAAGGAGAAAGAGATTAAAAGGCAAACCCTTCTTGAAGTTGTGGATTATGTTATCTCTTCAGGTAATGACAAGTTTCCTGAATCAGTTATTCAAGAAGCTACAAAGATGATTTCGGCGAATCTCTTTAGTAATCCTCATCAACAATGGAAGAACAAAACTCCGGAAGGATTGGATTTGGAAGAAGAGGAAGGATCTTTGAACCCTTCTTGGCCTCATTTGCAGATTGTTTATGAGTTCCTTCTAAGAATCGTTGCATCTCCCAACACAGACGCGAAGATATCCAAGAAATACATCGATCATACATTCGTTCTCAAGCTATTGGATTTGTTCGATTCTGAAGATCCGAGGGAGAGAGATTATCTGAAAACAATACTTCACCGGATCTACGGGAGGTTTATGGTTCATCGCCCGTTCATCAGGAAAACTATGAACAACATCTTGTATGATTTTATATTCGAGACTGGGAAGCACTCGGGGATCGCTGAGTTTCTTGAAGTTTTAGGATCCATCATCAATGGATTCGCTCTCCCGCTCAAGGAAGAACACAAGCTCTTCCTTACTCGAGTCTTGGTTCCTCTACACAAACTGAAATGCTTACCGAATTACCATCAACAACTTTCTTACTGTGTTATACAGTTTGTTGAGAAAGATTGTAAGCTCGCTGATACCGTCATTAGAGGGCTGTTGAAGTACTGGCCGGTTACTAATAGCTCTAAAGAAATCATGTTCTTGAATGAATTGGAGGAGATATTAGAAGCAACTCAATTACAAGAGTTTGAGAGGTGTATGATTCCGCTCTCTCGCCAAATTGCTCAGTGCTTGAGCAGCTCTCACTTTCAGGTAAAAGTAGTTAGAGATCATTAGTTTCACTTACCGATTGTTTGTTAGATTCTTGAATTGTTCATCAAGTTTACTGCTTGTGTGTGTTTAGGTAGCGGAACGGGCTTTATACTTATGGAACAACGATCATGTCACTAATTTGGTGAGACAGAACAGCAGAATCATTCTACCGATAGTGTTTCCTGCTTTGGAGAAAAACGGTAGCAGCCATTGGAATCAGGCTGTAAAAAACTTGACCGAGAATGTTCTCAAAGTTTTGTCTGATACAAATCCAGACTTATTCGAAGAATGTTTGCGCAAGTTCCAAGAAGATCAGCAAAAAGCAGAGGATGCTAAGAAGAAGAATGGAGAAACCTGGAGACAGCTAGAGGAGATTGTTGCTTCAAAGTCGAAGTAAGAGTTTTTCTTCACTTTACGCGATGCAAAAATTTGGTTTATTGTTTTGTTTTCTTGTCTTTACGCCTGAAAGGTCTTATACATTTACTTGCTTGTTTGAAGTCTCTGGTTTATTCAGTTAAACAGTGTGAGAGATTTAGCCAGATGTTTCTGCTCTCTCAGCTTCTTGATTTGTCTGTATACCTTGTTCATGTAAAACATCTTCTTATGAAAACGCGAATTTTCTATTGTCTGAAGTCGCTTAGTTTATAGGTGAAAGAGATTGCTCTAATATTAAAATGATGATGATGATGATCTCAAATCTGGAAAAAGTTTTTGTCCTTTAGTCTGCAGAGGATCTATTGGCATTTTCCTGCAAGAATCTTTAGATTTTCTGTTAAAAGCTCTGTTACAACAGGTTTCTTCTTCTAACAAAGTAACCGAAGAAAAAAAGCTCTCTGCGATGACTCTTGGTCGGTTTTTCTTCAGAAGGTTTCACCAAGAAAGTCTGGTGAGAGTTGATGTGATCTCCAGAGACATCATCAAGCCATCATCTCCAACTCCAAACCACTTAAAGAACTTTAAACTCTCTCTTTTAGAACAGCTCGGTCCAACCATCTTTGGTCCTATTGTTTTCTTCTATTCAGGTAACAACCGAATCAAACCGCCCGAACAATTGCAGAAGCTCAAGAAGTCTTTATCCGAGACTTTAACTCATTTCTACCCTCTCGCTGGACGGCTCAACGGCAATATAAGTATCGATTGTAATGATTCTGGCGCTGATTTTCTCCAAGCAGAAGTCAATTCACCGCTATCGAATCTCCTTCAAAAGCTTTCTTCAGACAGCTTGCAACAACTGATTCCTACATCAGTTGATTCCATAGAGACAAGAACCAAACTGCTTCTTGCTCAAGCGAGTTCCTTCAAATGTGGAGGCATGGCTATAGGAGTTTGCATCTCTCATAAACTCGTAGACGCAACTTCTATCGGTTTATTCATGAAGAGCTGGGCTGCAATTTCGTCCCGAGGATCGATCAAAACCGTTGGATATCCGGTTTTCGACACAGTTAAGAATTTCCCACCTGGAAACTTCTCGGAGACCTCCCCTGCACCAGTGGTTGAGCCAGAGATCATGATGAATCAGACTCTTTCGAAGAGATTCGTATTCGATTCTTCGAGTATTCAATCTTTGCAAGCGAAAGCTTCAAGCTTTGAAGTGAACCAACCTACAAGAGTCGAAGCTGTTTCAGCTCTTATATGGAAATCTGCAATGAAAGCCACAAGAACAGTTTCGAAATCATCGAAACCATCGGTTCTCGCAAACTCCGCAAGTCTACGATCTCGCGTCTCTCCACCGTTCACAGAGAACTCAATCGGGAATCTAGTGAGCTACTTTGCAGCAAAAGCAGAGGAAGGAACAAACCAGACAAAGCTACAAACTTTGGTATCCGAAATACGAAAAGCGAAACAGAGGTTTCGAGATAACCATGTACCGAAGCTCGTAGGAAACACAAACGCAACGGAGATCATCTGTAGCTACCAGAAAGAAGCAGGAGATATGATTGCAAGTGGAGATTTCGATTTCTACATCTTGTCGAGTGCTTGTCGATTCGGGTTATACGAAACCGATTTCGGTTGGGGAAAACCGGTTTGGGTCGGGTTTCCTACGGTTAGACAGAAGAACATCGTGGCGCTTCTCGACACGAAAGAAGCTGGTGGAATTGAAGCTTGGGTGAATCTGAATGAACAAGAGATGAAGCTTTTTGAAGAAGATAGAGAATTGCTCAATTTTGCTTCTCTTAATCCTAGCGTGATCCAACCTTTTCTCCATGTTCTCTGATTTCAACCCGGTCTAGTGATCTAAACCGGATCTATTTGTTTCTATTTTGAGGTTTTGTTTTTCAATTTCCGGTTAACAACTAGCCGTTGGGAGACCACTTAATGATTAATGTTCAAATAACGGGCAAAAATATGGTGATGTAATAAATAGTCCAGGAGATGAAAATATATATATATATATTTTTTTTTTTGTTCAGAAAAAGAGCATCTCATTTAAAAATTATTTTGTCAATTATAATATAAATCACAGAAGTCATTTTTTAAGAAAACTCTTGATAAAATATTAACATTTGTCAATTTACCATATATTAATATTTTTATTTTGACTAAATTTAAAAATGTACAATTATGTCATATTTTTTTCATAAAAGCACTTTCAAATCTTTGTAACTTTTTTCTATATAATTTATTAATTTAGCACTAAAAATAAATTTTACTTGAAGTACACTCTCGTATTTAATACGAAAAAGTAAATATTAGGTTTAGTATTTATTACTAACTAAATATAAAAAAAAAAAAAAAGAGAACAACAAGAATTACCTAACAAATTAATATTCTATAAAATATAAAAACAATTTATTTATAGTTTATTTTAATAATTGGTTTTCGACTGGTAAACACAGTATATATTTATTCAATTCTTCCACTATTTGATCAAATATTTTCTAATCTATATAAAAAATTATGGAAAGTGGCCGTTGGGGGATAAATTGAAATCATATGCTTTGAGTTTCGGACCTACACTGGAGAGATTGGAGCCGAAGCTATATATCAAAAGTTTCAGTTTCTCTGCGAAAAAATCGATTAAAATTAGGGTTTTGAAAATCGAGAGAGAAAAAATGGGAGAATCCGTCTGTCTTTTGAGATCTTTCTCGCAACCTGCGGAGATTTCATCGTTTGAAACCAACGAGGTCAGTGATGATTACTGCTTAAAGATTTGATTTTTTTTCCCCGAGATTTCTGTTCTGTTTCGCTAGAAACTGTGGGGAAAAATCGGGATTTGGGGGGTGGGAATCATGGATTTAGGGTTTCTAAACATGGGAGAAATGATCTTAGTTTGTTTATAAGAGACTCGATTCTGGAAATTGATTTTTGCTGATGAATCTGAAGTCTCTGGGAAGAGAATTTGAGATTTAATTTTTTGTTTTGGGTTAATTTGCAGGTGGTTCCTCATCGTGTCCTCACAGAATCAGTATCGTTTGGTAGATTTGCGTCAGAGTCTCTACAATGGGAGAAATGGTCAGCTTTTACTCAGAATCGTTATTTGGAAGAGGTTGAGAGGTTCACTAAACCTGGTTCTGTGGCACAGAAGAAAGCTTTTTTCGAAGCTCATTTCAAGAACCGAGCTGCCGGGAGAGCAACACAGACGAAGATCGAACAAGTAAATGTTAAAACCAGTGATGAGATTGTGTGTGAAAACCGGAAAGATAATCTCATTGATTCGGAAGTAGCACTTGTGGTGAATAATGGTATGGCCATGGATGATGTAAGGCATGAAGAGGTGTCTAATGCTGAGGTTGATTCTGTTGTTCCAGCAGTTTCTGTAATGGATGAAACAACTGATGTTGAAACTGGAGAAGTGAAGGTTACTACTAATGTCGAGAACTTTAATTCCATGGCTGTTCCTGAAGGCGATGCTCTTGATGAGGTAATGTTTTTGTGCAACCATCAAATTTTTTATTTTATCCTGATTTGTTTTTCTTCTCAACGTCCATTGCATTTTCAGGAGAATTCTACTTCTTTGAGCAAGGAAAGACGTTCTAGTTCTTCCGGAACAAAGGCCTGCAGTAGAAGTTCAAAACTGGAACCCTCCTTTGCTAGAGGACTGGATCTGCCACTTAAGAAACCCAGAAAAGAGCGACCTTCGAGTAGTAAAAGGCCAATTAGTGTATCGAAAAACCAAAATAGATCACCTCGTGAACCCGTTCGCATGTCAAATCGTTTTGCTCCTCCTGGTGATACCGACAAAAATATTGTCAGGATTCCTCAAAATGGTTCTAGAAGCAGTACCAATGCTACGGGTGCAGGGAAAGCAGACAAGAAGAAGAGATCAGGTCCAAGCTCGGTTCAGATGCCACTCAACTTTGCTTCTTCTGCTCGTCAAACGACCAAAACAGCCCCCAAAAACCTGGCAAGAAACTCAACTACACAGGAGGAAACTTCATCAAATGCTAGAAACAGTGTTTTCTCAAGTGGGAACGAACCAACGGGAGCTTCAAAAAGCCGCAAGAGACCATTGCCTCAAACATCCAAAGAAGGTTCTAAAGATGCAAAATGTTCAACCAATGTAATTCACCTCCCAAATTTCTCCATTTCATTGCGTATATCCCAGGCATATATGCTGAGACTGACTCTTACATATATTGTAGGCCTCTGCTGTCAGGTTACCCAAACTTCCTCCTCCCAAGAATCAGCTATCAGAAAACAAAAGGTTACTGATCCACCCATCTTCAACAACATTCATCACTTTATACTATTACTTGCTAACTTGACCCTATGATTTAATTTGGTCTCTTATATACAGGAAAAACACAACTGTTGGGAGTTCAGTTTCATGCAGAATACCCAACAATGTGCAAAGACAGTCTTCTGTCGGGTAAGCGGCTTACTATCTTACTGCAATGGCTGGAGTTGGTTTATCGAACGTGTTTGTGTTTAGTCCCCTGGTTTATGTGGAAATAAGAGTGGATGTTTTTTGTCTAATAATGCATTGCAGCCGCGAAAATATTTCAACTCATAGCAAAACCAGAGCAAAGTCTTTGACTGTATCTTCTCCTTTCAACTTCCGAAGTGATGAAAGAGCAGAAAAGAGGAAAGAGGTAGAACTAGAGAAGACCCCTTTATTTCTCTCTCGGATCAAAGTACATAAATAGAGCCATAGTTTAAATGAAGCTCTCTTTTGTTGTGGCTGTGTCTGTTAGTTCTTCAAGAAGATGGAAGAAAAAAACAGGAAAGAGGACTCTGGAAAAGAGCAATTGTCTTGTGGCTTCAAAGCATCTGAAGAACACAAGAACCCGCAAGTTGGTGGTTTCAAGGTATAGTTAAAAAGCTAGTTATCAGACTGTAACTTGTGATGATTTTGGGCATTGAATCTTTTATGTATGACATTATAAATCATGTGCAGGTACCACTGATAAGCCTGACTAAACCAAGATTCCGCAGGAACCAAACTCCAGGAACAGAGAAGATAAAAAAATCTCATCAAACTCCTAATAAAGTTTCATCAATAAAGATGATAAACACCAAAAAAGCAGTCATGGAGAAGCAAAAAAGCTGCAAGATTCATCCAGCTTCCAAATCGCAGAGAACGAGAAAAACTCAAGAAAATATGTCTCCTAATATTCCGCAGAACTAAGGTACATACGTCAGAGACAAACCCCGATTAATCGATTTCCTCTTCTTCAACATCTAGATCATCGTAAAGATTTCGGCTTTTCACGTTGAAGATTTCGAAAGTTTTGTCCTTTCAGTTCGTAATCTCATCTCAAGCTTATGATATAGATAACTAGCCCTCGATTCGGATTGTAAAACACAAGCTTTTAAATGAGCTTTTGTAGAATATGTAGAACTCAAAGTCTTCATATAACCATGTACTCAATAGTATTCTTGTATTCTCAATCTTGTATCATTTGTATACATGGAGATTGGAATTATAGAAAACTACAATTGGGCCTCTAATTTTAAATTTTAGTAAAATTGAAATGGTTGTTTATTGATTTAGTTAGACGGGAAGAAAATGTAAGTATGTAAACAGAGAGATCCCTTGGATAATTTGAAGAAAATAGGCAAAGGTCTCCTTTTTTACATTTCTTTTACAACGACGCCGTATTGGTGTGATGTTGTGATGGTGTGGTGTGGTGTGGGCCTCTCGTTTCAGAGGAGAGAGAGACAGAGAAAATCTTATCTCTGTGGACTGTCATTGTGTGATGTTTCTCTATCTTCATCTTCAAAGGGGTGAGAGACGTCGAGGTAGAGAAGAAAAATGGCTGCTTGTTCTTCCTCTTTCACTTTCTGTAATCACACCACACTTCACTCTCTCCCTCACAGAAAGACACTTGTCACCAAAACCCATTTCTCAATTCCCACAAAATCATCAGAATCTAACTTCTTTGGCTCCAGGCTCTCTCACTCCTCCACTCTCTCCCCACTCTCTTCCTGTTCTCTCAAAAGCTCAATCTTTGCCAAGGTACATTTCAAGAATCTTGCATTTGATAGATTGTTTGCTACAATTTGGGTCAATCTTAGTTCCGGGAATTAGCTTCTTTGTTAGACCAATCTTGTTTTGGAATTTATAGTATTCTGCCAATTTTGTGTATATGTTTTTGAGCATTAAGATATAAACATTAGCAAGACAATAGGTTTCATTATATACACACAATTCTCTTTATGTTCAACTGCCAATTTTGTATATATGTTCTAGAGACTGACTCACAAACCTCTCAAATCAAGCAAATGCTAGAATGCTCCTGAATATGTTCAATCCTCTATTTATACTCATCAAAAGACACATTTACTTAAGCTGATGCCGCTACATTAGGCGATCTCTCAACTCGCTTTAATCTTGTGTGAAAATTCTTCTCTTTATAATGTTTTCGTGGACAGCAGGTTAACAAGGGGCAGGCTGCACCAGACTTCACACTAAAGGATCAGAACGGAAAGGCGGTTAGCCTGAAAAACTATAAAGGGAAGCCTGTTGTTGTCTACTTCTACCCTGCAGATGAAACCCCTGGCTGCACCAAGCAGGTCCTTTACTTTCTTCTCTCTTTTTCCGCCATTCGTTGCGCGTATTTAGTTAGTATTGTAAATGGTTTCACTTGTACAAAACAGGCTTGTGCTTTCAGAGACTCTTATGAGAAATTCAAGAAGGCTGGCGCAGAAGTCATTGGCATCAGTGGAGATGACTCTGCTTCTCACAAGGTACACACACATCAAATCTGAATAAAAACCCATTTCATTTTCCGGGGTTTTAAAGAGGGTGCGGGATTTTTGAACATTTTGCAGGCGTTTGCAAGCAAATACAAACTGCCCTACACATTGTTAAGCGACGAAGGTAATAAGGTGAGAAAAGATTGGGGAGTGCCAGGAGACTTGTTTGGGGCGTTGCCAGGGAGACAGACTTACGTCCTTGACAAAAACGGTGTCGTTCAGCTCATCTACAACAACCAGTTCCAGCCTGAGAAACACATCGACGAGACCTTGAAGTTCCTCAAAGCTGCTTGATCATTCTCTCTTCTCTTCTCATCTTTTCTTTCCTTTCCTCTTCTTTCATGCATGTCTCATGTCTTGGCTCCATGACCTTTCTACATTGTTTCTGTTGATTATGAGTTTTCAATAATACCAAGTGAGTTGGTTTTGGTCTGGTACAAAGATCACAACCGCATAAGGATTGAAGAGTGGTTAAAATGTTGGTAAGAGTTTGTTGGTTCGGTTGAAACAGATTTGGGGTCAAGCTCTCCCTCGTGGCCATGTGTATATTATTTGAGGCTCTTGTTCTCATTCTGTACACATCTACTCTTTCGTCTTGTATCCTGTAACACTCCCAAGTATAGTAAATAGTTTGGAACCTCCTAGCCGGGATGTAGAGTCCTCTACTTCTTTGGAGGATTCAAACTCGTTAAATCGTGTGTCACCATCTTCTTCCTCCTCTGTTTCTGCGGCTCGAGTTGGATGTTTCACTCTTAAGAAATGATATCAACACAACAGGTTCTAGAAAATGGATCGGCAAAGACTATTGTTCGATGTATAAAGATTGTTTGCTCACTTCAAAGTGTTGGGATTAAAGGGGATCTGACAGATGAAGCTGTAAAGACTCCCACCACATTGAAGAAAGAAGACAAGAAGTTGAAAGAGGCAAAAGCTTCCAAGACAATTAAATCAGTAAACAAAGAATCTCAACATCGTGAAATGTTGGAGATTATGCATGTTTTACTCAAAATCATTAACAGTCCAAATGCAGCTACAACTAAAGTGCATACGTCAAAGACAAACCGATCAAACATTTATCGATTCATCTTCTTCAAACCTCTCTATATCATCGTAAAAGATTCGGCTTTTCATGTTGAAGATTCCGAAAGTTTTGTGCTTTCAGCTCGTAATCTCATCTCAAGCTTATGGTATAGATAACTAGCTCTTGATTCAAATTGTATAACCACAAGCTTTAAGGAGCTGTGTAGACATAGTTGGAACTAAAAGTTTCATATAACTATCTCTACTCAATAGTTTTCTAGTCTCAACTCTTATATCATTTGGATACATTGAGACATATAGGAAACAATTTGGGAATCTAATCGAAAAAATGTTTCTTTCTTCACTTTTGTTTACTTTCTTGATTTTAGCATAGACATGAAGAAATGCCTTAAGATAATTTGAAGAAAATGGCAAAGCTCTCCCTTTTTACATTTGGATTAAACGACGCCGTGTTGGAGTCGGAAACACCGAGGACCTCTCGTTTCAGAGGAGAGAGAAAAAATCTTATCTCTGTGGACTGTGATTGTGTCATGTTGTTGTCAGCCATGGCAATGACAGAGCAACGATCTCTCTTTTTCTTCGAACAGAGTCTCTCTGAAACGAAGCAGCGACTCTTAGAAAGTCCGTTGGAGAAGCTTTGTCCCTGTTTTGATTCCATGGCTTCTTTGCCTTCGTGCTTAAAGACTGGAGTTCCGATGTCTCCGACCACCGGATTTAATCTTTCCGGTAGTCTTTTGAAGTCGGACAGTGGCTTCGCCGTTCCGACAAAGTTACAGATCATTCGAAAAAGTGATAGAGAGAGATTGAGAATCCAAGCCGTTTTCAGCTTTCCTCCAGCGTTTCTGACCAGAAACGGTCGAGCAGAGAAGCTGAAACAGCTGAAGCAAAACCTTCTCGAAGCCATTGAGCCTCTTGATCGTGGTGCCACCGCTTCGCCTGATGACCAGCTTCGGATTGATCAGGTTTTGTTCTTGAAATCATTAGGGTCTAGAGAACAATTGGTAAAGTAGAATCCATGAACACATAAGAGTAAACCAGAATTGATCATGACAAAACTCATTTATTGGTTTCTTTCTTCTTCTAAACTGTTTATGGAAACGGGACAGTTAGCGCGTAAGGTGGAAGCAGTTAATCCAACCAAGGAGCCATTGAAATCTGATTTACTAGATGGAAAATGGGAGCTTATTTATACAACCTCTGCTTCAATTTTGCAGGCAAAGGTTACAACTTGTTAATCTTTCAAACTTGTCTTCTTCTTCTTCTTCTTCTTGTGTCTGTTTTTAAGATTGTTCTCATTCTCGTGCTGTCTCGACAGAAACCAAGGTTCTTAAGATCAATAACAAACTACCAATCTATCAATGTGGATACATTGAAGGTGCAAAACATGGAGACTTGGCCCTTCTTCAACTCGGTAAAAGTTTCAAACTCATTCTTATTTGTACCATTTGCACAAATAGGTTTGCGTTATGCTTAAACATATTTTCTTATGACTTGGAAATCTATGAATGTCGGTATTCGGTAAATTGTTGGGTATGTACAAAATGTTTTGTAGACCTTGTAAATCTACGAGTGAAGCTGTAACTCGCATATATTTTTCACTCGTAGGTAACTGGAGACTTGAGACCCCTCAATTCGAAGAAGGTCGCTGTGCAACTCAAAGTGTTCAAAATTCTCGGCTTTGTAAGTATACACTGAAACTCTTTCTGCTACTGATTCAGACAGTTAAAATCACCATATGCTTCTTTATACTGACCCGTTAATGATGATTTTAATTGGTGTTTTGCTGTGCAGATTCCTGTAAAAGCGCCTGATACCGCACGTGGTGAACTCGAGATTACATATGTCGACGAAGAACTACGGTCAGTGATTATGTTTTTATGAACAAAGATCCAAAACGTTTGAATCTTAAAACAATGTGTTTTCTTTTTTTGCAGGTTATCAAGGGGTGACAAAGGGAACTTGTTTATATTGAAGATGTTCGATCCCACTTATCGAATCCCTCTCTGATCTCTCGGTTTTACTATCGAAAAAAATGGCTACGAGCCATCATACATACCTTATCGCTTGTTCTGTCTCTCTTCATCATGTATAGATGAATGTTTATACAAACCTGAAATCTAATAAGAGAAAAAAAGGGAGACGAGCTCTTGTCACAGTTTCAACTTGTTCTGATCGACACTGCATTATATCAGATTAAAAGCTTAGAACTTTCAAGTCTTGATTCTTGAGGGAGAAAATTTTGTAAATGTGAATGAAAATTTCGTTTATTGGTGTGTTCTCTGATTCGAGCTTGGAATGTGATAAACGACGCCGTAAGATGCTGGCGAGACACAGACCTCTCGTTTCTAAGTTTGTCAGTCAAATAGCCTTACAACGCTTTCTTCTTCCTTCTTCCTCTCGTGACAAACATAGTCTCTATGAATCGATCGAAGCAACAAACTTGAGAAGAAAGACGAAAATCTCTGATGGGTTTCATCGCTCTGCAATCTTGGAGCAGAGGAGCTTCAACTTCTGTTCATCTCCTTCGTCCAGGTAGGTAAGTTAGATTCATTACTGAACATGATCAAATTCTCTGTATTCGACAAAGATCTGATTCTTGATTTGGTTGAATTGTGCTTTATTTGATCAGTTGGTCCGAACCCTAATCTGTATGATGCGGTCAAATTTGACACTGTAAGATTCTTTAGATTTTGCTTGTCTTGGTCTGAGAAAGAAAAAGCTATCTTCTTTTCTGATTGTTTACTATCTTCAGGGTTTTAAGTTTGATGTAAGGGCTTCTTCGAGTCGTAAATCACTTAAGAAACTACGAAGAGAGTCTCAACGAGGTAAAGACATAACCAGAAGAAATGTTACAGAAGAAGAAGAAGTTGCTCAAGTTTCTTCTACAAGATTTGAAGAAGCTCAAGTTGATACAACTTCAAAGCACTCTGCTGATATTGTTGTTGCTCCTCGAGACAAAGTGCTTCAAGCCTGCACTGTAACTTCCGGTTTGATGGCTGCATTAGGCCTGATCATCAGGAAGGTTAAAACTTAAATCGAATCTCTTTGGAAGTTTCGGTTTTGCGATTCTAACATTTGCATCTAACTGATTTGGTTTTCCACTCGCAGGCGTCTCATGTTGCTTCGACTGAAGGATTACCTGTCCCTGACTGCTCTACAGAATTACCATGTAACATCTCGAGAAAGAAGCCTTGTTTACTTGGTGTAATAATCATTGGAGTAGAATCAATAAACAAAACTGTGTTTTGTATTGTCTCTTTTTTCTTGCAGTTGGGTTTGAAACTTGGCATCTCGGGTTAATTGCTGGAATTGTTGTGTTTATATCATCAAGCCGGTTCTTGCTACTCAAATCTTGGCCAGATTTTACTGATTCTAGTGAAGCAGCAAACCGTCAGGTAAAAAGTTACTCGATAATTACACTCCTACGGGTCTCTAAACTTGCTTATTGTCTCTGCTTTGGATTCACTACTTGCAGATTCTTACTTCGCTCGAACCTCTAGATTACCTTGTTGTTGCGATTTTACCTGGAATTAGTGAGGTAAGAAATCAACAATCAAAGAGACAAACACAAAAAAGAAAAAAAAATTGGTTCATTGGTTTGACTGATGATTCACAGGAGATGCTCTTTAGAGGTGCATTGATGCCTTTGATCGGAACCAATTGGAACAGTATTGTAGCCGTTGGACTCATCTTCGGTTTTCTTCATCTCGGGAGCGGAAGAAAGTATTCTTTTGCAGTTTGGTAAACCGTTTTTACTGAACATTTTTGGTACTCAATGCTTGTGAGAATTGCGTAGATCGAATCTTGATATTAGATGAATTAATCATCGTCATTCTTTGACTGCCTTCTTCACATGTTCTTGCATCTCTTTATCGCATTTCCGGGGTCTACCTATTGAATTTCTGTTGCGGTTATTTGAAATTTTCAGGGCGTCCATTGTCGGTATAGTCTATGGTTATGCAGCAGTTTTGTCGTCCAGTCTTGTTGTTCCGATGGCCTCTCACGCGCTCAACAATTTGGTCGGAGGTTTGCTGTGGCGCCACACTTCCAAGCTCAAGTCCTTGGAGTGAAAAATGTATCCAGATTTTGAGAGGGGTTTAATTGAAAATTGTACAATTTGAATGTGGTTTTGTCAAATAGTTATAGTAGAGGGTGCTTACTGCAGTTTTAGTGTACCAAACGTTTGTCACAAAAGACAAGGGAAGATGAGTGAAAAATGAAAAAATAATCAGAAATTATATACTATTGTGCTTTGAATGAAAGTTGTTCGGGTCGGATTTCGAGTTCGGTCGTCTCGCGTTTTCCTGCGTTGATCATAGCACTGTCAAGTATAGTCTCTGAAGGACGAGAAATGGTTTTCCTCCCCGAAGATTCTCCGACGTCCAAACAAAGTAACAACCAAAGAGAATTTGTTTATCGGGAGATGAGTATAGATTATGGTGTGAGATCTCGTCCGGGAGATCGAGGTCTCAATCTAGTATAATGAGTGTTTTATGGATAAAAAGAATGATCTCGTTATGAAGAGTGAGGTTAGAACTCTCTTCCTACAAGTTGGGCCGTGAGGGATCCTCCGACAACTGACTTCTTGTCGTTGGAGCCTCTTTAGTGATACATTCCTCCTGCTCTTTCTCTCTACGTGTGCTCGTATTTGTGAAGAATGTCCTCTTCTTTTTCTATTTTTGGGAGGAGGTATTTATTGAAGAATTTGCCTTGGGAGCTTATTCCTAGATTCGTCGGGTGTGCGACTTCGGTGACGGTAGAGACTTGCCGGGTATGCGACTTGGGTGACGGCGTAGTTATCGACGAAGACGACGATGAAAGAGGAATTTGTTGGGATATAGCGACGTCGGAGTTAAGATTCGTCGGGTGCGTTGGATAGGATATGTGTGGCCATATCTGCCGATTTCTCTTAATTGAACCCCAAAAAGACGTTTTTTTTAATTTGTTGGGAGAATTCTTTAGAAAATAATAATTTAGTGAAGAATTAGTGTTACCGGAAGAGGAAGTGTTTTCTGGTCAAAAAGTCAGATTGGGAACAGAAACATAAACAATGGAGAGACAGAGACAGAGACGCGTCTAAATTCCAACTTTGTTTTTTTTGGTTTTTCTAAATTCCAACTTCGATATATAGAAGAAGAAGACTTCTTTTTTGATTTTTCTTTTGGGAAATTGCTCACTTTACCTTGACATTAAAGCAACAAGCTTTGAACAAAAAGAAAAATTCTCAGACTAGAGAGGAAAACCTCAAAAACCCATAACCAAGTGGAGAAGATAGAGCGATATGCTTGAAGAAAAATGGCGAATGGATGTGCTCAACGAGGAGGTTGTCCCAGCGATTACGTCGCCGTCGCAATAGCAGTAATCTGCTTCCTCGTGTATGTTTGTTTCTTCATCTTCCTTCATCACTTAAAAATCCCTTCTTTTTTTTTTGCGGTTTACAGTTTTTGAAGATCTGGCTTTTTCGTTTTACTGGGTTTGCTTTGCTTGTTGACTCTTTACTTGGGTCGTCTTCGGCGAAGCATATCCTCGAATTTTGGGGGGTTTAAAATCGTTAATTGTTAGTACGATGTCTCTCGCTGTTTATTTCGATCTTTGTCTTGTAAGTGTTTGATGTTATGTCTCGTCGGATTTACTTTTGTTTATATGAATGACCCAAAGGATCTGTCTTTTGCTGGGAATTATATTAGATGTTTCAGTTTCTTGATATCAAGATTCATATACTTATGTCTAAACCAGTTAATGATCTTGATTCGAAGTTCCAAAGCATCATGTAGTGACGATTTTAGTGAATCCTTATCTTGAAGTAACTCATAAGTTGCTCAATTTCTCTTTTAGTTGATTGATCCTATCTGATGGATTTCACTTGTTTATAAGGCTTTTATCGCACTCGATTTAGGTCTTACCAGTAATTTGTTTATTATGTCCAAACCAGTTAATGATTCCAAGTACAAAAGCATCATTTCATGGCAGTTTTAGTGAATCTTAATCTTGAATTAACTGTCAATTTCTTCAGTGTCTCTATTAGTTTATCCTAGCTGATTGTTTTCCTTGTTTATTAGGCTTTTGTCGCGATCGGTTTTACCGTGTTTGATACACAAGGCTCCTCGTACTAACAGTAGCAGTTTCTGGATCCCTGTCATTCAAGTCGTCGCCAGCTTCAATCTTCTCTTCTCAATTGTGGTTAGACAACTTCTTGATGATAATGGATTGGTCTTAAGAATCACTTCATTTTTCAAGTATCTTCTGTAATAAAACGACTATTTTTTATATTTCAGATGTCAGTTAATTTGCTTAAATTCAGGAAGAAACATTGGTGGCAATATTGCTATCTTTGGGCAGGTATGTTTGGAATCCATGTTCCTCGTTTTCAGAAACAAGTCGACTGTTAGATCAACTAGTCTTGTACAATTTTGATCAAGGTAATCTTATCAAATGTAACGTTTGGTTTCAGTGTGGATCGAAGGACCACTTGGATTCGGTTTACTGATGGGCTGCCGTATTACTGAGGCATTTCAACTATACTTCATATTTGTCAAGTAAGTATATTTAATAAAAATGCTCTCGATTAACGGGGGATATTAAATTCCAATTCTATCTCTATTGGTCTAATTGTGTTTCATGCTGTTGTTTGGTTATATTTATTCTTTGCAACGTAGGAAACGTCTACCACCCGTTAAATCATACATTTTTCTCCCCCTTGTTTTGTTGCCATGGATCTGTGGAGCTGCAAGTAAGAATTTCTAAACTTTTTATGTTGTACTTTGCAAGTGTTTTTGGTTTTTCCTTGTGTTGAATAAATAGCTTATAAGCTTTTGATTTTGCTTTTAGTTATCCACGCAACAAAGCCTCTCAACCATCAATGCCACATGGGTCTTCAATGGACTTTCCCAGTTGCAGGCCTTCATGCTCTTTATGTCCTTACTTTAATTGCTTTCACAAGAGCGATCCGGCATGTAGAGTTTCGGTTTGATGAGCTTAGAGATCTCTGGAAAGGAATTCTTGTCTCAGGCACTTCAGTCGTTATATGGGTAACAGCATTTGTGTTGAATGAGATTCATGAAGAAATCTCTTGGCTTCAGGTTGCTTCAAGATTTGTGCTTCTAGTCACGGTATGTAGCTAATACCAAGATTGTGCTTATCATTTTTCAGTTATAAAAAACTTTTTTAACGGACTTCTGAGTTAATTCTTCATTCAGGGTGGGATTCTCGTTGTTGTCTTCTTTTCCATCTCGAGTAATCAACCTCTTCTCTCACAAATCAGCCTGAAGAAAAGAGAACACTTTGAGTTTCAAAGAATGGGTCAAGCTCTAGGCATACCTGATAGCGGATTATTATTTCGGAAGGAGGAATTTCGACCTGTTGATCCAAATGAGCCGCTCGATAAGCTTCTTCTCAATAAAAGATTTCGCCAATCGCTTATGGAATTCGCGGATAGGTACTCTAATTGATTTCTTCACTCATTTTCTCTCCGGTTTCGCCATTTATATAAAAACTAAATCTTTATACATTGTTAGCTGCTATGCTGGAGAAACCTTGCATTTCTATGAGGAAGTTTATGAACATGGGAAAATCCCGGAAGGTGATTCGATAAGAAGAATCTACATGGCTCGACATATCATGGAGAAGTTCATCGTCGCAGGTTTATCCAACTTCTACTTCATAACTCAGTCTCAGGTGTTCTCTGTTTAAATCTAATGATCGCTTCCTTAAACGCAGGAGCGGAAATGGAAGTGAACTTATCTCATAAAACTCGGCAAGAGATCTTAACCACTCAAGATCTAACTCACCCTGATCTCTTCAAGAACGCATTAAACGAAGTGATGCAATTGATCAAGATGGTAAATCAACATCTCTCTTTCGCTCTCTTCGTCATCAAAAAGCTTATTCTCTTGATTCTCATTTTCTATGCGCTCGGTTTCTTTTTATGGTTTTGAAGAACTTGATGAGAGATTACTGGTCATCCATCTCCTTCATCAAGTTCAAAGAAGACGAAGAAGAAGGCTGCGACGAGGCGATGCGTAAGGAAGGATGGAGTTTTTCTTCACCAAGGCTAAGTTCAGTTCAAGGCTCTGATGATCCTTTCTGTCAAGAACATATGTCAAAGAGTTCCACTTCAAGATGCAGTAGTCCCGGTTAAAGGAGTCTAAACCGGTACTAGACCAGAACCAAAACCGCGTTTAACATTTGGTATCCCGCGATGTTCATAGCAATTAAGTCCATATAATCTCCCTTCACATTTCTTGTACATGTCTTTTTTCTTAAACTGAAAGAGAAAAATGTCAGGTTCCGGTTTTGGTTTGGTTTTGAATGTGTATACCGGATAAACCTATTGAACCATACTAATTAATGTCTGGAATATTTTTGATAAAATGATATTTTTCATGTTCTTGCAGATGGATGATGGTGATGAAGATGTTGCATCACATGTTTCATGATGTTGTGTTTCATCACACCTTTGGACATAATAATGTTTTTTCCACATTTATTTCACGTGGTACAAACATCTAAACACATTCATTTGCACATTCGGACCCAACAGAAATAGTTTTTTTTTTTCCATTTACAAAAAAGAGAGTTAAGCCTTGGTCTAAAACGAGAGGGTAGGATGATGAGCATAAATACTTGGTTTTAAAAATGTCAGTATCAATTTATTTATTTTATGGAAGAAAAACGATTAGTTATGTTTCCCAAGTAAAATTAGCCATTTGTCTCATTTCACTGTTGAAAAAAAAGAAGAAGAAGTGATTTCAGGCTTCGAATGGAACGGTTTGTCCCGCACGGCTTCTTATTAAACAGTAATAAAAATTTATATTTATATATGTGTATGTATGCATTTTTGTTACTATTCGGATAGTCTTGCACCACGGTATTGCTATTTAGAGTTCTGGTACTGCAGAAACTTTTTCTAGTATAATGGAACGTTAAAAATAAATTACTGTAGGTAAGGAGTCTTGTCGAGGATTGAAAAAATAAGTTAAAATATAGTTTGAGATTTGGAAAAAGATTAATTTACTTATTATGGTGACTCTTTCCAAATATTAATGATTACGAACATTATTTCCCAAAGAAGGTTTTTTTTTTTTTTGCTATCTACTAAGGTTTTGGTCAAATATATATGGCAATTATTGGGTCTTGTCGCTTGCAACTCTTGATGATGTTCTTCTCAAGAAAGTTTGTAAAATTGAAGGGAATCTTTATCAGTTTACCTTTCACCTAATTAGTTAATTCAATAGTTTTTTTTTTTTTTTTTTTTGTCATCATTAATTCAATAGTTTTTTGGTTAAATAGTTTAGTTATTGTTTATTGTGTTCTGTATTCTACAACTACCACCAAAATTCTAATATTTCAAAAACCTACAAATTTGTATTGGCTCTTAAATGATTTATAAACTTATCTTAATTTCTTAGAAACATTTTCTAAAACATAAATTTGTGATATTTTAGAAGTTTTGAGAGATGTGGTCTTTCATAAAAATAAAAATAAAACGATGGTATTTGTGAGACTTCTAATATCAATAGTTATCTTTGAAATCATCGGTTATTGGATTCCAATCCATCAATGCTTTTTAAATTCTAGAGAAAAAACCTATTTGATAGAGCAAATAGTCTCAACCAGACCCAGTTGCCCCCACCTTGGATTGTTTTCCCTTCATATGCAGACTCAATGGGTCTTGGACGGTAGACGGAGCCATGTGTGGAGTTAATTAATCACTTCACTCGAAGGTGTAAGGTCCCATTGGACTATGCAATATCTCACAAAGCACAATAAATTATGCCTTTTATTTGTAACAGATTATTCTGATTTAGTTAGAACGGTAACAAATCTCATAGATTCGGCCAGTTTTTACCTTAAAAAATTTGCAATGACCTACCAAAAGAATTCAGATTTTCTATAGAACTTCAACCATGGTTAACCAATGTTAAAACGGATTGATGATCTTCTTTGATGTCTCACTTAGTATTTGCAGATGATATGATGGTTTTTTTGATGGTTCTCTCCCCATTTTGCAAGCTATTGTGAATCTCCTGAGTTATTTCTCAACTATATCTGGCCTAACAATGAACAAAAGCAAAACTTCCTTGTTTCTTTCAGACTCTTTAATGGTGGATAAACTTCACCTCTCGGTTCACTTTGGCTTCACTTTGGGTACTCTCCCAGTGAGATATCTCGGATTGCCTCTGCTGCCTAGGAAAATGACAAAGTCAAACTATGCTCCTTTGATTGAGAGGGTAAAAAAGAGATTACACTCATGGACTTCAAGACATCTCTCCTTTGCATGAAGAACGCAGCTCATCTCTTCGGTCATTCAAAGTATCATGGCTTATTGGTGTGCAGCTTTTGTGTTGCCTAAAAGATGTATACACAAAATCAACATAATGTGTAGAAGATTTTTGTGGTCTGGAGATCCAGCAACTTCAAAAAAGCAAAGGTTAAATGGTCTCAAGTCTGCTCTCCAAAATCAGCATGAGGACTCGGTTTGAGGGATCTATTCTCATGGAACAAAGTGTTTGGTTTGAAACTGATTTGGCTTTTATTCTCTAATTCAGGTTTCTTGTGGGTGGCATGGTGTAAAGAACATAAACTTAGGAGGAAATCCTTCTGGAGCCTTTCAGAGAAGAGTAGTGGTTCATCTACTTGGTCTCAACTCCTAAAGTTAAGGCCATTGTCAATGATTTCATTTACTGTAAGATTGGAGATGGGAGTGATTGTTACTTCTGGTTGGATAATTGGACCCCATTTGGACAGCTTCTATCCTTTATTGGTGACATTGGTCCAAGAATATATGGGATTCCTATTGACTCAAAAGTTTCTTTCGTGGCCACAAATGACAGGTGGAATTTTAGAGGTGCGCGGAGTGTCAATGCTGAATTCCTTCTCTGCTACTTGACAACTATACATGTCTCCCATGAGACTTAAGGACATATTCAAATGGAAAGATGGAGCAGGCCCTGATAAGGATAGCTTCAAATTTTCTCTTGTCAGGAGCCAAACTGCTGAAAATTTCCCGAAAGTTTCGTGACATAAAGAGGTTTGGTTCTCTGGAAATGTTCATAAACATGATTTTATTTTGTGGCTAGTTTGTCTAGATAGGCTGTCAACGAAATCAAAACTTGCTGCTTGGGGTGTGATTGATTGTAGCACTTGTCTATTATGTGAAATTTATGTGGAAACTAGAGATCACATGTTCTTGAGATGTCCCTATAGTTATGACGTTTGGAAGAAGAGTTTTGAGAGACTAAACGTTTCCTTCATGGGGTTTGGGACTTGGCAAGTCTTCTTGAGATGGTTAAAGAGGTCTTTCACAAATCCAGCATAAACAAACTTGAGGCTAGTCATGGTACAAGTCATTATCTACTCTTTATGGCGTCAACGAAATGACCGCATCTTCAACAACAAGTAAGTTCCGGCGATGCTATTGTTCAAGATGGTGGATCGAAGAGTGCAAGATATCTATTTAGCGAAAAAAGAGCGACCGAACTTCTAAGAGTCGCTATCTTTGTGGTTCCAAGGTATCTAACTTCTTATATTGTAACTTTTTTCTTCCTTTTCTTTTTTTTTTTAGTTCTTTTCACATTCATAGGACAAATTTCGAAGGTCAATGTGCTTCTGTCTTTTTTTTCATATTTTGTAACCGTTTAAAATGAATACAACAACCAGAAGAATTAGAAAAAGACAAAAAAATGGATTTCTTGCCCCGTAATGTTAGATTGAAGAATTTGTCTCTCCTATACATATATTTCATTGTTTATTTTTTGCGTTACATAGACTCTATGTCTTTATTTAGTTAAGTTAATAAAGGTGTGGATATATTGATAAATAGAAAGGTTAAGACATTATGTATCTAATTAAGAGTATAATGTCTAATTAGTAGAGAAGTATCGAGAATATTTTGGACCATACTCCATACATATAAAATTACCGGAGAAATTAACTAAACGATAGTAATTCATGATTGTAATTTTCCTTATCACTAATCTCATTGATATCTATAAAAGACTATCTTGAATATGTGTTCCAAATGAGCTTCAAATTCAAATGATGAACTTTTGATTGATTAGTTTATTATTATTAAACATTTATTCAAAGCTGATATATGATATCATCATGAGTTCATGATCATCAGATAATATGAACAGAAATAAAATTCTTTGTATTTTCTCTAATTTTCTGTTTTTATTATTATCTTTGCTTGGAAAAAAAAAAATGAAAATGCACATGGAATATTCTTGTAGATGAAGCCACAACTTGCACTTTGTAATTTGCCAGGTTGGTATTGCTTCCAAGCTTATGTCTTCTTCTTATCAATTTTTTT
This sequence comes from Pseudoturritis turrita, assembly GCA_900406555.1. NCBI lineage: Eukaryota > Viridiplantae > Streptophyta > Magnoliopsida > Brassicales > Brassicaceae > Pseudoturritis > Pseudoturritis turrita. The sequence goes on along the minus strand of OVBL01000291.1, from coordinate 76,316 downwards.
TTTTTAGTTTATAAAGTTACAGAAACGGAAACTAACACGTTAGTCCGATTAAATTAGAAAATTAACCAAACTTGTTCAACTTTCTAGTAGCGCTTTATGAAAAATCTTGAAAGAGAACAATTTAATTGCTTAAACAAGTGTTGATAGTACGCATTTTAGACACTTACATTTGTTTTCTTACCAAAAAACTCCTTTGAAGTTTTAGCAAAATGGCATGGATCACAATTTTCTTGCAACACATCCTTGGACAATGATTGTCAAATCCATTATTTTAAATACTGTTTAAATTTAAATATTATGTTTAGAGTATGGTGATTTTTATCAAAATTTAATTATTATTTTTTGTCGCAATCCAAATCATATATATATATATAATTAATTAGGGAGTTCTGTCTTCATCTAAGATGTCCATATCATCAAAACAAAAAATATTACATTAAAATTTATAGTAAATATTCATTTAATTCATGTTTATTTATATTTATTGTTATTTATAATTACTAGAGATTAAAATTAAATTAAAAACAAAAATAAGTAAATAAATGAATAAAAGTAGTAAATACAAATTATGAAATATTTTCTTGGTAATAATAAATTATGGAGGCGAAACAAAAGTAGATGTAGAGAAACACGAATGTCTATTGGAAGATGACGAAAGAAATGTTAGTGAAAAATTGTTCGAAGAGAATTTGACTAAGTTTCGGAAAGATATATGCACAAGACTAACATAAAATCTTTTAGATCGCATTCACTGTCTGAAATAAATTAGTTTTCATAAAATACATGACATGAATTATTGGACCGGGTTATCAGGTTTAAAGTTGAGCTAGATCGTTTCACCATGTAAACTGATTTGTGAAATAGGATAGGGACATTCATGACTGGATTGAAAATTATCTTATTGCACGCTGCACTTGCTTTGATGGATAAAGCATCATCACCAAATCCATTATAACATCATGAGTATTTCTTTCATACCTTTGAAATAAATGATAGTTCATATTTGGCGCATTCGCATTTAGTGTAGGGTTGCGTTATATCCGCATCTGTATTTAATGATTTTTACGATTGAGTCAATGATCAACATTAAAGCTTTCATGGGAGATGTCTTTATGAGATTTTAATATGAAAAGAACTTTCTCCAAGATAAAGAATCATGGGATAGTCACCGAAACCGTTTTCTCTTTCCCTAAAATTCATAATTTACTTTGGTTATTACATGGCACTTAGCTATTCGATGTTTTTCAAATAAAAAAAATTATCCACGACAATGTTTATGTTATAAATCGTTTGATAAAATCTATATATAAATGTTTATATAAATTTATTTTTTAAAACGAAAATAATTATATCTATATTCAATAATCTAGTTTTATTAATTACAAATATTTGTCATATAAAAATCATGGGCATTTTCAAAAGTATCATTTATTTTCGTTTATTGTTATAAGTTTTGTTTTCAGTTAATTCATTATCAATTTCATCATAATCTAGACATGAAACGCAAACTAAAAAGTTTGATTTAAGACAATGATAGTAAAGGACAAGAAAAACAAGTAAGAATTGAAGATCATGTCATCATAGTGGATAACTATGTCAGGACTCATGATGATACAATAAAATTATTACTAATATCCTTTTTATTCTCAACTTATTAAACTATAAAAGATCCGTTGGATGGATAACTTGTTCTACCACTCAAAAGTCTCAAACCCTGTTTTGGATGCACACGTATGTATAACATGCATACATGTATGAATACATACATGTTATATATCATTACAATTATACGTACATGTGCATATATACATACATACACAATCACAATTATCAGAAAATTTTGTATTAGCGAGAGAGATTTGTTTGATTGCTTTATAAGTCCGCATAAAGAGACACCACAACTTTTCTTTCCTCTTCATTCACTGCCTCAACGCCAAATTTGCAGACTTTCCAAGAAGGAAAACAAAAGCTTAATTACATAAAAAGAAACTCTTTTTTCGATTTAATTGTGAAATTCGATTCCTTTTCTTCACCGTCAATTCTCTAGAAAACATTTCTCCGATCATTCATTTCATCTTCTTTCCTTGTATGCTCTGATCAGACAACAAAACAAACAAACAAACAAACAAAGCCACTTTGGTTGTCTGTAAATTCTGAGGTTCGATTCTTATTGATGATGATGGTTTGTTGCAGATGGGTTTTCAGAAATTTGGTCCTTTCTCTTTGATTTGAATCTGGGTAAACGATCAAATTGTGGTTTTTTAACATTTTGTCCTAATCGTTTGATTTCTCTGATGGGTTTGTTCAATCAAAATTGATTTTGATTTTTCTGGGTCTGTTGTTGTTGATCATGGTAAAGGTCAAAATTGGGTTTCTTCCGTGTGTAGAAGAGAAAGGAGAAGTCCTTTGCGTGTGACAAACAGTTTTCTTATCTTCCGTATCAGATCCAATCTTTCTTTCTATAATATTCCTTTTGCTTCTTCTTTGTATTCTTAATAGAATAATCTTCATCATTGTTACTCATCTTTTCCAAGTTTCCATCTTTCATTCTTGGGCTGATTTGATTTGACTTGATTTGATTGTTCACAGATTCTTTGTTTGTTCTTGATTGTAAAAATAAGTAACTTTTCTTGTTATAACCCATAATTTGCTTCCTTGATACTTGTTTGCAGCAATTGAAGCTATAGTTTGAGAATTGTTACTTGGATCCTTAACTAGTTTCTGTTTCTTCTGTAGATCAAAAGCTATAGAGATTGTTGAAGAAAATTTGCAGGTAAAAGTTGGAGTCTTGTTCTGTGTTTTCTCTCATTTTTTTCAGGCAAATCAAAATGTGACTTGTCTTAATTCATGATTTGTAGATAATCCGTGTCCAAAAATGGATGCTACAACGAGTGGAACTCCGGCTTTACAGTTTCATAACTTACCGGAGCAACCGGTTTCGACTGTTTCTCCTCCTGTGACTCCATTTCAGAGGCAAAAACGCCATTGCTTTGGAGACTCAAGTCCTGGAGAGTTTCCTTTAGCAGCTAATCCTTCCATTGTCCTTCATGTTCTTACTGAATGTAGATTGGATCCTCGTGATCTCGCGAATTTAGAGGTTCTGTTTCGAAAAAGTCGAAAATCTTTATTGAAATTTCAAGGATTGATGGTTCTGCTGATTTGATTGTTGTTGTTGTTGTTGTTATTTTAGGCAACATGCTCGTTCTTTAGCCAGCCAGCAAACTTTGCCCCGGACTGTAATTTATCGCTATCGGAGCTCGCTGCTCTTGATATGTGTAATAAAAGGGTGATTTTCAAGCCGATGAATGAAGAAGAACGTGAAGAAATGAAACGTAGATGCGGAGGGTCATGGAAATTGGTCCTTAGGTTTTTGCTGGCTGGTGAAGCGTGTTGTCGACGAGAGAAATCTCAAGCAGTTGCTGGTCCTGGTCATAGTATCGCTGTCACATCAAAAGGCGAAGTTTATACTTTCGGTTATAATAACTCTGGACAGCTAGGACATGGCCATACCGAGGAAGAAGCTCGGATTTTGCCCGTCAGGTTATTCTCATTGACAACAATCGTTTAGTATATAACCAAAAAGACCGGAAGATGGCTTCACCGAGAGTGTTATCCTGTTGTGTAGATCATTGCAGGGAATCCGAATCATCCAAGCAGCTGCTGGTGCTGGTCGGACAATGCTAATAAGCGATAACGGAAATGTTTATGCATGCGGAAAAGATTCTTTCGGGGAAGCGGAATATGGAGGGCAAGGGACTAAACCGGTTACAACTTTTCAGCTTGTAGCATCCTTAAAGAACATATTTGTTGTGCAAGCGGCTATTGGGAATTTCTTTACTGCTATCCTCTCTCGAGAAGGAAGGGTTTATACATTCTCGTGGGGTAACGATGGCAGACTCGGACACCAAACTGAGGCTAACGATGTCGAGCCCCGGCCTTTGTTAGGCCCACTCGAGAATGTACCCGTTGTGCAGATTGCAGCTGGTTATTGCTATCTTCTTGCATTAGCTTGTCAACCAAATGGCATGTGAGTTCCTGTTTCTTTTCAGTTAACTATCTAATTTTAGACCGGTTCAACAATATTATAAGTCATGTTCAATATTTTAAATGTAGGTCATATTGTATGTTTAAATGCTTTTAACAAAAGCAATTTGGATCCGAAAAAGTTTGTTACTTTTCTGTGGGTCATGTGCAATAGCACACTATGCACATGCCCAAAACCGGCTCTGACGGAATAGCATGCTTATTTTAGGTCGGTTTACTCGGTTGGTTGCGGTTTGGGAGGCAAACTTGGTCACGGGTCAAGAACGGATGAGAAGTATCCTCGGGTTATCGAGCAGTTTCAGCTATTGAATATTCAACCTAGGGTGGTTGCAGCGGGTGCTTGGCATGCTGCAGTGGTAGGTCAGGACGGAAGAGTGTGTACTTGGGGTTGGGGAAGATATGGTTGCTTAGGACACGGTAACGAGGAGTGTGAATCAGTCCCTAAGGTTGTTGAAGGGCTAAGCCATGTCAAGGCTGTTCATGTCGCAACAGGAGATTACACTACTTTTGTGGTCTCGGACGATGGCGATGTTTACTCGTTTGGCTGCGGCGAATCCGCTAGTCTTGGTCACCATCCAGCCGTTGATGAACAGGTTAGCGCTTGATGATCCAACCTTAAAACAATGTGCTTCTTTTTGTCAAATAGCCCGCAAATTTTAGTGTTTAAATCAAATATATTTAATGAAAAGTAAAAAAATTTCCATGTTTCAGAAACACTGAAAAACTATTTTAATATGTAAACACAAACGCAAGTAAAGATCGAAGTCTATATGTCGGTAAAAACCTGCATTGAAAGCTCATTAGAGTGTTTTCCGACTCATGTTTTTGGTTCGGTATTGGTGTTTTTTGCAGGGCAATCGGCATGCGAACGTGCTGAGTCCAGCGGTAGTAACATCGCTAAAACAAGCGAACGAGCGGATGGTTCAGATCAGTCTAACGAACTCGATATATTGGAATGCTCACACGTTTGCGCTCACGGAATCAGGGAAGCTATTTGCATTTGGTGCAGGCGATAAGGGTCAGCTCGGAGCAGAGCTTGGTTCAAACCAAACAGAAAGGTGCGTACCGGAAAAAGTGGACATCGATCTCAGCTAGCGGATTAGCGGTTTGTTGGCAGAAAATTGCGTTTGACATCAAGTAAAGCTCAAGGAAATTGCGTTTACTTTTTTTATGTTCATAAGACTTTGGAAGGGTTGTACAAAAGGGGGGACATAAGTTAAGGAACTTGTCTTAACATTTCAATTGTATAGGGTTTTAGATGATTCTAATTGTTCATGGGTCAAGTTTTAGGTCATGTTGTTAATATTTCTTGAATAATTTCATTAAATCCATTTATTGCAAGGTTCAATTTCTATTTCATTTGTATAAAAGCCTAATAGGCTAAAACCAATTTGTGGTAAAATAAGGTTCTTCACGCGCTTGTTTGCCAAACTGACTAAACTCGAAAGGATTGAGTGAAGCCATTGGAGCTATTTTCGTTTAAATAATTATCTGTTTGGGGAAGTTTATTTTATTTCAATGGTTCATACGTGAATGGATCGGATATGGATGGGTACTCGAACTATCTGTTTGGATATTTAAAATTTTAAAATTCTTGAAAACTTATCTGAATTTTCTCAAAATTTTTTGAAATTATCCAAAATTATGCAGTTTTACGGACTGGTATGTATTTTTTTAAAAATTAATTAAAACGTCAAAATTATTACTAAAAAATAAAATTAACAACTCTTGGACGAAAATAATTTTGAATTTTTTTTTATTATAAATATTCTAGTTCCATTAATTAAACTCTTTAAAATTACCATATCAATTATATTTTATCAACTATGTAAAAATATCTCTATATATATATATATTTTTTTTTTTTTTTAATAAATAGTAATCCGCATACCGATCCACCAACCCACGGGCAAAAACCGCTCGTCCTGCAATCCACTATGTGCTCATCTGCAGAATTTTAGAATTTTCAAGACAAGTTTTCCGAATTTTTCATCTTATATCCATTTTCATTTAAATAATTATATGTTTGAGGAAAATTATTTTATTCCAATGATACATACGTGAATGGATCGGAATTATTAAAAATTATTAATTTATCTGAATTTTCTCAAAAATTTCTGTTTGGATATTTATTCTAAAATTATTAAAAATTTATCTGTTTGGATATTTATTAAAAATTATTAAAAACTATCTGTTTGGATATTTATTATAAAATTATTAAAAATTTATCTGAATTTTCTCAAAAGTTTCTGAAATTATTTGAATTATCCAAAATTATGCGGATTCACATACTGGTTTGCATGATTTATTTTAAAAAATAAATTAAAATGTAAAAAATATTATTAAAAAACAAAATTAACAAGTCTTTGGCGAAAATTTTGAAATTATTTTTTTATAAATATTCTAGTTCCATTAATTAAAAAACTCTTTAAAATTACCACATCAATGATATTTTATCAACTATGTAAAAATAATTTTATTTTTATTAATAAATAGTAATCCGTAGACCGATCCGCCAACCCACCGACAAAAACCGCTCGTCCTGCAACCCACTGTGTGTGCATTGATCCGCAAAACTCGCTTTTTTTTAATCTAATATATTAAGTCCAAACCCGTCCTATAATAATCCGGGTTGGATCTATTGTTTTTTAGTCCATTTTGACATTTCTACCGAAATGGACAACGCTATCACTGCGCGTTTAAGTGAAGGTAGACTATGGAAGTATGGTTACTTGATTACTAGGTGGGACCCCGCGCCATGCATGGGAGAGTAAATTCACAAACATGTTTGTAATATTAAAACATAAATATTTGAATATCAATTTAATTTTCAACTTAACCAATCACTTTATTATCGAAACACTAAAACATATTTGAGTTTGAATGTTGTTGTAATCTTATTATTTTCAAATATAAATAAACAAACCAAAATTATCATGACCATATTTACGTGTTAAGAAATATATTGTTCTTAGTACATTATTATTTTGAATAACATATAAGAATTTAAAAAGAACATAACATTGCAATGTAAATATCAGAGGAATGAATTTACTTTTATAAAAAATTATTTCACGATCACATCTTAGGTTCCGGATATCAGAATGAACAACGGCCATACCAATATGTAAATATATAATGTTTCTAAGTACGCCAATCAACCTTTTTAAACAAATGAAAATTTTCTAGATTTTGAATAGAAAATTAATAATACATTAAAAAAAAAAAAAACAAAAACAAATGAGAGGTAATTGGAAGGACGCCCAATTTATTATTCAGTGTGCGAATTACAAGTATTGCATGTGTGTTGTTAGGTCTAATTTTTGTTTTTTATTAGTGGCAAATCTTTTATACAATCTATTTATGGTTACATATATTTATTCATGTATTTCTTGTAATGACATTCTTCAGATTGTGAAAAGTGATCAAATGATCATCAGAACACCACTAACGACGCTCTCAAGAATCGAATACAACACAAATTTAAACAAATAAGTCACATACCTTAACTAAACCGATATTTATTTTCATACTTCTCTTGGCATTTCGATGTCGAATTATCCATCTTTTACTGGTTATTTATGGGTGAATAGACTAACTCGGTGAAAATATATAGGATGAGATAAGGGTTATTCGAACACAACATCTCCCACAACGATGGGGATTTCGAACATGTAGAGATTCTGCAAATTACTTCCGACCAATATATCTTTAATTTTGAGATGATTTGAGAAACTTTTCAGAGAACCAATCTCTGAACCAATATTTGAAATATATCAATATATTTCTTACAGATGTTGAGTCAAGCTTTAGTCAAGTTACCAATTACACAATATATGAAACACAACCAAGACGACATCATCAAGCAGCAGTATACATATGAATCTTCTCGCTACAGCCACTGCTTCATGTGTAAATAACACTAAAATGCAATTAAAAACAGAGTAATTCCAATAGATCATAGACTTAGAAGGAAGATAAACTGTAATCATATGACTTTTTACCACTAAATTTTTTAGATCTGTGTGTGTATATAATCGAGAGAACACGATACCTGAGGAAGAGGATTTCTTTCTGAAGTTGAAGTCATTGGGTATGACTAAAACCCTTGAAGAAATAAAGAAAAACTAATAGCTATTTAATTAGAAACCAAACAGAATAGATTTACAGATTAGAAGTGCAATATGATACATAAAAATCAAGGTGGAGACATACCTATCAGAAGTTTAATGGTTCTCTTATCTTTTGATCACTTTCAATATTATCTCCAGGTTTAAGACAGCCCTGAGATCAACCAAGAACACCACATGAGCTTAAGCAGCAAAAAAAACAATGCACAGAAACTATGGGCTTACTTACTTGTAATATAGAAACATTTTAAAGAAAAATTACACAATAAAAAGTTAGCTCAAATGATGACATAAAACATAGAAGAACAGACCTTAAATAACAGAATTCAGAGAAACTTCACATTCTCAAAGTATCGTATCAAAAGATTCTTGGTGATTCTTCTAATGCCAGATACAAAATCTACAATATGATTCATGTGATTTGCAATAACATATACAATAAACACCAATAGATAAAAAAAAAAAATTAGAGATAACAATGAGAATAGAATTCCAAGAGCCATAAGATGTTGATTTGTTCCTCCATGTACTAATCTTTCTTGCATAAGAATCTTAAGCAAAATCTCATTTCCTATTATATAGGTATCATCCAAATGCCCATATCATCCTAATATTACATCTACAGAAGATTCAACAACCTTAATTAAGAACATAAATACACTGATAAAATCAACTTTAATTCAACCTGGAATCAATTTGCGCAGCCTTATAATCCATAATTGAACATGATAGGGTTACATATTTCCTTGGAACATAAGCCAATCAAATCTAAGGAAATTTACAGAGAACCAAACAAAGAAAAGACAATCAAAGTTAATTAAGCCAAAAAAAGAAACATACATATAAAAAAATAAAAAATCTACCAGAAGTAGACAAAACATCTCGTGGTTTCCACACCGCAGCTGCAACCGATCTTGGATGCGAGGAAGGGACGGCTTTGGAGATCGTTCGTAACTCTAGATATAATAGATCTTTTAAATACAAAAATTTGAGGTTAAATAGAAGATGCAATTGTATTAGGGTTTTAAGCAAAATTAGCGGTCCATATTATTTTTTTAATTCATCCGAAAATTTTGATGAAATTTCATTAAGGGTAACACAGTAATTTTAAGTCTCAATTTTCACTGTTAGCCATATTCACCTCTCTAAGAATATAATAGATAAATTTTTGAAATGGATTGAATTTTGATCGTCAATACATTTTATAATATATTAGTTATACGACATTTTAGGATTATTGTAAGCCATTTAGAATTGATGAATAAAACAATTTGGAATTGATCGTCAATACATTTGATAATATATTATGTCTTATAAACAATTTTTATGATTAGTTAATTATTGTTATTTTGTTATATGATTATGTTATAATACATTTGGAATTGATAAAGAAAACAATTTTGTATTATAATACGTTATCAATAAAAAAACTGATGCAATGCTCACATTCATTAAATTGTGAATCATAAAGTTTTATGTACTTTCACATATGAGATCAAAGAAGACCAAAGAAAAACATAACACTTTCTTTTTTTGAGTTGAAGAAAATATGAGTTTTGCAGAAAAAGAGTAATCTACGTCGTGGAAGCAAGGGAGTAAGCCAACAAATATCATCTGAATCTCTTTCACTATTCAATATTCCCCACCATTAATTCTCTTAGTGTCTTGGATCGACATTTTCATTTAAGTTCACTCGGTTCCCGTTATCAGCTTCATTCTCTTGCCCCTCTGCCCAAAAATAGAAACAAATTGTTTCTTCATAAATTGTTGTTGTGATGGCAATTAGTACTCAGAAGCTAAATCACAAGTAATTTGACTAAAATCTATAGTTTCGATTTTCTAATTCCATGAGCAAAAGGAACACCTTGTTGCACAACTCCATAATTCTTCTGGCTAAATAAACTACACACGAATATGATTCTTCTCCACCATGAAAAGAGTGTTAAAGGTACTTCATTCGAAACAATAATAGAAGTATAAGAGTTTTAAATTACATACGAATATGATCCCTATCGAATGTTACACTAAAACACATCATTATATTAAGCATCAAAGTTAACCTATGGAAACTATGGGATAATTTTGTCACATGGATAAGATAGTTTGAGGATAGACCAGCGATATATCCTGCATTTCATGCACATGAACCGCATAAATGCCAGCTTCGCGGTTCATATGTTCTTCGTACTGTCAAGGATTCGATCTGGGAGTAAGAACCAGAGAAAAAATCGATGACATTGGGTATAAACTAATAAGTTTGTAACACCAATCTCTCTGTAAATCCTCTTTTATTAACTTCCCTAATCTATTACAATGATGAATACCGATTACAATCTCATGGCGATTTCAGATCGATTCTCAAATACTCACAGCATCTATCACGCTTATGGGGTTTGTGCTCATCAACAATACACAACACAGCTCCTCTTAACATCAGCCTCTCTTATTTATACTTCGTTGAACATACAATTGCAAACCCTCTGAATCAATATGAATCAATCCAAGGCTTCACTCTACATTGCCAACTCAGCCTCCACATCATTTACTCTCTACCTTATCATAAGGTCAATACCCAGAAGATGCTGGACACTGGGAAAATGACCAACAAAAATTGAATCATGAAATGATTCATGATCTAACGCAAAAATTGTTTGTTTGTAAAACTGATTGTGAATCCAAGATTGATTCACAAATCCTTAAATGATAAAGAAAAGTAGGAAAATATTACTCATTACTCATCCAAACTAAAAAAAAACATGATAGTTTTGCTTGCAACTACTATTAGACACAAATTAACAATAATGAACGAAGCAAGTCACTGGCCTGACCACAACAATGACCATTAGTTTTGCTTGCTTATCACATCCTCATGTAAAGACTATGGTCCCATCATCATTTCAAACAGAACAGAAAACTTTAATCACAAGAAAAAATTATTTTAATTAGAATCTAAACAAAATAAAATCAGTACACATTCATCAAAAAAACCAGTTGAATATTACCAGACCGGTTCTTTTGGTTGATTGACGACAAAGGCCCCATTATGTGATACTTACCAACATCTCACTTCATATAAGTTCTTCCATTAGAGGGTCACAACAGGAGGAAGACCAGAAAGCATTATGAAACAATAGTAAGAGTTTTTTACTTAGCACACCATATATAAGATGTCCATTAAGCAAAACACCTAGACACTACAAAACAGGGTTAGTCATAAGGGTAATTTGCTGTTACATCTAATAGAGTGAAAAAATGGAAAATCACAAGGGATCCAACATCATCCCCAAAAAGTACAGAAAGTTTTACAAATGAAATGACACAATTCATGAATAAGACATTTAAAGAGTATCCATACCAAAGGGCTTATGCAACTTTTGGGGAAGAAGAAGAGCAATTAACAATATTGGAAACCAAAATCAGCAGCCATGAAAAAAAGAAATGTAGAATTCCTAAATGCAATAACCATTCAGCTTGCTGGTCAACATCTCTGCAAAGTAAAACTCAATCATACTTTGTGGTGAGAGAACAATTATAGCTTTCTACACTCAATACCAAGATGACTAACGCTTATTTATTAGCATCAGTTCTAATGATACAAACGCTTATTTATTAGCATCAGTTCTAATGAAATGATACTAAGGAACGGCTATTGACATCACTTATTAAAATTGATGTAAAATTACATAACTAGTATCACTTGTTTTTAAATGATTTTACTTTTGCGTCGGTAGTTTTTGCGATACATTTTAACTGACACTATGCACCACTTTTTTTGTAGTGTGAGTTATAAGAAACTAATATCTCTTTCTTATAACATGCACAACCAATCAAGTGATTTAGATGATCATGAGATGCTAAATAATGAAAATAGATTACCTACTCTTTCAAACTCTCTCACTGTTTTTTGGGGTTTTACAACTACTCTGTCACATATCACCTGCAAAACAGAGGACATAAACAATTCAGAGATTACATCAAGAATATCCCTTAAACTCACTCTAAGCCTAGCAAAACCTCTCTAATTAATTACTATCGGAGCTTAACTAAAGCTTATTACTCATATTCATTCATGGCTTCTTCCATAGGAATCTCATCTCTCTTCCCTTATTCTTCATCTGTAAACCCTAAGAAACTCTCTCAAATTACAATTTTCTCTTCATTTGCCAAATACTGCCTTAAACCCTACGTTTCCAAAACCAAAAGTTTCTCTGTCTCATTCAAAAGCCCAATTTCCCCTGTTTTATCGGCAGTAACACATATCACTGGTAAAAACGAAGAGGAGCTTCACCAAGAACATGGAGTTGTCGGAATATACGAAGACAGTGAAGCTTCTCGTCTCTTTTACTTGGCTCTTCACGCACTGCAATCTGCAACACCGTGGCCACGAAGGAGCAGGAATCGTAGCCGTTAATCATAACAATAAGTAAACGCAGCCCCGTCCTCGTTCATAAGAAGAAACTTGAAAATCCATCATAAGTGCCACAAAATCTTCTCATCCCAACCAAAAAACACCATCTGCCGAAATTTTGCATATCAAAGAACTCTCTTATCCTATGCAATATGTTGCTCTCCAAAAAAAGCAATTGCAGGCAATGGAAAAATATAGATATAGAATCACAAACACCATGTTTTTCTTCTCGAAACGGCAAAAAATGAATTGATCCTAGAGAAAATCTCAAATCTCCCATATAGCCCATAGAGAAAACCAATCAACAGACCCTTCCCTACTCGCAATCAGAGAAGCTAATGCAAATTCCCAATCAAATTACCCATTTCTCTCGGAGAACAAATCCAAGAAAACCAAAACCAGAACTTCATCACACCAAACCATACACACAACCACCGAAAACACCGTTTCTCATCAAAAACCAAAAAGAAGAACCAATAAATCTTCAGAAATCGCCATAGCTGTCTACATTCTAGGGTTTATAATCGTTTTATAGTTTTTTTCTTTCAGCTGAGTTTTTAAGCATTAATATATATGATTTCGTTAGGGTTTTCAATGAGAATACTAATTAGGGTTTTTTCATCAACCGACTATATTTATGGGCTATGTTTTGAATATACCGAAGCCCAAAGCACATTATAAAAAACGGTTCCAAACCGATAACAAACCAGGGACATTTCAGTCAATAATTTTTGATGGCACAAAGCGTAATAAAAAGGATTCATTAATGATATAAAAGTAAAAACAGATCTGAGGATGAACCTGGAGCCGCTACATCAGATTTCGCACTTACTAAATAATCGTATAATATATTTCTATCTAATATCTTAATTTTTTGTTTTAAAAATACTATTTTGAGATAATTAAAAAAGAAATCATGTTGTTGGGTTTTCATTATACTGCTAAAATTTCATTGAAGATAAATTGAACTTACAAATCCTATTCATTACTCTCTTTTTTTTTATATAGTTAATAGGATTGGGACAAAAAGAAGAAGCTTAAATTAGGAGTAGAAGATATATATGTAAATTGCATTTTCCCCAACCGTTAATATTTTTGGCAAACCTAAAATTTCGTCGTTTTCTTCGCACTTTGAATCAACAAACTATATAAATAAAGAGCCTCACATCATAACAAAAAAAGAGAATTAATAAGTAAATAAATAAAAAAAGAAAATACCCATAAAAACATTAAAAAAAGTTTTTTGGAGATTATTAATTAATTAAACTAACATAATGGCACGCCTTCACCTAGCTCTCCTCCTCCTCTTTGTCGCCGTCTCCGCCGTGATTGTATCAGCTGCTGATAAACCGTCGACGACCACCGCCTCAGCACCCACCGCCACAACTCCGACCGACGGAGATGGCGATGTTGTAGCTGAGGGTCCGGCAGATGACAATGCCATCGGAACAACCGACGACGATGCACCTGCTACTCCCGGAGATGATGACGTGGCAGTCGCCGGACCTATAGGAAGTGATTCTTCGTACGCAAATTATCCGCCGCCTGAGAAAACTTCCAGAAGCAGTGGTTCACCGGCGGCGATTGGTTTTGTTTCTATCGTTGTTGCAATGGTTGGATCGCTCTTTTTTTTCTGAGCTGTGATTGGTGCGTGAAATTAAAAAATTAATAATATTTTTTTAATGAATATTTGTAATATTTTCTTGTAGATGTATATCATGTATATGTATTTTCTTGTCCCTTCATTGATAAAATTGGGACGATACACAATTATAAAATATTGATCAAAAGAATTTTTTAGTTTTTGTTAGATCATTACAACATCAAACTTTATGCAAAGTTAACAAAAAAAATAAAATCAAACGTTATGAAATGTAGGTTGCAATCAACATTCGAGTGTTCCGGATTTGTGCAAGCCTACTCTTAACCCAAATATACTAGACCAAGTATTTTTCATAAAACGGGTTTTCATCATTTGGAAAATATATAGATTTTACACACGTTTTTTTTTCTCACTCGCATATATACATCATCTTTTTCATTTTCTCAGAAAACAACTTTTTATTTCTATTTTTCACCAGAAAAAAAAATTAGAAACAGACAGAGTATGTCGCATATCTCTTTCTCTTGACCTCGTATTACTCAACCCCATTTTTGTTATATGTTTCCTACTTTTCTTTGTTTTTGGTTTTTTTTTTACTGACTTGTTCTCTAGATTACCACGAATGTGTTTCTTATTCACATGAGAATTGCTATATAGTGGACGAACAAATTCTATGGTTTTAAACTCATTCAGTATCTTGTTAAAATATGAACAAATGTTTTAAGTTTGTTTCTGTAGATCTTCTATATACAGTGTGGGCCATAAGAGATGGGCCGTACGGTTTCACAGGCCTGATCCAAGACACGTGGTGAGTAAGCGCGTGTCCTTCACGTCCCCAAAACTTGTGAGCTAGACGCGCTTTGGTGAATCCCCTCCATTACGCCGATAGAAGAATTTGCAGAGAAGCAACAATGAAGGTCCAACGGACAACCTTTTTCACGGTGAACGGGAAATCAAATCTTCATCACTTTCATTCTTCTCAGGTTTTTCGCCTTTTCTATTCACTTCTGAGAATACCCATTTGCAATTGCAACTACATCCATGGGTTTTTGTTCGATTCAATTCGAAACCCCATTTGTCTAAAAATATTGGATTTAGCTTGCTTGGGTTTTATAAAGTTTCAGCCAAAAAATCTCATCTTTTTTTGTGTAACTTCACTACGTTTTGTTTTTTTGGGATTTCAGGGAATTACCATTTCCGAGCTCGATTCACGAGAGTTTGTGTCGAAATTACTTGATAGGAAATGGGGATTACAGAGTCCTGCAACCCAAATTCACCAAATTAGTGTTTCTTCTTCTGGTAAAGGGACTTGTAAGGAACAAGGAATCAACAAATTCTCCTTCTTCAACAACACTCTTCCAAATCTCGGAGATGAAGTATCGAAGAGAAAGCAAGGATCGTCTTTTTACATTCTGAGAGATGATCTCTTACATCCTCTTGTGAATGGTAACAAATCTAGAAAGCTTGATGCTTTGTTACCACTTCTTCAAGATCATAAAGTGACTGATTTGGTGAGAATGAGTTATCTCACTTCTTTAAAGTTGCTATTTCTCAATTGGGTCCTTTGGAAAAGGCTTAAAGCTTAGAGCTTTTTCTTGTGTATAGGTTACATGTGGAGGCTGTCAAAGTGCACATACAGCTGCAGTTGGTAAAAGTTTTGATTTTTTTTATTAGAGAATTAAACCGAATTAGGTTTTGATTTGAAATGGAAATCAGTTGCTTATATTTTGCAGCTGTTTCGTGTGCCGAGAGAGGTATAAGATCACATTTGCTACTGCGTGGAGAGCAGCCTGATGTTTTGACCGGTTATAACCTTGTTTCAACTATGTATGGAAATGTTGAGTATATTCCAAGATCGAGGTATGCGAATAGAGAGGAGATGTTGAGAACTCACGCTGATCTGGTCGCTGGGAAAGACGGTTCTGTATTATGGGCTAAAGACGTTGTTGAGGCTCCTGAGGCTATAGATGTCGCAAAAATGGATGATTTTTCTAGTTCCAAAGCTTCTCCTAGAAAGGTTCTGATCATCAATGAAGGCGCCGGAGATGCTCTTGCATTACTCGGTAAACATCGATTTTGGATATGATTTGGGTAGTGCACCAAATCAATGTGGAGGAACTGATCAAGATTATCGTTTTGTGCGTAATGGGCCTAATGGCTAACAAGGGCTTTGTCACTATGCAGGTATGTTTCGGTTAGTGCAGTATTTGTCACAGGATCATTTACTCGGAAAGATTAGTCCGGTAAAATTTGTAGTCGATGCTGGTACTGGAACAACTGCTGTGGGTTTAGGAGTTGCAGCTTTGT
This sequence comes from Pseudoturritis turrita, assembly GCA_900406555.1. Lineage (NCBI taxonomy): Eukaryota > Viridiplantae > Streptophyta > Magnoliopsida > Brassicales > Brassicaceae > Pseudoturritis > Pseudoturritis turrita. Next base: position 59,824 of record OVBL01000291.1, on the reverse strand, counting down.
CTTTAGGGTAAGTGTTTTGTTTACAAGATTTATCCGATGCTCTTTGTGTCTGTATCCTTTTTGCTTACGAAGCTTTTAGCATCTTGATTACCAGCTCACTTAAAATTCTTCTCAGGCTCCCATGGGAGATCAATGCAGTCATGCTAGCTGATACACTCGAAAATTACAAGAGCCATGAACATCGCTTGATATCAGAATTTACGAGGCAGTTTCTTGCCTCGAGCTTCTGCAGCAGCTTGGATATGATCAAATGGGTAGATCGTCAACACCCGAGAAAGTATGCGTGCAAGTTCTTCTTTTCACTATTGAAGATATACTAAAAATGATCTTTTTTTAACTCCGAGTTTGAAGCTTTATAACGGTTTGATCTATCAAATAATCTATTCCCTTTTGTTCTTGCAGATTTGGGAAGGTCTTGGAAGGAGAAGTTGAGATGTGTCGGAAAATTGCAAAGGAGACGGGAGTTTTAGTGGATCCAATGTATACTTTAGCTGCTTGGGAGACAGCAACAGAGCTTGTGCAGGATGAGGAATCGAGCATTGTAGTGATGCTTCATACTGGAGGCACTCTTGGGATGTTTGGTCTTGCTCAAAGATACAAATCTTGCTTCACTAACTTGAAAGATTAGGTTTTTGTAGGATACAATTTACAAGACTTTAGAGAGACATCTAAAATGAAGATAAAGACGGTTGGGGTTCTGTTTTAGTAAAACTATAACCGAACCGAATTATAACTTTACAACTAAACTCTAACCGATTATTTTGGGTTCGGTTTGATTGGTTCGATTCGGTTCAAATAAATATCCAGCTCTATTCAGAATTATGAAAAAGAAAAAAACGTAGAATCGAATAAAAAAAGTCATTAAACAAATTTCTATTATTTTGACCATAAAATGCATTGTAAATTGGTATATTCGAAAAGAATCTTATTTGTACAAGAAATAAGAAAAAATAAAATATGTTTGATGGTCTAAATGATAACGGTTAAATTTTGTTGAATTGTAGAATCTGTCGAATAACATAGAATTTAAATGGTAATAATTGAATATGGTATATTTTTTGAAAATAAATTATTAATTAAATAAATTAACGAAAATATAATTAAATAATTTTATTTGTCAACAAAATTAGTAAAATAAATGAATAAAATATAGAATTTTAAATTATATATAATAATTTTATTAAACATAAAATAACAACATAATTTGGTGAGAAACTTGCAATTCATAAAAAAAATAGATAAATTTTAATGGAATTTGAAGTTAATATATTCAATAATTTTATCAAACAAATTATTATATAAAATCATAAGCTATCAAAACTAATTTATATGAATTATCCATTTAGATAGTAATTATATATATATGAATTATTTATACCGTACCTGTATTATCCGACCTATTTTTAAAAATACATTTCAAATGTAATTTTTGATATTTTAAATATTTTTATATGATCCACTGATTTTTTATCTTAAATAAAAACACATTTATGTAAGAATTGATGTTGAAAAAATTATTGAATATAGTTGAATTCAATCGAATCTAGTAAAAAAATATTTATATTGTAAATAATATTGACATAATTATTGAATTTAGTTGAATTCATTTTTTTTTTAAGTACCATTTACTGCCTTAGTTTTATAAAATGAGAAAAACGGAAGCAAACGTGGTAAGCAAGAAGTGGTATTATTTTATCTAAGCAAAAAATAGAAAACGAAAACCAAGATTATGGTTTTGGTCGTTGGTTTTTGGGGAGTCTTGTTCTCGAACCGAGATTTTCATGTGCACGTGTGTTTGGTCACTACTTCGTGTTTAACAACACTTTCTTCACTATTCTAATATCCACGTTAAACAATAGTATATTTGTTAAAAACACAAAACGATTACTTTTAAAGATCCTTGATTCTTGTATCATTAAACCTTTTTCGTTAATTATAATTAACCATGCATTTTGATGGTCTTGTGAACGTGTAATGTAACCTTAGACTCACGAAAATAAAGTATTCTCAAGAGTTGAGAGTTTAGCTAACTATAGAAATACATACGTGTAAGTATAGAAAAATTATGAATTATTTCATTTGTTTTATTCAAATGAAAAACATAGACTCATCATATATTGATATTTGAAATATATATACTCAAGTAACTCAACCTTGCTCTTTTACCAACATATACAAATATACGATTAGTTTAATTAACCCAAATTACTTGTTAAACATAACTCTACCTGTCTAATTTGGATTTCATTTGACTGGTATACTCATTTGAGATGGTTAACTAGCCGGAAACTGTCATTTAGTGAGTTTCGATGATCAAACTTTATTTTATAATTGATTCTCGGATTTTTAAAAAAATATTAATAGTTGACTATCTAATCCGTTTAGAAATAATTTTGAATTTTTATATAGTTAGGTAATGTAAAATTTAATATTATATTGGTTTCATAAAAAAGTTAAAATTTTGTATGGTTTGAGTTCCGATTTCAAAATTTAAAATTTTGGAGAAGAGGGGAGAAAATAAATTGTAAATCGATAACTCTAATTTTATGTGCTTCCTAAACAAAATCAAATTTCATGTTTTTGAATTTTGATCATCAAATTTTGATGGGGTGTAGATGGAGAGCCTGTGTTATTCGATATAAAACATATTTCAAATCAAAAATAAGACAAAAACTACCAAAAGATCTCACGATTCAAATGCTCCGATAGTCCAAAAAAGCCCTCGCCACCTTCCACCGAAATTACCATAAACATTTTCTCGTTAATTTATCTTTCAAATTAAATTGATAAGTGATCACATTCTTCTTTTATTTCCCTGAAAGTGCATAATACTAATGGTGTTTCTTTTCACTGTTTCAAATATTCTAAAAAATCTTCACAGCCGAAAATTAAAGATGAACATTTTCCACGTACTCAGTATTCGTGTCGCGTAGGGACTTTAATCTATACATATATGCCTCGTAAAACCAAGAACCCAAGCCTACAAATACAAAAGAAAAGTGAGTAGGGGTATTAACGTAATTCAACAAAAGATATCATCCGATTTTTAAAAAAACAGTCATTTTCAAGAAACTTAAATGCTTACAAAGATAAAAAAACAAATAAAAATAAACATTTGTTCTCTTGCACTGTCTTGTCTGTAGAGTAGAGAGAGAGAGAGAGAGAGAGAGACGACGTTACAGTGTCTCTCACACGATCAAGAAAAACGTTCGCCGGAAAAAATCATTCCTCCGGTAAGAAAATAAAAAAAAAACCCTTTCTAAATGGAAGATTCTAGAGCTTTTCCGTTGACCGGAAACTTAGACCCTCGTGCTCAAGAATTCGTACCACTAAACCCTATCTCCTCCCGTTTTCACTTTCCGTACACTCCTCCGCCGCCGCCGCTTCCTCCACCTTCGTCGTCGTACGGATTATCTCCGACGGAGCCAAGAGTTTTCACGTTCTTTAATCTCCCACCACATCCGATGATGTTTTCTCCTCCTCCTCCACCACCAAACCCACCGCGTCCGTGCTTCAGCGGCGTTTCGGCAGCTCAAGGGCTTCCTCCGCCGTCGAACTCGCCGACGCGATCTCTTTCTTTGTTCTCCGTACATCGTGACGTCACCGAGTCGACGGTGAGACGTGACTTGGAGTTATTCGGCGACGTTCGTGGCGTGCAAATGGAGAGAATCTCACAAGGAATCGTGACCGTCCATTTTTACGATCTCCGTGACGCGAAAAGAGCGGTTCGTGAAGTTTGCGGTAGACACATGCAGCATCAAGCTAGACTCGGCGGCGGCGGTGGCGTAAGCGTTTGGAGCTCACCGTCTTCATTACCGGCGCGTGGGTTTGTTTCCGGTAGACCTGTGTGGGCCCAGTTCGTAGTTCCGGATACGAGTGCCGTTCCCGGAGGTTATAACCAAGGAACGTTGGTGGTATTTAACTTAGACCCTGAAGTCTCTTCCATTGCCCTCAGACAGATTTTCCAAGTTTACGGTATGGTTGTTTTTTTGTTTTTTTGTGATTTTCTATGTTTTTTATTTTGTTAGATTTTTAGTTTTGTTTCCTCGACTTATGGATATGTCAGGAATTAAATAAAGACTAAACATTTTCAATTACGATATTAAATCAATCATGCCCTTGTTTACATGCTATGAATTACATTTAGTTTTTGAATGTAGACATATTTTGGACCGTTAATTTGATTATCTTAAGAATGATTTATGATATTGTAATCTTTGTGTTCAGGTTCGATCAAAGAGTTGAGAGAGACGCCGTACAAGAAACATCAAAGATTCGTGGAGTTTTTTGATATAAGAGATGCAGCGAAAGCGTATGATCGAATGAATGGTGAAGAGATTTGTGGGAAGCAAGTGGTGATTGAATTTAGCCGACCAGGTGGACTTAAGAACAAGTTTAGGTCATCTAGGGAAATGCAGCCGCTGTTTCAACCGCCACCATTGATGCAGCCTTTAACTCTCATGAAAGATAAAAGCAAGAATGTGAGCCCTAATAACGGAGTTGTTATTGTTGAAGCTTCTATGCGTTCGTTGCGTATCATCGATGATGAAGAAGATAAGATCCGAGGAACGGAATCGGAAACAAAGAGCAGGAACGTGGCTAAGTGGGGGAAGAAAAGACAGATGAAGAGCATGGAACTAAGTCAGTTTCTTATCAGTGAAGAAACCATGGAGGATCCTAGTTGCAGAGATCCACGTACCACTTTGATGATCAAGAACATACCAAACAAGTACAGGTTCGGCATTATAATCTAATTATTAGTATTATAAAGTTGGAAGCTTTTTTCAATTAATCTCTAGGATTGTGAAAGACAAAATGTTTCTAATTTTTCAATAAAGTATTTATATGGATTTAAAGTTTGAAGCTTTTTTAAATTTTGGGATGGTTGAAGATTTAGATCTTTCTAATCTTTCATTAAAATATTCACATGGATTCGTGTGTTAAGATGCTGTTTATATATTCAAAGATTTATATTCTAGATAAAATTCTCTTATGTTATGTTCCATGATGCTTTTGTTTGATATTTTACATTAATTGACTATCATTTCCCAGGATGCTTTTATATTTCAGATTCTTGTAGGTTTTGTATATGAGATTCCATCTGAATTTTGCTAAGAGATCAATGTTTTTGTTTTATGTAGTCAAAAGCTGCTGTTGAATATGCTGGACAATCACTGCATTCACATCAATGAAGCAATCACCGAGGAGCTCGATGAACACGATTCTCATCATCAGACCTTTTCTTCATATGATTTTGTGTATCTCCCAATGGATTTCAAGTAATCAACATTGAATTCGATTGACTGTAGTTTTGGTTTTATCTTTTTCTTGAAATTAAAATTATAACCTTTTGTTATTGTTATTGTTGTGATCTTAGCAACAAGTGCAATGTTGGATATGGATTTGTGAACATGACATCTCCGGAGGCAGCTTGGAGGTTTTACAAGGCATTTCATCTTCAACGCTGGGAAGTTTTTAATTCGCGTAAGATTTGCCAAGTCACATATGCAAGAGTTCAGGTATATATATACACTGGTATTTTGAAATCGCAACCTACATTTGCTCGAGTTTAACCCTCAAATGATTCTGCGAAAGCGTGGAAGTTCCACGAGAACCACATTATACCAAAGTTTAAGCTATATTATGTTAAACCAAAGTCTTGAACTTTATGATAAATTTGATAATCAAGTCACAATGTGTTTATTTTGTTTCTTTTAATCGTCAAAACAAAAAGGGTTTGGAGGATCTAAAGGAACACTTCAAGAGCTCAAAGTTTCCGTGTGAGGCTGAGCTTTACCTTCCGGTGGTCTTCTCGCCTCCACGAGACGGAAAGCAGTTAACAGAACCCGTCTCTATCAACATCAACGGCTGCACCAGACTCAATCATAGTCATCTTGAGCCAATGGACGGTGAAGATCACTCTGTGAGTGGATCATGTTGTGGTAGTGACCATGATGGCAGTCAGGAAGATGGATTATCCGGCAGTAGCATAGATGGCGGCCGGAAAATCACCGTGGAAGGAGAGACATCTTTCTAGGTGTTGTTTGTAATGTAAAACCATGATATAAAATGTATTTTATCCAAAAAAAAATATAAAATGTGTAAGTAGACATAATTAGTTAGATTTTGTACTTGTTTTGTTGTATCAATATCAATCTAAATTTCTTTGTGGTCATTCAACATGATCCATTTTTTCATGCAAAATTCTGAAATGTGATTTGATCATTCAACAAAATGCGTGATATTTATGTCTATTTGATTGTTATTAATTTTGAAATTTGTTTCTTTTAAAAAAGAACGAAATGAGTATATTAAGTGGAGGTAGTTAAATGATGTTATTTAATTCCTCAAATTTTGTAATATCGCGGTTTCATTTTTATTTTTCAAATTTACGTTGATTTTGACATTCAATACTTTAAAAAGTCAACTTTAACGTCCACTTAACGATTGATTTTTTAAAACTCTTATTGTCGAAGTCAATCTAAACTTGAGAAATAAAATTGAAACTCGAATAGCTGAAGAATAAAAGTGCCACATTGCAAAACTTGAGGAATTAAATTATCGTTTTCATTACTTTCTTTTTATTACTTATTTTTTTCTTGTTCATTTGTTAAGAAAAATCTAAAGTTCAGAAATAAATACAATTGTATGTCAAAAACGGTTCAAAAATTATTTGACATTAATGGTGTACTTAATCTTAATCAAATGCGGGGTTCACAACCTATTTGCGTTATCTATGTATCATTAAGAAAATACTTTTAAATGTTTAATGTTAATTTGTATTATTTTTATCGAGACAAAACAAAAATGGATTATAAAAAATTAAAAATTCTTTGGGATAAGAAGAAAAGAAAATGCATGAAACGTTTAAGAGAAACTTAAAAAAAAGAAGCATAAAATTGAAATAGAATTCAAAAAATAGTAGTTGTAGTTGAGATTCATATTTACAAGAAATTCATACTATTTTTTTTAACCGTGAGATTCTCATAAAATTGTTTTATTTTTTAGTTTTGTTAATTGATAAAATCAATCGTTAAGTTGATGTTAAGGTTGACTTTTTAAAATCCTGATTATCGAAATCAACATAAACTTAAAGTATAAAAGTAAAACTTAGATAGTTGGAAAATAAAATTGTGATATTGCAAAATTTAAAAAATTAAATGACCGTTTTCCTATCATAACATATGTTGATCTTTGTTGGTCCAAAAATTCCGGAATATTAAAAAAAGAACTTACGCGTTATCATGATAATTTATAGAATGTTATTTTATGCTTGGACAAGAATAAGGAAATTGGCAATATATTTGGAAATTAATTTTGTTTTTTTTCCGAATGATATGGTGAAAAATGGGTTGGAGACCAAAAATGGGTTGACCTAGGCTATCAAGGCAATACTATCTTTGTTCTAGTGTAGCTGTCTTATTCAGTGACCTGTGAAAGAGACAATAGAGGACGAATCTGTGCTAGTGATGATCACATTCTGTATCTCCCTCTGATTCATGGGGTATCGACACTTGTAGAAATATCCACCTTATATATTGTGCCTGGCAGAGTTGATAGTGATAGTTGACTACAACTTTAATCTTCTGATGTGTTTAGTTTTAAATTTTCTGTTTTTAGGATTATGAAATGTTGAAATCCAATTAGCATTGAAAACCATTATTTTTAGGGTATTACTTAACCGATTTAGGATGTGAATGGCAAATGATGTATTTTATCAAAGCTTTTTAACAACATCTTAAAAACTTTTTTTACGAATCAAGTTTTAAGAGTTGTAAATATATTTCACTAAAAAATTACGGTATCTAATACGATTTTTTTTTTATTTTTAAAATTGTTTATTTAAAATTTAGAAAGCGTAGATTTTGTTTCATATAAACAAATTCAAAAGTACTGATTATATAACTACACACTAATTTCTACAACAACTAATATATAGTTAAAATTATAATCAATCAGACTCTTAAGTTTATTAGGTCTATAAATATTAAAATCTATTTAGAACTGAAAATAATTTCTTTAATATAATTTACTGATTTAAAGGTTATTGGGTCTTTTCTATTTTTTTAAAAATATTAAGATGACTTATTATGTATATGAGAGTTATTAGGTGCGTGATATATTATATTGAATTTTAATATCAAACTGTTCAGCAACAGTCGGACAAGTAGGAAATGTTGTAAATTCAAATCTACATATTGTATATTGTTGAAAAAAACTATTTATCAAAAAATTATTGATGATTTGATACAATTATACTATTTTAAGTGATATAGATACACCAATTAGAAAATTTTAAAATTTGATTTTACTTAAAATATATGCTAATTTTAATTTTAGCTCATAAAATATATGTTTAAAATAGATTTTCTTTTATAAAGGTGATAAAATTAATTTTATCATGTGCAGTTACACATAAATTCCACTTGAATTCATTATCATTTAAAAAAAAAACACTTGAGCTTAATAAAATATATGTCTTTTTTTCTTTCTGTAATGCATTTTCACTTAAAACACTAGAAAAATAACAAATAAATTTTGTTTTGGGTGAATTTGCTAAATGGCAAAAAAAAATAAAATTAAAAACTTAATCAAAATCCCTAAAATAAATGGCTAGGATTAAGCCATATGAAAAAATTTTGGTTTGAGTTTTTATTAGGAAAATTACCATAAAAAAAACCTTCAACTTTTTATTTTTTTCCAATTTAAACATCCAATTTTTTGCGTTTCCAAAACAAACCTCCAACTCAATCATTTTTTTGAAATAAACTTCTAAGTGACAAAAAATGTGCGTGATCGAAAATTAACCAACGATCAACAACAACTCCATTAAACACTTTTAACATCCGTTAAAAGAAAATTAACGCAACCATTTTTTAATTGAGTTACGAATTATGGATATTGTGATTATAATATATTTTTTATTATAATATACAAACAGAGCAATAAAAGATAACAAACCAAAATCATAAAATTTACAAAAAATAATCAAGAGCTATAACGGACGTTATTAATGTTTAACGGAGTTGTCGTTGACCGTTGATCAATATTCGAACGTATACATTTTTGGTCAATTAGAGATTTATTTTAGAAAAATAATTGAATTGAAAGTTTGTTCTGGAAATGCATAAAGTTGGATGTTTAAATTAGAAAAAATTGAAAAGTTTGAAATTTATTTTGGAAATGCAAAAAATTAAATGTTTAAATTGAAAAAAAAAATGAAAAATTTGAGATTTTTAATGGTAATTTTCCTTTTTATTATTGCTATCTTGCCCATTTTCCCTTTTGTTTTCTCTCTTTCAAGATGTTTTTTTTTTTTTTTGTTTTTACATTTTCAATTCGGTGTGTTCCTTTAACGAAACTGAACAATTTTGATAAAAGTGACCCATAAATTTCGTCTTATAATACCATAGAGATCCAAATCTGAGCAAATGTTGATACAATATGGGCCTAAAAAACCAAGGTCCAATAATGGCATTTTCGTAATTTACCCCTCCGATCGTCCCCTCTCTCTCTCTCTCCCTATAAGAGCAAGACAGTCTAAACCCTAATTCTTCAAATCACAGTCGATCTTCGTAGCCGTCAACATTCAATCTTCTTAATCGTTTCCGTTTGATTTCAAAATTTTTTGTTTTCTTCTTCTTTGTGAATGTTGTTTTCGAGATCCGCTTTCGAAAGGCGTTGCGCTCTTCGTCTGGGGATTTAACGTACCCTGAAGGGCGTGTCAACGAAAGCGTATATCCAAAAATCCCTCAATACGATCGATTAGGTTTTTGCTAATTCGGATTCGTTTTCGAATTAACTAAAACCTCGAATACGATGGCTAATTTTTTGTACCCATCGATGAATCGTGTTGAGAAATTTCGAATCTAATTTCTGTGATTTGGGTTTGTTTTGTTGAAATTAATCGTTAGTGAGAATGGTAATTGCTTCATAATGGTGAACTCTCTTAGATGAAAAAGTGAGAGATGTTCAAGTTTCCGGAGCAAATATAAAACTGGCCAGGATTTAACAGCTCTGTGTTTATACCTAATTTTCACAGTGTTACCTGTCTTCTGGTATATATATATTTTCCTAATCCCATTATCTTACATTGCTTTCTTCTAATTTTTAACACTAATCTTCGGTTTGATTTTTATTTATTGTGATTCACAAGTTTTTTATTGGTTTTCACATTAACTGAGTTTTCAATGTTTATGCAAATATGCGTTGTTTTTTTTTTTATCTTTGAAGTTTGAGGTTGTGATTTTGATTTCAAGAATCAAAAAAGTTGATGGCTTATAAGATTTGGTTTCAGCACAAGATATTATACCGATACTAATCTTAACCTAATTTGTTGCCTAAATATATCTTAGATTGATGAAGGAAAGGAAACCCAATATTATAATTTAATTTCGGCTTAAAACTAAAAAAGAGTTAGAACCTAAGCTTTTATAATCAAAGTTGGGTTAATTTACCCAATAATAACGAAGCAAATAACCAATAGCTGGTTTGTGATTGTGCCATGTAGGATAATTTTGGTTACGTATTTTTTTTTTTGGTTATTGGGTTTAATTATTCGTAAAAGTTTTATTACAACGAGACCGAAAATAGAACAAAAATGACTTTTGAATGTACAATGCCCAATTTTTGGCCCATGTTATTGATTGAAATTCCAAAACATCGGCTGTAGTAAAATTCATAGGCCCAATTTTAAGTTAAAGCCCATATTACAGTTAGGGCCGGAGTCCGATTTAAACCGATCTGATTTTTTATTTATTTTTTAAAAACCGAGTTGACTGAAAAACTCAGCCGAATCTAAAATCAATTTTATGAGAATAAATTTTGTTATAAACTGAAATCTTATGAATATAGTTTATGAGTTTCACTAAAAGAGAGTTAATTGATATGACATGCAAATTTTGCTTTTGTAGTATCATTCTTCGAGTTTCTTACGGCATTGCCTAAACAAACACAGGATTTGCATTTTCAACCTCATACATTACTTTTCGTGTACAAGAAGAAAACGTCGTCTTCGACTCTTGTTAGACAAAAAGCACCAACCACATGACAAATTCTCTCTTTGAATCTTTGATTTACATATCTTTACGAAACATAAACTAAAAACCTTGAAATCCAATTTTCATGTACTACAAAAGAGGATAGTTACTGAGAAAAATCACACATAAAAATGTCTGATAAAAACTCTGTAATGTCATTGATAGATCGCATCTCTGCTCATCTCTGTCTTCAAGATGTATCAGTGGCGTTGCTAGGTCTGTTCCTTTTCGGTTGCTTGCAAGCGAAGCTAACCAACAAATGCGGACCAATTCAATGGCCAGTGTTTGGGATCACTCCCGAGTTTTTCCTTCATGTTCACGACTTGCACGGATGGGTCACAAGGTGTTTGACGAAAAGCCGAGGAACGTTTCCTTACCAAGGAGTCTGGTTTAGTGGATCTTATGGAGCCATGACTAGTGTTCCTGCAAATATCGAATACATGCTCAAAAGCAATTTCAAGAACTTCCCAAAAGGAGAGTTTTACAAAGAGAGATTCCGCGATTTGCTCGAAGAAGGTATCTTCAACGCGGATGACGAATCTTGGAAAGAACAGAGACGGATTATTATAACCGAGATGCATTCGACTCGATTTGTCGAGCATTCTTTTCAGACGACTAGAGATTTGATACAGAGGAAGCTCTTGAAAGTGATGGAGAGCTTCTCAAAGTCACAAGAAGCTTTCGATATTCAAGATATTCTCTTACGGTTAACGTTTGATAATGTCTGCATCGCGGGTCTCGGCGATGATCCGGGAACTTTGGATGATGATCTTCCTCAAGTTGCATTCGCTAAAGCGTTCGAAGAAGCAACAGAGTCTACTCTGTTTCGGTTCATGATTCCGCCTTTTGTGTGGAAACCGATGAAGTTTTTCGATATAGGGTATGAGAAAGGGATGAGGAAAGCGGTTGAGACGGTTCACGGGTTTGTCGACAAGATGGTCGTGGACCGAATCATGATGCTTAAAGACCAAGGAACATTAGTGAAGAACAAATCTGATGTCCTCTCGAGGCTTATCCAGATCCAAAGTCATAAAAGAGGCGATGAAAATGATCGATTCACCGTCAAGTTTTTCAGACAGTTCTGTACAAGCTTCATCTTAGCGGGACGAGACACGAGTTCCGTCGCGCTTACTTGGTTTTTCTGGTTGATAACAAAACATCCGGAAGCCGAAAACAAGATCCTCTGTGAAATCAGAGACATCTTGAGCCAAAGAGAGAAGAACAATAATCTTGAAACCGGAGTAACAGAGAATTGTTGTCGCTTCACAGTCAAAGAACTTAACGATATGGTTTATCTACAAGCGGCATTGTCGGAATCTCTTAGACTGTATCCACCAATTCCAATGGAAATGAAACAAGCGGTCGAAGAAGATGTGTTTCCGGATGGGACATTCTTGAGAAAAGGTTCGCGGGTTTATTTCTCCATCTATGCGATGGGAAGGATGGAATCAATTTGGGGAAAAGACTGTGAAATGTATAAACCAGAGAGATGGATACAAGGAGGACAATATGTGAGTGATGATCAGTTTAAATACGTCGTGTTCAATGGCGGTCCAAGGCTTTGTTTAGGGAAAACATTCGCTTACTTGCAGATGAAAATGGTGGCTGCTTCCATCTTGTTGAATTACTCAATCAAGGTTGATCAAGATCATCTTGTTATTCCGCGAGTTACAACGACATTGTACATGAAACATGGTCTTAAGGTCAGGATCAAGCCGAGATCTCCCGAGGAGAAGAAGCAAGATTCATAAGTAGAGAAGAAAAAACAGCTAAATTGTTCCATAGAACTTGTTACTCAAATATTCAACATTTGTTCTATCTAAATTAGATTAGGCACTTAAATAATCTTTGTTAGCAAAATGTACAGTGTGTGTATTATGTCAAGATTAAAATGTTAAAATGCAGATTAAAATGTTATACAAAGCAAGAACTGCAATCAAAAGGTACATACCGTAAATTGTAACTTATAAGTATGATCTTATACACATCAGCACTGCGAGAGCTAGATGTGTCCAATCTGGTATAATCGATTCAAAAGCCAAACCGAAGAGGAAATAAACCGACTCGGTTTCATATTTTTGCTTATCAGAATATCTTTTGCTATAAAAACCAAATTTTGAAAGGAAACCGAAACCGAATATAACCAGACTGAATTAGATTCGGTCCATGATTACCAAAAAGACCAAACCAAAACCGAACTGAAAACCGGATTAGACATCCTAGACTCCTAGTGAGTTCCTTTATTACCTCATTCGACTGAGAAATGTTTCTGAAGAAATGTCTCCTTCGAGTATGGACTAATTTGAAGAAAAGGTTTCGGTTGAAATCGGCTTCTCGTGCTAGTAACAAGCTTGAACCACTGGCTTTTTGGATCGCAACTCGAGTTTCCTTGTAAACATTTGCAGCTTTTCGTCACAATATCGTTACTATCCGAATCCACATCCAAACAAACAGAGTTTCCACTTTTGGTAATCGACGAGAGCTGCATCTTCGATTCAGACAAAACTTTCCATTTTGAACAGTACGATACAGAGAAAAACAGACGCAGCTTCACAGACTTTCCTTTCTCATAAGCTTTTAAGCAGAAGATTTGTTCCTCTGCTAGTGATAAAATTCGATGAGAAGAAAGTCTCCAGCTTTCTGGTTTATCACAAGAACCGAGCTTTAGTTGAAACAATGATTTTCTCACGATGCAAAGTCCGGTCGAAGGATGGAACATTATTTTCTTCGGGTGAGTTTCCATTAGACCTGGTCCTGAAATATTGCAAAGTTGTTTGATTTTGTCATTTATCAAGGTAGAAAAGTTTTCTTAATTGTGTACCTCGAAAAGGAGATTGAATTGCAGAAATCATCTGCAAAATGGTTGAATTCCTTATGCCTGACCAATTCCAATCCAAAACTCCATAAGATTCATCTGATCCAATAGTTTTCTCTCTTATATAATAGCTTCCTGCAAGAGTCCATAACGCCCAATCTAGATCAAGATCCGCAGCTAAAGCCATAAAGCAACTTAGAAACCTATTGTCATTTGCATTATTCCCTCTTTGATCAATCCCAAACTCGCTAACAAACAACGGAATCCCTTTGTCGAGTAGAAACCCTGACATTTTCATCATGTTCTCGGTTTCTCTCCCGCAAATCCCGTTCAAGCTATCTCCTTCCCAAGAATTCCAAAACCCATACCAATGGATCTCAAACACCAGTTTCCTTCTGAAGCTAACTTCAAACGATCTCTCTCGGAGAAACGATAAGTCAGTCTCGTAATTTAAACCTGAGACAATGACAAGAATGTCCGGATTCACTGAGTGCACCGCTTCAGCACCTTTTCTCATATACCTAACCCAATCCAACCAAAAAAGAGTCATTTACTAACTACATTGTCATACTTTCGATTCGAATGAAAACAAAAGACAGAGAATTTGAAACTTCTACATACTTGTACCAATCGTTGATGTTCTGTTTAGGACCTCTAAGCTCATTCCTTAGACTCATACCAACAACATTTGATGAAACATTAGCAAACATTGATGCCATTTTCTTTAGCCCATTGATCCAAAGTTGAGGGTTTAAATGTTTATCGCCGAAAAACCCGTTTCCATCATTGTCACTGCAACACCAACCAGGTTGGCTTATGTGATTGTCTAATATCACCATTAACCTGTGATTTCCAAGACAAGAAACCACTTCCTGTTTAAGAACAACAACACAAAAATCTCATCTTTCTTAATCCTGATACCCTAATTGATTATCATGAATTCAGATCTAATAGACTAATCCCGGAAGGTTTTAAGAAGCTAAATCAACAACCCATCAAGAAAAACTCAAAAAGTCAAAATCTTTCCGGGAAAATTCTGAAGAAAGGTCAAAACTTTACCGGGGAAATCGATTGATTTTGTACCTGGAAAGCTTTGACAAGGGGAAGATCAAGAATTGAGGGATTATTAGCTTGAAACCCAGAAACAGCTTCAAAAAGACCAAACTTGCGTAGAGATTGTCTCACAGTCATAATACCAGAGAAAGATTCATCGGTGGCTAAGTAGAGAGGCCAAGTCAATCTAACGCAATTGAAACCCATTGAAACGATCTTCTCGGCGATCGAATCCAAAGGCTGCTTGCTCAACCCTTCCGCCACCGCAGTTTCCAGATGCGACGGCCAGTTGACGCACGTGAGCTTCACGCGCCTCCCATTGTTGCCGTCGTCGACGATCCATCGTGAGTCGGTGGAGAGAGGGAAAGCGGAGGTGACGTTGATGTTGATGACGAAGAGAAGAAGAAGGAGAAAGATAGAGATGAAGAAGAAGAATCTTTCCATTGGTCTCGCTCTCTGTTCTTTCTTTTACCGCCAACATGAATAGTTCGATTTTATTTTACTTTGTAATAAGTGGAATGGTCATATGATTATGTATAGCTAACTAGCTAGAAAATCAAAATAATAATAAAATTAGCTAATTAATCAAAAAATTTGAAAACTATTTTTATTGTTTAGAAAAATAAGGTTATTACCATTTATCATTCACTTAAAATATCTAATGTTTTTCTTCGATTTAAGATTAATTTTAACTTTTCATGATTTGATTCAGTTAAGTAAAAATGATCGGTTTGTAAAAATTTTTTATAAAAAAATTAGATATTTTGTTGGATCTCACTTAACTATAATTTTTGCTTAACGCGATAACATAGTTGTTATTTTTTAATTTTTATATTTTTATTCGCCGGAACATAAACTTTTTTTCGATGTGGTGATTTCGTAACGTGTTATATTTTAGGCTAACAGGACGGGTCGCCGCGCTGAATCGTATCATCTCTCGGTCAACTGATAAGTGTTTGCCTTTCTACGACACACTACGTGGGAACAAAAAATTCGAATGGACAGAGAAATGCGAGCAGGCGTTTCAACAACTGAAAAAATACCTAGCCAGCCCTCCAATACTTGCGAAACCAGTGGAAGGCGAACCGTTATTCCTTTACATAGCCGTTTCGGCAACAGCCGTAAGTGGAGTACTCATCAGGGAAGAACGCAGCGAGCAGAAGCCTGTTTTCTATGTCAGCCAAACTCTCACCGACGCTGAAACCCGGTATCCGCAGATGGAGAAGCTGGCATTGTCCGTGATAATGTCCGCTCGAAAACTAAGACCATACTTCCAGTCACATTCAATTGTGGTTTTGACTACTTTCCCCCTGCGATCCATCCTACATAGCCCTAGCCAGTCTGGGAGGTTGGTAAAGTGGGTAATAGAGCTAAGCGAATACGACATCGAGTACCGGAGCAGAACCTGCGCGAAGTCTCAAGTCCTTGCAGACTTCCTGATAGAACTCCCAGAAGAAACGATAGAAGAGACGAGACGGCTCCGAGCCCAGTGTGGAAGCTCCACGCAGATGGATCATCGTCGAGGCAAGGATCCGAAATAGGAATAAGGTTAACCTCTCCAACAGGCGAAATCCTCGAACAGTCATTCCGCTTGGGTTTTCGCGCATCAAATAACGAAGCAGAGTACGAAGCTTTGATTGCTGGAATGAGACTTGCTCTTGGACTTAAAATTTCGCACATCCAGGCCTACTGTGATTCACAGTTGGTGGTCAACCAAGTCAGCGGCGAGTATACGGCCAGAGACGATCGAATAGAAGCTTATCTGAAGGTCGTCAAAGAGATGGCCGCACAGTTCGAAGAGTTCACATTAACACGAATACCACGCGGGGAAAACACTTCGGCAGATGCGCTAGCAGCACTCGCATCGACCTCCGATCCGGATTTAAAGAGGATAATCCTAGTAGAATTCATCAAAAACCCAAGTATCAACCTTTCTGACACCGTGAACGCAGTCACTCGCTCCTAAAAAGCCCCACGTGCCGAAGGTATATCCGGGCAAAATCTCGCAGAAAAGGGCAGCACTAACACCACCGCTCTAGATGACCAGAACACGACACCATCAGTGGAAGACGAGGCAATTGAAATGGAGGAAGAGCCTAACATAGATCCTCCGGCCGAAGGTGAAGCAGTGGAGATGGAGGAAGACCCACAACAAACAGAAACAGACTATGGATGTGACAAAGAGTGGTTGGATGCAATCCGAGTATATATCATGGACGGCGAGGCACCATCAGATAAGTGGGCTGCCAGGAAACTCAAAGCTCAAGCTGCTCGATATTTTCTCTTAGATGGAAACGTCTTCAAGTGGAGACTCTCAGGCCCACTAATGGCCTGTGTTGAAGGCACCGAAGCCAGAGAAATCATGCCAGAAATTCACAGCGGTTCGTGTGGCAACCACTCCGACGGAAGAGCTTTGGCAATCAAGATCAAGCGTCATGGTTATTACTAGCCGACTACGATGAAGGACTGCGAGAAGTTCTCGGCTAGGTGCGAAAAATGCCAACGACATGCCCCAATGATTCACCAACCCACAGAATTGCTGTCCTCAATCTCAGCACCCTACCCCTTCATGCGCTGGTCAATGGATATAGTCGGACCCCTACATAAATCTAACCAAAAGAGATTTCTGTTAGTCTTGACGGATTACTTCTCCAAATGGATCGAGGCAGACTCTTACGCCAACATAAAGGACGCCCAGGTCGAGCACTTCGTTTGGAAAAACATTTTATGCCGACATGGGGTTCCATACAAAATTGTCACAGACAACGGCTCACAGTTTATCTCTACAAGGTTTGAAGCCTTCTGTGAAAAATGGAAGATACGACTCAGCAAGTCTACGCCACGCTATCCACAAGGGAATGGACAAGCAGAAGCAGTGAACAAGACTATCTTGGACGGTATGAAAAAAATGCCTTGATGCAAAGAAGGGACGCTAGGCAGATGAACTCGAAGGAGTATTATGGTCACACCGAACCACCCGACGGCGAGCCACCAGTGAAACATCTTTCGCCCTTGTCTACGGTACAGAATGTGTCATTCCAGCCGAAGTCCAATTTCCTGGAGTCCGCCGCAGACTTCTTTCAGGGCAGAAAGGACTGAATCACCTAATGTTACTCGACGAGTTAGACTTGGTCAACGAACGAAGAGATCAAGCACTGGTTCGGATTCAAAATTATCAACAAGTAGCGGCTAAGTATTACAACACCAACGTCAGAAGTCGCAAGTTCAAAGAAGGTGATCTGGTTCTCCGCAAAGTTTTTCAGAACACAGCCGAAACAAACGCTGGCAAACTAGGAGCAAACTGGGAAGGACCCTACCAAAGTCACCAAGACAGTTCGACCAGGAGTATACGAGCTCTCAAACATGTCTGATGTTCCGATACCAAGATCTTGGAACGCAATGCACCTAAAGAGGTATTACCACTAAGTCACTTCGCATGAACTACGGGACGACTTGATCCTTGAAAAGGGTACGTAGGCAGCTCATCTTCGGATGGGTTCAGTTGTCCCCCTCCTTAAAAGGTAATAACTTCAGACTTCTTCAGACATAACTTTACATCCTCCAATGATAATCTGCCACCTCGTTTGTTGCTGGCCACAACAGACGAACAACTACATCCTTTACGGATTTTTAACCACTATCTCTATACGAGATAGGATTCTCAACACCCTCTTACGGGTATAAAAGCGTGCTATACAAATTCTGATTAGGTATATCCTGGTATAATATCCAAAAGGTATACACTGGACGATATTCTTACAAGTTTACGTTCAAGAGGGACCCGTAAGTCGAAAACCCGCAAGTCTTAAAACTCGGAGTAAACTCTTAAACCCAGTAAAACACCTCTTGGTACACTGGTCTTAAACATCTCCGAAACATAATCATAACCCACCAGTTAGTATGATATTTTAAATATGTTTCATTGTCAAAAGAACGGGAATGTAAGTCGGATCACCGCGAACCCTAAACTGACAACAAAGCACTCAATACAAAGAAAACCATACTTTTACTAAACAAAGATGGGTCGCAATATCACATCAGAGCACAAGTGAAAGATTACTTAAGCAAAAAAGGAGTTACGCCTACAAACGGCAGTCATTACAAAAAGGGGTGGACAAAGCCATCCCGGCACTTGTTCTCAATGATACCGAACAAAAGAAAGAAAGTTCTCAAGTTAAAGAAAAGGATGATTCAAGAAGATCTGGCTCAGAAGGCTTCTCAGCGGCAAGATCAGCAATCCCCGGTGTGCCAACATTCGAGCTGGAAAAATCTACAACTCCGGCTATTGCCGCCACATTCTCCATTGGTTCGGTTCCCAGGAGAGTACCTGTAGAATCTGAGGAAACGGGTGAGAGCATCAGATCTTTCTTCAGCTCGGCCTCAATATTCTCGAATTCATCAGCCGCGTCGGCCAGATCAGCCCTCCACCCTGTCAGCTTCGCCACCTCGGAGTCAAGAGCAGGTGCATCCTCTTTCTGTAGAATCTCAAGCAACTGAAGGTTGCTGTCAACCTGGGCTAGATCAAGCTCCGCCTCCTTCGCTGCCTTCAGCTCGTTGATGCTTCTCTCGATCTTGGCAAGCCGCTCCTGAAATTTCATAGACAACTCTCGCCTCGCTGCCTTATGTGACTTTTTAATGTTGTTTTCGTGCAAGGCCTTTATGGCATTGAGCTGTCTTTTCAAGGATTTGATTTCAGCAGTTTTCTTCTGCTTAGATCGATCTAGCCTCATAGCCAAATCACCGGCTTTGTTCCACTCATCCTTAAGGAACGCTTTTCCTTCTCGAGAGCTTCGATCCGAGCTGCAGCAGTCGCCAGCTCGTCGGCATGCTTGCCTTCCAGCTCGGCAACTCTGCTCGTCCTCTGGTTCATCTATCAATTTTTGTAACATTGAATTTATGTAATACTAAATAAATTGACGATGACGTCCAAAAAGAAAAAAAAATTTAAAGGTGAGTAAATGTAACACATGATTCATATATTTAACTAGGTTAAGAGTTAATCAAATGAAATTTTCAATGAATAATTGTTAATGTTAAAAAATGAATAATTGATTTTTTTGGATTTTAATTTATTGATTTCGATACATCGAATAACATAATAGCATCATATTAGTCCTTTATATTACCACTAGGCCGCCACACATTTGGTTCATCTACCAATTTTTGTAACATTGAATTTATGTAATACTAAATAAATTGACGATGACGTCCAAAAAGAAAAAAAAAATTTGAAGGTGAGTAAATGTAACACATGATTCATATATTTAACTAGGTTAAGAGTTAATCAAATGAATTTTTCAATGAATAATTGTTAATGTTAAAAAATGAATAATTGATTTTTTTGGATTTTAATTTATTGATTTCGATACATCGAATAACATAATAGCATCATATTAGTTTTTACAACGAAATTTGAACCAACCACATTTTATTTGTTGTTTTTGAATCAAACACCTTTCGTTAAGTGGGTGTACTCCCTTTGCGTCATGCATGTCAATTAGGAAAGCACATCCAACTCTCATTTTCATATTCTTCGTCAATCAAACACCTTTCGTTAAGTGGGTGTACTTTTTCTCTTTTCAATACTCTTCACTCCGACATATAGACTTTACCGATTCTAAGTGTTAGTAAAGTAAGATATTACGTTATTTTTTTGGATGAGTTTAATTATTATATTTGGGTGTATCCATTACGTCAAAAGATCGACATTTTTAGAAAATTTCTTCATTCTATAAATTTTTCCAAACTAAATTTCAAAAATACATCTAGGCATTTCAATGTGATAACCAAACACAAATTTCTTCATTCTATAAATTTTTCCAAACTAAATTTCAAAAATACATCTAGGCATTTCAATGTGATAACCAATCACAAATTTCAAACATTTATGTCTTCTTATGGTATTCAATTTTGCCTTTATGAGAATTATACATTTCAACAAAACGGTCATACTGAACACACTATCTGCATTTTAAACAATCTAACTCGCGCTCTCCTCTTTCAAAGGCATATGCCAACCTCATATTGGGTGGAAGATTTTCACATGGTATTAAAGACCAACAAGTAAAAAGAAGTATAAATTCCAAAAAATAGAATCGGTCCAAAATAAACAAACCAAAAGAGCTATAATCTCGAGGGGACGTATTAAATTATCCCACATTGGAAGTAGAGATAATTATACATAAGTATATATAAAATATGAGTCTTTCCACTAATTTCTTACTTTATCATTGCATATTCTCACACTCTAAAAATTTATCTTTGCGTATGAAAATGTTGTCGGATTTATTAAAAAAAAAATTGAATGCTAAATTGCATAATTGTGACAATAGTTTGATTTGTTTTTACGTCTTCTAAAATAATTATTTTCTAATCATTTTGGCGGTAATTATTATTTCATCTCTCACATTTCTATGCCACAAATTTCTTAGAGGGTCCGCATAACAACTTGATTTAAGAGTTTAAATTTTATGAAAATGAAAGTTGTTGAAACTAAATGGAGAAAGTAAAAATTTCGAGTGAATGATACATTCTAATATTTTTTTTTAAACCTTCTTTCAAGATTTCTACAACCAGAGATGTAATCCCAAGATTCGTGCGAGATCATGACAAATAATATTACTGTCAATCTACATAACTTGAATGTGGAAATTCTCAAATGTCATCCTGTGAAAATTCTCAAATGTCATCCTTGCAGCTTCTTGGGACTGTTGGCTCAACGCACACGGGGTCGACACTCTTATGCGTAGGATAATCGAGCTCACTATACTGAATAAGACATCCAACCACCTATCAACATGATCGATTTGTTTACTATAACTGCATGTCTTACACTGATGGTCACCGTAATTGAAACTGTGTCGATCCGATAAACACGATCAATTCTAGTAAAATGGACACTGATCGTGCGTTTGGTTTTACCATTGCGACCAAGACTCTCCTTAATGGTAACATGATTGCCAGGATTACATTTATGTGCCACGTGCGATACTAGCGACATGCTATTATGCACTACAAGGAGACACCTCCAGCTGCATACCCGACTCTTCCTGCAGCTTCTATAGCCCATGATGATGCTCCTCTGGATGCTTAACCAATGACTAACTTGCACTTTGATATTGATTCTCTTACTATCAATGTGGACTTTAATCTCTTGAATTTTAGCTTTCTTTTAGGTTATTATGACTTTCTTTGTTTTGGTAATCCTTGGTTTCACATTCATTGTAGATATTTTAGACGGTTTATTTTACTCGATTCAGTTTTCTATTGATGGATCCTGGTTTTTACGGTTTTTGATAGTTTTTGTTATTATATCTAATGGTTTTTATGCGGTTTTATGCCTTAAGTGGTAGTTTTAGTGTATTTGTAGTGTTTAGAGTTTTTTACGAGCCAGTTGGGCAAAATGTCAAGAAATTGAAGTATTGGACAGCTCTGGAGCATCAGATGTCAAGAAATCGTTGGAAGCCTTTTCTTAGATTGAGCTGAAATTTGTACACAAGATAGCCACTTGAGTAGCTTTCATTTGGCGGTGGACTGAAGTCATCCAGATCAACGGTTAGATAGTTATGCCAGTTTTCATGAAGATAGATCGGTCTGGCGAACAATCAAGACCGAGAGCACCAGACCGACCAGTAAAAAATATGTACCGACCAGTCTAGTCCCTACGGCAATTTTCAGCAGTTTTGACAGTTTTCAGCAGATTTCCATTTTCTTACCCAGTTTTCTCCAAGATGACCTAATGACCGACCTTAGACCTATAAATACACGTTTTAGCCCAAGAGATGCTTATTATTCAAGAGATTTTTCTTATTTTCGTTTTGAGCTTCGAGGGAGAAGATTTCAACTCTGTATCTCTGATAGAGAAGATTTATGAACCCTCGTACTTCTTATTGAGTTTTATTATGATTTCTACTTCTTCTTCTTGCTTGTTTACTTGCATGATGTCTGAGTAGTCATCTAGTTAGATTGAAGGGACTCAAAGAGATATCATGGATTGTTAACTTGATGATTGTTTAGATAATGAATTTCATTCGGTTCTTCATCTATGATTCATGTTTAATGCTGTTGCTTGACTGATCACTTAGCAACTGTTCTTAGATTAATTTACTCACCAAAAGTGTTGTTAAATTTCTGGAACTAATCTAGATGACCAAAATGTCTTAACCAACGAGAGTAGAGTTAAGGAGTTTTGTGAACAAATTGAACCTGATCTTACTGCATGTTTAACTTCTTAAATATCAAACGAGAGTTTAGAGATTTAGGTTGTTAACATAGTGATTAGTACTGCGAGAGTAGGTTAATTATATCATAGTGATTTGAGCAAGACGGTTCTTAATCAATTTTCTGTTGAATGATCTGATTTTCTGCAATTCATGATTCTCTGCGATAACCCTAAAACCTGACGCTTTTCCTTATAGATCTTCTCACACATTTTTGACTACTTATTTGTCTTATTTTATTGCAATTTTCTTGACTCACAACAAAAATAACTCATATTTTTCATCTTAGCTCTTCTCTTCTTTCAGAGATTTGTAGTGCGGCAATTGGTCTCTTGGGATTTCGACACCTCTTATACTACTGCGCTGCTGTGCACTTGCAGTGGTTTCTGGGGTTAAAACCTGAACATATCATCTATCATAAAAACTCAAAATCTTTCAAAGTAAAAAAAAAATTGTTTAGTTTTTTTTTTCATCTGCCAAAAGTAGTTTATCTTGATCGATAACGTCTCATTTTTTATGGGATAATATGAACCTATATATGCGTGGCATCCGATCTTTTATCTAAACCGACATGATAATGTGATATTATAATTTCTAAAATTGGCATGCTATAATTCAAATAGGTTGTATTATAGTAAAATGGATGTAACAGCGTGGTAAGATGGCATGATATGTTATAATGTAACAGAAATATGTGTCTACATACTTGAAAGAGAGCAATGAGAGTCTTTTAATGTTTCTAGAAAACACCTTTTCTATCTAATTATGATTTTAGTGTTCTCATATTTTTTTTTTATGCCAACACGCTACCTGTCACGTCACCAGAGAGAAGATCTTAACTGGGTTGACATTATTATCTTTAAGTATAATAAAATATGTTTACACGATTCATTCGATATCGGGAATATGAGTAGCCTAAAACGAAAAGTTAAATGTAATTTCATCTTAACAAAGGCAAAATGTCATTGTAATATGGATTAATATCCATTAGCTATTATTCTAGATCATTAGAATATAATATTATATTTCATAGATAAATTTAAATTTGAATGACTGTTTATACAAAAATAATAATTCCATAATGGCATATTATAGTGATAAAATAGAATAACTTAGCAGTATAGTGAAAAGTATATAATATTTTTACTATTTGAATCTCAGATAAATAGAATGTTACACTGGCATCCTATCCTCTCGAGCGATAAGTTTGTTTCCATGGTTAAGATGCGTGTAACGTACAAATTGTTTGTTAATTTATACAAATATCATGTCATATATAATACTTTGTAGTATTCCTTAATTTCATAAAACATTTTTTCAAAAATTTCAAACAGTTAAAAATGTCGTACAATTATTAGTTTGTGATATGCCATAACTTTGAATTAACAAATGATAATATCCCACGGTTTGCTCGAAATATTTTTTCATTTAAAGGTTTTAATTGTTCAATTTTAGTAAAACAATGTGTCATGTTTAATTTATGACATGTCATAGTTTCAAATAACAGTATTTCGCGAAGACATATCACATTGTAAAGAATAATATTAGTTAGAGATGAATGATTGTATTTCCACGAGTATCGTGTCATGTTTAGTTTTTGACATGCAATAATCATATATAATAACTGATAATTTTATGAAGTTTTTCATTTCTCAATACTATACTACACTAGTGGAAGATGTCATGTCATATTTGATTTGTAATATACCACAATCCGAAATAATATTTTGCAGGATATTTTCATATTTATACTCTACAACAAAACACATAAAAAATTATATTAGTTATAACGATAAATCATGATTCACATAGATATAAATATCTAAATTGAAAAAAATCAATTCAAGCAGAAGAATGATAAATATCTTTTATAGTTTAGTTAGAAAACAACAATATTCTTTATTATATCACCCGTTGTAAAAGCAGTAGATCACCAAACATAAAACAAATCTATAATATCAACAACAAACATCAAAATATGCAAATAAGCTTTCTCAATTTACTACACTTAAAAAACTATTATCTTCAAAACACTATACATAAAATCAGTCATTTTTCCGAGTGTCCAATGATCAAAAGCCACCAAAATGTCTTCAAAGTTCAGAGTAATAAAATATCATCAAAAATGATTTTACACACATGTTTCTATTATGAAATTTGAAATTGTTATCCAAAAACTATGACAAAAAGTTTGCATGAATCAAAATTTTCCATATTTATTAAACTAAATATACATATACACCAATTAGAATTGGTGAGAACAGCTACGTGATTTTTCTGTAGTAATACAAATTTTTTAATGCAAAATATTAGTTGCTACGATTTTGTTACAAAATATAGTTTTACCTATGTTGTTCTCGTAAATTGTGAGTTGTAGCAATTTGAAGCTAATTAGCTAAAAAAAATCTGTAACATTTTAATTCAAATTTGCTACAATATAGTTTTTTTTTGGATAAAATTTGGTGCAGAGCATACATTTGTTATACAAACATTTTCTTTAGTTACAAACCCAAATACAAACAATCTAATTGAACCCTTGAAAAGCCATCTCATTCGTTCCGTGAAGAAGTTGATGCGGTGCAATTAAAGTCAAAGGTCGGTCAACGCCAATTGCAAGCCCAAAATTAGAAGCCCAGTTGGAGAGAAGCAAAATGGCGAAGCTCATTAATCCGAGGAGATGTGATTGTATCGCCATCTCTAATAGCTTCTGAAGAAAATTCAAGGTGAAGATTATACATCCGATCAGGAGAGTGAAAACCACAGTTGCAAGGCTACACTTGCCGATTCTGAATTTTGGTGTCCAAACGAAGAGATGCGGTTTTGAGTTAACACTGCGTCTGTGGAATTGAAGTTGTGTCGATGCAACCGATTATTTTTCTCCTGCAACGCTAGTAAAGAGAGGAAACAGAGATGACAATTCACAGAAAACGAGACCAGTGCTGCAATAGTGTCAATCCAAAAGTTAGAAGACAATGCAAGTTGTAGCTTGGAGGCTAGATTTTTCCATATTCTACTTGAGTAATCGCAAGTGAAGAAGATAGTGTCCATAGATTCAAGGGCTTTATTACAAATCTGGTAGGAATGATCAATATGAATGCCCCAAGAAACGAGTCTATTTCTAGTAGGGCATCGGTTAAGAACAAACAATCAGATTAGTGTTTGATATTTGGGGATTCCTCTCTTGAACCAGACGATCTTATTCCATCTAACAAGTGGTTTTATTTCTCTGATTTCATCATAAATCTGACTTGCGATGAACATTTTGTTGTTGTTTGCCATCCCATGAGAGTTCCACATTGACTTGTCTTCTAAATCCGATAAAGCAACAATATAGTTATAACAAATTACTTACAATTTTGTTGTAGTAATAAATGTAACAATTTGCTATAAATGGTAAAAGAATATTTGGGTGATTATCTATAAGTAACAACAAAAAATCATTACCAATTTATTACAAATCGTCCCACTGAAAATATATAACAAAAGAAGAAATAGTTCAAAATGGTACGTTTTCTAACTTTAATGTTAAGCGTGGTATCCTCGTAGGAAAAATTGTAGAACTAGTACACTTTTTTGGAAATACCAGCGCTACCCCTTAAGACCAGCAGAGTTAACGCGGACCGGTGGCACACTGTCTGCATGTTGACATTTGCAACGCAAGTAAATGTAGACTACGCAGAGTACAAGTAGAGAGAGAAAAGAGTATGCGCAGTCTCTACTTTTACTCGCAGAAGAAAAACAAAGCGTTCTCAGTCTCTGCCGTTGGAAGCAGAATATACGCAAACACTGTTTATATTCTACTTGTATTATGCAAAAATTTAGTATACACTGCTATGCTTTTTTACAGTTAGGGTTTCGCAGACCAAACCACCTAACGGTAGACCAAAGCCAGACTGGTATCAGACTTTAGGATAATTCATTACAAAAAAGAGCTGAACATTGACTCCTTCCAATTAGCTTTGCACTTATGTTTCTTCATAATAAAACATAAATTCCCGACAAAAAAAAACAAACAAACATAAATAGTTTTATTAGAAGTGATCAGAGTTGTAATCTTGAAGGGGTGGAAGAAACAACACAAAGGCGTCTCGTCCTCATCCATGAAGCGTTATGCGAACGTGTTGTTAGGGAAACGGGCCGAAAGTGAGTGAGTATTGGGTTGGCCCAACCATGAAGTAGACATATCCATGTCCATTCGCTTCATCCTCAATAAACTTCACCGTGGCAAGGAAATGCATGGTTGGGGCGGGGTAGGTCAAGTAGTCCATATATCCTCCAACTCCTTCAAGTGCTTGAACCCTTCTTGTGTCCACTCCTCAAAATCGCAGGTGCCTTGAAAAGAATGGTGACTGATTCTTGTTGAAGTGCTCGTGGTTGTGAAATAATTTTAGTTATGTTCTAAAATACTTTTCAAAATACTAGTGCTACCCCTTAATGTATATCACCAACGGCAGAAGACAATCACCAGTAGTACATTAACCGGTATAAGCCGAAACCAGAAAACTCGAGAAACTCGGTGAAAATCGAGTGGGTAGGGTATGAAAACCGAGTGGGTAGGGTATCGCAGACTGAAAAATGAGTGGGTAGGGTATCGCAGACTGACTGAATATCACCAACGGTAGACCGAAGGCAGATCGCAATCGGAGAATTCGTTTGTAGAGAGTTTTTGTTGATGTATATTTGTATATACTTCTACTTCCTTTATACATTATTTCTTTAATTTCTAACTATTGTCAAAGTACAACTTATGTTAAAAAGAAAAACTCCACAGTGAAAACCGAGTGGTTAGGGTATCGCAGACTGAATGAATGTCACCAACGGCAGACCGAATGCAGATTGATATAGGAGAATTCGTTTGTAGTGATTTTTTGTTGTTGTATGTTTGTATATACTTCCACTACCTTTATACATTATTTTTTACTGGTTTCAAAGTAAAACTTATGTTAAAAAGAACAACTCAAACAAAAAAAATCGTTATCATATGTTTCTTCGTGTATCTTTGTTCAACACGACACTATGTGAAACATTTCCTTGGTATTTACCATGGTTATTGATTTTTCTTCCATTCTGTGTTTTCAATGTAAATAAGCTTTTAAACACTTAGATTGAAGATCACTTTGGAGTTATGACGTCTAAACAAATGTTAATTGAAGTTTTTAATTCGTTTTGAGTGGTTTAGGGTTTTGCAGACTGTATGCCGATGTAGCGCAGCGTTTTTGAAGAGTTTCTACTAAAAGAAAAAGGCGGCGCTCACTTAACTGTACAACAAAAGGGGGCGCCGTCTTAATTAGGTAATATTAGTTTAAAAATATTTCCACAATATATATTCGGGCCTCAAAGCAGTTGTTTCAGGCCCATGAAGCCCAGTAAGTTTGGAAAACACAACATTGACTCTTCTTCTACTTCCCCTCGGTAACCCTAGAGTAGAGGAGCGTATCTTCAATTTTGTCGATCTCTTTCTTCATTTTCTTCATTTCTCCGATAATTCTCCGATCTCTTCATTTCTCCGATATTTCTCCTTCGAATATATCATGTATATGAATGATTACGAGATGGATTTTCCTGCCATTATTTTTTCCAAAGGAAACGAGCCAGATCCAAATACCAGAATAAACTACAGTTCGAAGTTCAATCATCTTTCACTGGTGGAAGGTGTAGTGGGTGAGGAAGTGTGGGATTATGTCTGCAAGTCACCGCTAGGAGTTATTTGTAAGTTTGAGAAGTTGGGTATCGGATGGAGTGCGAAATTTGTGCATCACCATCTTATTTGCAAACAATTGGAGTGTGAAAGCCCATTTGAGTTGTGGTTTTTGATCGCGGGGCAGCCAGCAGGGTTCTCGCTCTTCGAGTTTGAAGAGATCACATGTCTTAACTGTAATGAAATTACGCAGTTGGATGGGTTGGTATCTTCTGAAGCTAATCACCAAACCTGGAATCGCTTTTCGGGTTTTCTCAAAATACGCCGTCCTAGCCCTTGTATTGAGGACATAGTGAAATTGTGTATGAAGCATGGTGGAGATATAAACAAATCTTGGTCCAGGGAAGATAAAATTAGGCTTAGTTACCTAGCTATTCTGTCTAACGGTCTGTTGGGTGTTGATCGGTGTACTGAAATTTCCCTTAACCTAGCTAGGTTGGTGATAGATTTGGCAACTTTCGAAGGGTATCCCTAGGGGAGGGTTGCTTACAAAGATCTTGTTGAGCAGGTTAAGTTAGTAACTAAAGAGAAGATATGGCAAGACTCTTATGTTTTGAAGGGATTCGTGCAAGTTCTACAGGTCTGGGCGTATGCTTATGTGCCCAAAGTGGGAGAAAATTTGGGAACACCTATTGCTTTTGAAGGTACACATCTGCTAAGATACAAGGGAAAAGTTGGTAGACCCGATATGGAGAAGATCTTCTCGAGTGAAGAGGTATGTATATCTTTGGCATAGTTTGTTGAAGTAAAAATGTAGAGTTTTGGCAGAGTAAGCCACAGTGGCAGCGTCTGCAAAGACTCTGCCACAAGTTTACATATTCCCATCGCTAGACTTCTGGCAGAGTTATGCTGACTTCTGGCTGATATTTATGTAACCATATAACTGTTTTGTCGGTAATTGTAACTACTATGTGTGAGAGATCCCGGACAGAAATCTATCCACGTTGGAAAGATAACGACGTAATAGATGTCAAGCTTGATAATCTCATCAAATACATTCTATCTGGCCAGCCGTTGTCGGACATAAAATGGAGCGTCTCAAAAATGCCGCCAGTCCCAGAAAACCGCACTGAAAAAAAAGGAAATTAGATAATGAAGGAAAGAGAGGAAAAGGGAAAAAGAGGAAGGGAATTGAAGAGCGAAATGGAGAAAAGAGGAAGAGGAAGCGGAAGGGAATTTAAGAATATGAAGAAGAAGAAGAAGAAGAAGAAGAAGATGACGGCCATGATGTCTTGAAACCGAAGTTCTCTGTAACTAAAATCCCATCTACTGGTTCAACAGATGTTGTTGACATCATTGAATTTGTCCTGGATAAACAGCAGACCAAGTTTGACGCAGTTGTAGCTAGAATTGAAAACGCTAGACTTGATCAGCAACGAGTAAATTTGGAACAGCAACGAACCAGCATGGAACAACAGAATGTTTTGGGTGAAACCTTAAACAAGTTGGCACAGGTCGTTGGAAAGCTGATGGAGAGGATGACTTGTTTCGAGCAAGATAATCGCTTCTCTAACAACAAACTAAAACCTGACAATCGTATGGTATGTCCAACTCAGAAATTGTTGAAATAAAAGCGCTGGCATGATATGTGATATCATGCTCTATCAGATGTGGTAAAACAATAGAGAGGCATGGCATACTCTGCTTGCTTACATTGTATCATTCATTTATGTGAGACATGTAATTGTTACGGCAAACTAATAATGGCATTCAATACTATTCATCATTGGCATCCCTTAATATCATATACGGCAGAGTATGCTCTTAAGGTGTAAGAGGTTGAACCTGAGTTCATGTAACAGTCATTACTTTGAAATTTTGCAGAATAACGAAGAAGAGACGACGGTGGATAACAAAGGAGATGGCAAAGACAACGAAGGAGAAGGAACCAAGGTTGTTGCCTCTGGCTCCTTTTCAAATGAGAAAGTAAGAGATGGCAAAGAAAAAGTAACTGATAATGGCATCGAGGCAGAGAATGCCAAACAAGAACAAGTAGGAGATGATTCAAAACTATATTGGAGTGAAAAGGCAGAGGATGCCAAACAAGAACAAGTAGGAGATGATGCAAAAATAGATTGCAGTGAAAAGGCATATGGCATCGAGGCAGATGATGGCAAACAAGAACATCTTCAAAATATGTTCCATGAGGAACAAATATACAAATGTGAAAAGACAGAGGATGCCAAAGAAGAACATCTTCAAGATGATAGTAATGATGGAGATGGGAGTGAAAAGGAAGCGGATGCCAAAGAAGATAAAGGAGAAAATGATGCCAACGTCTGCCTTCAGGCAGAGGATGCCACTGCAGCTGATGGTGGTAAAGAAAAGGTTATATCTGATAAGGCAGCTATTTCCAACTAAGCAACTGTCGGTGAAAAAATTGATGGGAGTGTAGAACATCTTCTTGCTGATGGTGGAGTTGGATATGCTGAAAAAAGTGATGGGAGTGAAAAGGCAGAGGATGCCAAAGAAGAACTTCTTCAAGATGATGGTAGAGTTGGAGATATTGAAAAAAGTGATGGGAGTGAAAAGGCAGAGGATGCCAAAGAAGAACATCTTCAAGATGATGGTAGAGTTGGAGATGTTGAAAAAATTGATGGGAGTGAAAAGGCAGAGGATGCCAAAGAAGAAAAAGGAGATAATGATCCCAAAGCATGCCTTCAGGCAGAGGATGCCACTCCCGCATATGAAAGCAATGTCTGCATTAAGGATGCCACTGCAGCAGATGAAACTAATGTATGCATTAAGGATCCCATTACGGTATTGATAACCAACGTCTGCATGGAGACAGTTGCTTCCACTGCTGAAGATGGTAAAGGCTCAGTGATTGACACTGAAATCATTGAAGAAAGAGGAAGAGGAAGAGGAAGAGGAAGAGGTAGAGGAAAAGAAAACTCCCAGCCAGTTAATATCATTGAACCATCAGTGGATTCAGTCCACCCAACTACATCTCAAATCGAAATATACGAAAGCTCCAGAAATATTCGCCAGACCAACAAGCTAACAACAAGGAGGAGTGAAAGGTTAAGCAAATCGACTGCGCTTCCTGTTGTACCTAACAACAACGCAAAACCACTGGCCCAGAAATCTGCTTACGAAATTGTATTTGGAGATGTTGACCAAACACTGGTGGACAAGATGAACGTATTCAGAGCCGATTAGTAAGTACACACAGCCTATAAGATCGTCTATTTTATCTTGCAGTCTAACTTGAATGTTTATTTTCTTCGACAGAACAAATATTTATCCATTTGGAGGGAAAACAACGACCTATGAATTCTTCAACTTATTTTTGAAGCCGAGGGAATAGTTACACGATATGGTAAGTACATTCTTCCTCGTCAACAGTGGATCTGGCAAAAGTGTTTATTTCATGTTTAGCTGGCAGACCGTTGTTGTTGTGTGTCTAGTAGACTCTGCTTCGGTGCCTAATATTTGTCCTTCTTTTATTATTAGCACCTTGACGCAGCACTGAACTTGTATAGACTAAGGCTAAAGAGAAATCCTAGTTCTTTCAAGAGTCCGCGGATTGCTATATTGGATGCAGCATTTCAAATGCTTTGGAAAAATAGGTACGACGACTGGCGTAAGCTTGAAAGATGGCCTGGTGGTACTTATGAGAATGTACACGGTATTCTTCCAGCTTATGCCGCAAAAAATTTGGCCTGGGGCAAAGACGTTGATACGTTATACTTCGTTCTCCACGTGAGCTCGAATCATTGGGTTGGGACGGTCATATCATTGGTTGACCGGGTTGGCTACATATATGATTCCTTAAATACTCCAGAATCAGATATTGTGGCCGCGGCGAGGGCTTTTGCTGAAATGGTTCCTGCCGCAATTCATATGTGCTTTCCTCAAGACTACGATCAAGCAGCTTTTACAATCATAATTGTAAAAGACGTTCCCAAAATGCGTCCACAAGTAGGTGATTATGGAGTATACACACTCAAATACATTGAGTGTCACATGTTAGGATTGCCGCTATCAGCAAGAGAACTGTGTAATGCAAAAATGATGACCTGGAGGACGAAGCTCGCTGCGGAGGTGTTGGATGAGACATCTTCGTATACCGATCAACGCATGTGTGATGAGACAATTATTGCAAGTATTTACGATCCCTACGACGTTCAAATTTAATTGCATGGTTAGTAAATATATGTATATAGTAAATAGGGAGATTTGTTCTAGTAAATATTACATTAACCAAACTCTGCGGCGTACAAGCAGAATTTATGTTTTTCCTTCTTTAGTAGAAGAGAACTTATTTTGCTTATTCTTCGTTTACACGCATCATAAACTACGCTTATAGATTGTAAATCGAAAATACGCAGCACCTGCTCATACTCTGCATCTGCTTTGCTTACACTCAGCATAAACATGGGCAGAATAAGTTCTCTTCTACTAAGGAAGAAAAACATAAACTCTGCGGCGTATAAGCAGAATTTATGTTTTTCCTTCCTTAGTAGAAGAGAACTTATTCTGCTTATTCTTCGTTTACACGCATTTCATAAACTACGCTTATAGAGTGTAAACCGAGAATACACATCATCCCATTTTCCAGCATTGAAGTTGATGTTTATTATAAATGCAGAGAAGTAGCAGTACTAAACGCAGAATCTGCAGAAACATACATGGTACGTATATAAACATAAGTTCAAAATCTGCCTAAAATATGCTCCAAACATACATGGTACGTATATAAACATCCCATATATGTATCTCACTTTAGGAACAATTACACTCCAACACAATTTATTATGAATAGTTTACATGTAGAGACACTTTCTACAACCAAGACACTTTCTATAAACAAAAGTCCAAACTACCCTTAATTAAACTCAAGCTCTCAACAATCATTCTCTCTCTCTCCCTCTTCTTCTTCAGACTCCATTCTTCTTCTTCTCTCTGACACCAAGAATCGTCTCTTCTCCTCTCCAAACCACACACATAATCAAGCCACGCACATAATCAACCAAGAACAAAGGATTACAAGAAGAAGAAGGCGAAAACAAAATCTGGATTTTTTTAAACTGCTTGCCAAAATTAACCCTTGTTTCAATGATATTGAAGACGATGATGAAGATTAAGGATTAAAATTCGCTGCTCCTTCTTCTACCATCAACGGCTCCAGTAACTTACCGGTGGTTTCCATCGCTCGCCGGAATCGATCGCAATCACTTGCGGTAAACTTCTGTGATTTAAGGATTCTAAGAAACAAACCGGAGATGTGCTTTATTTGATTATGAGATTGGGTTTTTGGTTTTCTGGGCTTTCTCATTTTCGTTCGCTGAGGCTAATTGGTGTTTTGTTATTGTTTCATGATTTGATACACTATGATTTTGTTTCTTCTGTCCATTGTAACGCATCCACGGTTAGTGACTAGGTGGATAGGTTATTGTGGACAATAAACAATTATAGGTTATTATAGATATGTAAAAAAATTACATAATCGTGACTATTAATATGTGGATAGGTTATTGTGGAGATGTTATTATAGACTACTATGTAGTTAAAATGAATAATAATCATATGTTCCTTTATAACCATATAAAAAATTATTATCATGTCCACAACAGCATGTCCACAATAGCATGTCCACGTTTACTTTCTTCTTACACGTTAACGGTTTCTCATCCATCAATTTATGTCCACGCGTATTATTATTTATGATTTGTCCACAGAAAAGTTGTCCACGCGCGTTTTTAAAAATTAAATAAGGGTATTTTCATCAGATTCTTTGACAATAACAACAAAAAGTGTCTCTAGAACAAAAAGTGTCTCTCTTGAAATAAAAAAGTAAAAAAGTGTGTTATAGTGTAATCAACCCCTCACTTTATCACAGTGTGAGCATTTTATATTCAAACTATTTAATTTGACTTATGTGGACATATTTTAGTCTATTTTAGTTAAATAATAGTTTTATATAGGGGTTGTCTAATATATATATATATATATATATATATATATATATATATATATATGAATCTTTGTCTAATATACATATAAAATTCATGTAAATTTTGCAAATCTCAAATTTGTTTAGTTTTTTTTTAAATAGAAATTGATGATAATAAATATTTTTTTTCAAATAATAATTTATATATGATATTATATATTTAGTTTTTTTTTTTTAATTTTTAAATAAATTTATACGAAAAACTTGTCCAAACTTAATATTCAATAAATCTTCTATTTTTTTGTTAGGTGCTATGCCTAATCTAAACGGTCAGTTAACATCTAGCAAATTTTTGAACATAAATTACATTGTATCATTGCAATGTGTAATATTATCCATATATAACTATTATGCTAATAATGTTTGGTTTCGGTTGTTAATATGACATGTTATATTTCTTGAATGAAAAAATGTTATAAATTTAAATAGTTATTTATGTAAGAAAATTGAATTCTATATTGAATAATGACATGCTAGAGTGGTAAACTGAATATATTAGCATTCAAATTCAAAGTTAGATGAAAAACTAGGTTATAATTAGATAAGTACATTCCATATTCAATATATGACATGCTATAGTCTTAAAGTATAATACTTTAACCTTCGAATTAAGGTAAAATAGAATGTTATGATGACATCTTCTCAGTTCAAGAAATGTTTTGCTTCCATGATTGAGATTAATAAAGGAATAAATCGATTGTTAATTTTCACAAATATCATGTCATGTATACTTTGTGACATGTCATTATTTCATATTGCATTTTCTCAAAAATTTTACGCCTTTACAAATGTCGTGCTATAATTAGTTTGTGATATGTCATAATTTTAATTAACAAATAACGAAATCTTATGATACGCTCGAAATCTTTTTGCATTTAAAGGGTTCAATTGTAAAAATAATGTGTCATGTTTGATTTATTACATGTCATAGTTTCAAATAACATATTATAACACAAATATATGTCACATCATAGTGGAAGCTAAATTTTCTTAGTTTTATATAGGATTTAAAAATTGCATTTGTACTAATATATATATGTACTTTGTGACATGCAATAATTATATATAACATTTGGCCATTTCATAGGGTTTTCTATTGTCAACACTCTAAACGAGTGAAAATATCATATCATGTGTGATTTGTAACATAATATAATATAAAATAGAATAACATATGATAAATTTTTAGCGTATTCTAAAAAATTTATGCATTTTAAGGTATCAAATATCTAAAAATCTTGTCAGCGTTCTAAATATTGTGTCATATATCGTGATAAAAGATCGTGTTATGTATACTTTATGATGTCATAACTTCTTAAAATTATTAAACAATTACAAAATGTGTGCCATGACTCGTTTGTGACATACCAAATTTTAAAATAACATGTGACGGTTCTTGGAATTTTCTCGGGAATTTTTTTCCATTTTAAAAGTTTATATTATTCATTTGTAAAACATAACGTATCATGCTAGACTTGTGACATGCTATGACTTCATATAACATGCTAGAAAACTCTATAACACTAAATAGTTGTTGTTTTGAATTCAAAGAAACACAGTTTCCACAAAAAAGAAAAAAATTTAGAGAATTTACCTTAAATCGCGAAAACTGAAATCTCCAATTTTTCTTTTTTGGTATAGAGAAGAAAGCGAACAGTTAGAAATGAAACTTCATTTGAAACTTTGAAAAACAAATTTGAAGTAAATTAGTAAATAGAAAGATCGTGTCGGTTACTACACAACGATGGACCTATGGGTGTAAATGTAATAAATCGTGGAAATTTCAGGCTTTTGACCCATAATCTTTTTCAATATCCGGGACCAGTCGTTGATAATACAACGTTTAAGGCGTAAATCACCACTCCCAAGTGGAGGTGATCTAGTGACCTTGATTATTTACTCTCAAAACCACTAGTCCAACGTCCACTTAATTTAATTAAATATACGTTTAACACATGATTTATATATTTTCAAGGTCATATGTTAATCAAATTAATTACAAATGAATAACTATTTTTTTTTACGGCCAATGAATAATTTGTTGATAGAAATAAAATTATTACTAGATTTATTTGGTTTCGACACATTGAATAACAATACCATCATATAAGTTTTAGTGACGGAATTTAAATCCAAAACATTTCGTTAGTTATATTTTGTAATAGTGCAAGAACTTTAAAACAAATCCAAATGTGATCGCAAATCAGAGTTACAACTTGGAGCCTACCAAATAGTCTTTCCTAGAAATTTAAGATATATGGAAAACCGAAGATAGAATACAATAAAGCTTTATTATAAAGTTACTTAATTGTTATTTAAATAAGTGATGATAATTATATATTTAAACCTCATTATATATTAACTTTAACGATCTTAAACCACTGGCTCATCGGATCGCACGAGCTGTCTTCGCCCTTCACACACTTGCATTTTCTAGCCACGAGGTTATTGGCTTCATCAACATCAAGACAAAGCGAGTTGTTGGTTGATTTCGCAGCTAAGAGCATATTAGAGGCAGAGATTACCTGCCATTTTGACAAATTAGGGCTTGAACCACTTGTCTCACTGAGCTTAACCGGTGCATTCAGTCCAGTGTTCTCTAAGCAAAGAGACTTGTCTTTGAGTGTCAAGGTGTTGTCAAGAGTGTAGCTCCATGGTTGAGATGCATTACATAGACCGAGAGTGACCTTGGTTGGATCTAATAATGTTTGTAGCATGCAGAGTCCGGTTAACGGGTGGAAAACAAGATTGTAAACTTTGGGTTGAGGGCCCGGTCCTGGTAAACCAAGTTAATGAACAAAAGAATAGTGAGATGTTAATATTGTTTACATGAAGAAAAACGTATATTATGTTTATGTAGGGATAACATAAAAGTTTATATTATGTATATCTTTGTATTTTATGAAATATAGCTTTCTTTCTATACATATATATATAATTATAAAGACTAAAATTTAACAAAAATAGGAGAATCTAAAAAATATTTTTGTAACCTTAATAACAGCTAGCTAATTTTAATAAATAAATACATATATTTCTTAATTACTATCGTGAAATGTCATGTTAAGATATATCCTATATAACTATTTTGTTGTAATTTACAAAAGATTAATAATTTGATACTTTCATGTGTTCGAAACTCGAATCCTCATGATAACTAACTCATCTAAAAGATTTCGGCTGATAAAAATACCTTGAAGCGGCGATTGAATCAGAGACAATCTTTGCAAGAAACCGTAGTTTCGAACACTAATCCAATCCGAATTCAACAAACCGTAATAATCAATCATTCCAACCACACCCTCTCTGAGATAATAACTTCCTGAAAGTGACCAAACTGACCAATCTATGTCATTTTCCGCTGCCCAACCTAATAAACATCCGAGATACCGATTATGGTTAGCGTTTTCGCCTCTCAAATCGATTCCAAACTCACTAAAAAATACCGGGAAGTCCCGGAGGTTGAAACCGCCTCCGTCGTGGATGCTTTTGAGAATCTCGCCGCATGCGTCGTTAGGATTTTTGGAACTCCATGTGTTTGCGTCGGGGAAAGAGTATCTATGGAGCTCAAAGACGAGTTTTCCGGTGAACGTTAGGGTTACGGGTCGTGATCGGATGAATGAGAGGTCGGTGTCGAAGATGAGGCCAGAAAGGATTACAAGTACATTAGGGTTTGCTCCGTGGACTGCTTCAGCTCCTTGTTGCATGTACCTACATGTATATGAGACCAAAAAAAAAATCATATGAAAAAGAAAATGTAAACTTAATTTTATTTATTAATTTATATCTCAATTAGCATTCAATATATATATATATATATATATATATATATATATATTTATCAAATCTAGAAAATATACTTTTAAATGTTTTGACCGAATTATATTGGAGTAGATATTGAATAGCGATCTTTTACACATACACACCGAAGTTTCAAACATGTGAAAAAAATGTCAGCTAGGTTATTTTTTTTTTTTGTCACAACACGCTTCTTCGTTTAGTTAAGTAAATACATTATTTGCATCTATAAACCAAAATGAGATAGAAGTGTCAATAGAAGTGTCACAACATTCTTGTTGTAATCTTTTTAATTTTTTTTAACCGTTATATAAATTATAAATGCAGTTCAAATTAAACAAAAACAAAAACTCAAGTGCAAATATCGTATAAATATTACGTACTTGAACCAATCGTCGACGTTTTGTTTAGGTCCTCTAAGTTCGTTTCTGAGGCTTATGCCAACGACATTGGAGATACCTTTGAAGGTCGTGGCTATCTTGGTTAGACCGGCGATCCACGTGGCAGGGTCAAAGAAAGTGTCGCCAAAAAAGCCGTTGTCGTCGTCGTAGCGGCAGCACCACCCTGGCTTGGTCAAGTGGTTGTCTAATATCACCATTACATTGTGCTTTCCCAACGTAGCCACCACCGTCTGCAAAAAAAAAAAAAAAAAAGGAAAAATATTGTTTTCAAAAGAAATGAGCGATTTTTTTTTATGTTTAGGGTAAAGAAAGTATCCAAGATATGAGATTGGGTATAAAATACAATCCAATCTGTTTTGGAAACAATAGTGTTTGAAATTTTGGATCAAGATCTATATATAAAAAAAAGCCACGTATAGATCCATTCAAACAAGAGTTTTTTTTTTGATAACCAGGGGTGATCCGGATTTGTACCACCGACTAATCTTTTAGGATAAGTGTAGCCGCCGAGTAATCCACTGACCGAGATTTCTAATGGGCCTTAAGCGTGACAACATTTCGACTGGCTAAATAGAGGTAAAAATGTTTACAGAGAGAATCGAACTCCCTGGGAACATCCAAACAAGAGTTTCATATATAATATGATATATAGATCTTTATATTACTTTTATTTTTATATTTAATTTAGTAATGAATCTAAGTCTATTCTAATTTTTATTTTTGAACGGATATCCAAACCATTAGATTTTACCTTTACTATATATATACTATCATACCTTGAAAGCTTCAATGAGAGGAAGATCAATCATAGATGGGTTCTTGGTTTGGAAACCAGAAATGTCATCATGAAGACCAAGACTTTGAAAAGATTGTCTCACAGTAACATTATTAGCTAATGTCTCATTTGTAGCCAAATCAAGTGGCCAAGTTAACCTAACACAATTGAAACCCATTGCCACTATCTTCTTGGCCACGTCATCGACCCGCTGCTTGCTCAGCCCTTCTGCTACCACAGGCTGCAAATGCGATGGCCAATTCACACACGCCAGCTTCACTCTTTGCCCTTTTTCGTCGATGATCCAACGAGACTTTGTAGAGAGAGGATAGGCCATGTTCTCTGTGATGAAGGAGAAGAATGAAAAGAAGATGATGAAGCAAAACATGCGTTTTAGCTCTTTTGTTGTCTTCATGTTATATGTATTTGAATTTTTTTGGGTTTTTGTTTTCTCGGTTATTTTTTTGTTGGTGTTGGTGAATCATTTCGAAGATACTTATAGAAAGAAATTACTTATTTTGGCTATACCACGACATGATTTCCTTCCATATATGTTATGCATTGTATATTTGATGGCATATTTGACAGTCTTTTATGTATTGAATATTGACCAATGACCATATAAGCATGTTTTGTTTTTGTTTTCAGAATCACCAAGATTTTTAGTAGCCAAATAAGTAGTATTTTAATTAGGGTAACAAACAAAAAAAAAATCTTCCAACTATTTTTTTTTGTATATCTACCCATCAACTGCAAAAAATACAAAAAGCCCTCCAAATCGCAAGAAACCCATAACATAACCTTTCACTGTATATATGTGTATAAGAGTGCGTATTTTTAACACCTTTTAAAATTAAGTTAATTTGACTAATTTTTTTAAAGGATCGGAAAAGCTTAAAACTTATTGTATTTAGAGAACTTAAGAGTTTTGAAAATACAAATGAAAACTTAAAACTTGAAAATACAAATAGAACTTAAGAGTTTTACAAATGAAAACTTAAACTTGAAAATACAAATGAAAATTCGAAGACTTAAAGCTTATGAATTTGTAGAAAAGATTTTTAGAGAGAAGTTGATCGCTGAAATTACTCGTGTCCTTCTCCTTTAG
Source organism: Pseudoturritis turrita (assembly GCA_900406555.1). Lineage (NCBI taxonomy): Eukaryota > Viridiplantae > Streptophyta > Magnoliopsida > Brassicales > Brassicaceae > Pseudoturritis > Pseudoturritis turrita. Next base: position 18,959 of record OVBL01000291.1, on the reverse strand, counting down.
AGAAAAAGGTACTTATAGGAGGAGAATTGTTGAGTGTTTTGATACGTGTTGCTCTTTGAGTGGTGCCGACACTTGAGTGATTGTGGCTTGATACGTGTCGTTCCATAGTGATGCCGACGCTTGAGTGTTTGTGTAAGTCTTCGTGTGGGTCCTGCCTGTCTGGTAGCACGTTTATACTTTTTTATTTTTTTTAAGTAGAATATAGAAGTAGTAAAATAATATACAGAGTATACATTATTATAGAAGTGGTAAAATAATCTACTACTAGAATAAACATTATTCGAGAAGTGAAAAATTCATACAATATTTTTTTTATTTTTATTTTTTATTTTTATGTTTTAATTCAAACGGGTCTTGGCCCAATGGACCACCGAATGGGTCTGGATCTTGCATATTGTCGTATTCGTCGGAAGATTCCATTTGCTGGGCTAATGAGGCAAAAAGTTGTTTGAATTTGTCTTTTTGTGATTTTTTTGAGTTTGAAGAGCCTGCTGAGTGGGTTGGGCTTGGTGGATGTTGAGTAGGTTGTCGTGGTTTTTCTGTTTGTTGGGTTGATTTTTGGGTATATTGGTGTTTTGTATTTTGAGTGAGTTGGCTTGGATTTAAGAGAGGCATAGATTTGGATATAGTTTGGATAGTGGTTTGGATTTGCTGGGTAATTTGGAATATTTTTGGATATTAGATAATGAACAACGGTCTAAGTTGTACTTATCTCACCACTTTATACGATATTCTCTGACTAATGAGTAGGACATGTCGAGTAAGGCTATTATGAGATTGAAGTGCCAAGAACAAATCCATGGGACTCCCATATCAATGTGGAAGGCTATTTTGGTAAAGGGACCAGTTGGTTGCTGGGGTATGTATTTTGAATAGTAGGGTAACGATGTCTTGGTAATTTCAGGTGGATAAATTTGGTCTGAAGGACCGAACCAGTACCACCATTCATGGAACCAGCCTGGTATGGTTTTTGGACATTTTGTGTCAAAGGATATGAACCAAGAATGGTCAAATGACCTAAGGTAAAAGGTTCGGAAGAAGGCATTTTGATAGTTGATGTAGGAGTATCCCTGAATATGATAGCCAGGAGTAGAAAAAGGTTTGGTAGTATGGTGATGAATATAACCAAGGTCTTGAATAGAGCAAATGCGTAGGATTTTACATGTAGAGTAGGAAATTTGGTTTGGGTTGGTTTTATCTGAGTAATGAGTAATTTCTACGGATTTAGAATCTACTAGAATATACTCGTAAAAGGTTCGATTTTTTGTAACATTATCTGTTGGGTAAAGGCTGTCGTCATAGAAGACTCGATGGGTAAAGTTTTGCAATTCTTTTAGGGTAATTGGTTTGGTAAATTGGGTAGTCATCAGGTGTTGTTTTTGTGGTTTAAGATAGTATGTTGATTTTAAGGGTTTTGAGTAGGGTTTGAAGTCTGGCTTTTGTTTTCTATGGTAACGGTTTTTGAATAGCATAAAGGGGGGAATTCAGCGAGAGCCGAAAATGGATTTTGAATAGTTAAAGATTTGCCTTGAAGGTGAGGTTGAGTCTTGATATAATCCGATGCTATCATCAGTTTCTTTTTCTTTGGATCACTCATGTTGAATATTCTTTTGTTGTTGAATATCAGTTGTTTTGTCCTGTAAATATTCTCTTGTTAGAAAAATCTGGTAAGGAATTATTTTCTCCCTTAATATATTTTATATCGAAATCAAAAACTGATAAAATAGCTTGCCATCTGGCAAAAATTGGTTTTGAAACTAAATTTATTACATCTTTTTGTAAAATTTCATTTCCGGATTTGCAATCGACTCGTAATAATTTTTATTTATTTATTAAATCATCTTGGAATTTTGAAATACAGTTTACTATGGAAATGACTTCTTTTTTAACGGTTGAATAGTTTTTTTGTGGTCTTAACCAAACACCTGAATGGAATCTTATTATAGATTCTTGTATGGAGTTTGGAAGTTTTTGTTTGAGGATTCCTCCATAACCTATTTCTGAGGCATCTGTTTCTACTATCATATTGACTTCAGGGTTTGGTATGGATAGACATGGAAGGGTTTTGACATTTTGTTTGACCTGTTGGACTAAGCGAGTATGTTGATCAGACCAAGGCTTGTGATTTTTTGGAGACGTTGGAATAATGGCTGTATTGTTTTCCTAAGGTTGGGTAGAAAATCAGAAACATAATTTAGGCATCCTAAGAATCTTTGTAGTTGTGTTTTTTCTTTTAATTCATCTGGGAATTTATTTGCAAATTCAATCGATCTTGAAATAGGTGTAATTTTTTCTTGATATATGTTATGTCCTAAAAATCTTATTTTGGTTTGAAATAAATGCATTTTCTTGGCTGATATTACTAAGCCTTGTTTTTAACTATTTTTAAAAATGTGTATAAATGAGTAATATGTTGATCTATTGAGTTTGAATATACGAGTACATCATCGATATAGACAATTGTGAAATTTGAGTAGTTGTTGAATATATCATTCATTATGTGTTGAAATTCAGAAGGTGTATTTTTTAGTCCAAAGGGCATTACATTCCATTCGTAATGTCCAAATATCACTATGAATGCCATTTTATATTTATCATGTTCGGCTATTTGTATTTGCCAGAACCCGCTTTTCATATCAAATTTTGAATAATGTTTTGCGTTATATAGTCGTTTTATTAAATCTCTTTTTATTGGGTATTGGATATCTAATCCATTGTAATGCGTTGTTAAGTGGTTTGTAGTTGATTACCAGTCGTGGTACTCCACGTTCTTTTTCCGCTTGATTATTTACATAAAAGGCCTAACAACTCCAAGGGGATTTGGATGGCCTAATTATTTTTTTCTCTAATAAATTCTCTATTTCTTTCTTACAGTGTTCTAATAATTTTTTATTAATTTGTATAGGTCTTGCTTTAGTTGGTATTTTCTTTTCATTGAATTCTTTAATTTATGGGAGTTCGACTATATGTTGTTTTCTTTTCCAGAAAGCATTTGGTAAATCGGAGCATACTTGACTTAGTAAATCATTTTCTATTGTTTTTATCTTACTCATTATGTATGGTGTTATTAATTGTTCTTCTATTTTTTTGTATGTTATTTCATTTTGTAAATATTGAATATGGTTTTGTTTACCTTTTATTAAGTTGATTGTTTTTTGAACTGTGTTTTGTTGTAAGTTTAAAACTTCTTTAGTTTTCATTGGTGATAAAAATGCAAATAATAGTTTTGTTCCTACTACTTTCGTGGTTATACCTATTTCAATTATTTTTAATGGATAAATTTGTGTAAAAAATGGAGTACCTAATATTACTTCTTGTGTTAGATTTCTAACTAGAATAAATTCATTTTTAAAGCAATATTCTTGATTACATATTTTTGCACATGGTAATTTATATTGTACTTTTAAATTGCTACCGTTAGCGCTGCTTAGGCGTTCGGTGGTTTTTTTATAATATTTTGTTGGGATTATACCTTCTCGGATGCAGTTATAATCTGCTCCAGTCCATTAATGCAATTATATTTATTTTAAAATTATGGCTTATGTGTAAGGTTATGTTAGTATACCATTTTTGATAATTAATTTTATTAATTATTTGAATATAATCTTCATCATTTTGTAATTCTTCTTCATTATTTTTTTTTAAAATTTTGTGTATTGGATGATGCTTGAGCATGATTTTGTGCTTCTATTATAGATAATCATGCATTTGTTTGTAATTGTTTTAATTCCTGCTGATTGACCGTTAACTGCAATTCTTTAATTTGTGATTTTAATTGTTTAACTTCGTTCTGTAACTCTCCTGTAGTTACTTGTTTAAATAAGTTTTGAGATGAATATTTTTCAAATATCTTGTTTAGACTAAAGGGTTGTGGTGTAGATAATTGGTTTTCTTGGTATATTATATCCTTTAATTTTATTAAATATTCTTTTTAATATCTAGATCGTCAATTTTATCTATTATGTCTAGTAAAAATTGCTTATCACTATCTTTGGTTATTACATTGATTATTTTACAATTGCATAATTTATCAGATAATTCTTGTGATTCTGCTGAAGAATCGCTTGAGTTTTCTATTTCGTTTATTGAGTAATTATCGTTAGTTTCTTCTGATAATTCAGATTCTGATAATAATAATTTAGTTAATTTTTTTTGAATATCTGGTTGATCTTGGAATATCTCATTTATTTTCTTTTTCATTTTGCATTCTGTTGATTTATGTCCGGGTCTTTTACAGTGCCAACACACTATTTTTTGTTTATTTGTTGGTTTAATTTTTTTTGTTATTCTTTGAATAATATTTATTAGTTGGTTTTTTACTAATTTTTTTGTATTTTTGATAATATTTTATATTATTGGATTTTCTCTGTCTATATTTTAATCGTTTAATTCTTGATGGTGGATTAAGTTTATTATAACCATATTGTTCACAGAATAAATTCATGGTTATTTTAAAGTTAAATTTATCATTGCGTTTTTTATCTTTATGTTCTTGACACAATGCTAATCCTTCCTTTTTAATAAATACAAATAATTGACCATATGTAATTGTATTCCAAGGGATAGGTTGTCCTCCAAAATAATCCTTTAGTTTATTGATTACTCTTTCTGCAAAGAAAGACGGCAATCCAGAGATAAACCGTTCTTTCCAGAAGGGTTGATTACAATCATATGTTTGTTATAAAAATATCTTTATACCATTTGAAATCACCTAATGTCGGACACCTTAAATTTGTTAATACTATTTTTTTACTTTCTAATTCTTCAGCTGGATTACCAATAAAATGCATTGTTAAAATATGAATTAATACTTCTACATCATTTTGGTGTTTTATTTCCTCGTAAAGACCATCTTCGCCTTCTACTCATTTTATTTCAACATGGTTAATTATTGAATCTTGTGTAGTTAAATCTAATGAATTATCCCACCAATATTTTAGGGCTCCATTAAATCCGGTTATTAACATAACACATGCTTGTTTATCAGTATTACCTCTAGCTTTATATGCTATAGCGGCCATTCCCATTTCTTGAAATAAATTCATTATTTCGTATTCTGAACGTCCGTCAATATTCTATTCATATATATCATCACCTGTATATATATTATTGGAATATTTATGGTGTTCTTCGAATAATAAATCAAGTGGAGTGTGTCGTGGATAATAGGGTTTATTTGATTTCGTCATTTTATTTTTTATCCGATTAATTTCTTGGTAATCGTCTTCTGATTGTATGGATGTTTGAATAGATTCATTATCATTTTCTTCTATAATATCAATTACTTTTCCTTTGTCTAGTTTGTCTAATTTATTTGCAATTAATTTTGAAATTTCATTTTCTGGGAATCTAACTTGTCTTGTTACAGGTTTAAAGATTGGTGTAGTTACTAATGAAAAAAGATGTTGAATTATTGGATTTTGTTGATTTAATATATTATTTTCATTAATGCTTAGTTTATCGTCAATATTGTCTACCTGTCTAGAAATTGTGTATAATAATTGACTTTGATAATTATTTTGTTCATATATTGATTTAATATCTTGTATAATTACTGGGTCTTTATCATTTCTATTGGTCCCGGTTTTAAAAGGTGTGACAATAATTTGTCTGTTAGGAGTATTTATTTTTAAATCCTTTAATGGTGGGTTTGATCTAATTTTATTACCATATACTTGTTCCCATAGTTGGCTTAAAGATGAACTTGTATTAATCGTTTTAAACGGATAATTGATGTTATTTGCTATTGAATATGTTTCAAACCATATAAAAATGGGATATTGGTTTCTTTTAGGTTCATACAATTGTACCAATTTTCTCTAATAATGTGGCCTTATCTTTAGGGAATGTGTTGAAATACCATAATCTTTTTTCTTTATTTTTTCTGAATAAAATTTTTCTTTAATATATTGTTTATCAATTTTAAATTCTTTAGTAATAATATTTATTGATTTAAAATCTGATTGAGTAAGTGATGTTGGATATATATTTTGTCTAGGTTCTGCTATTGGTGTCCTAAAATTGATTGAGATTTGATCTTGATTAATATTTTGATTAACACTTTCTTCATCCGATTCAGTACTAGGTTTACCAGTTCTAAATTCAGAGAAGGAAGCTCCGGAATTAAAAGGACTTATTCGTGGAGGAAGTGGTTCTCTATAAGATCCAAATTGTAATAAAATTTTTCCATCCGTTCTTTCTATAATTTTTGAAATACTTTTTTGTTCGAAGTGGTTGGGTAATATTAATTTGCCATTGATCAGGTATAGTAATATCTGACCATTTTAATTTTTTAGGGGCGTATATAGCTGATGGAGTATCTTTACTATGTACTGCTAATATAGTCGTTTCCCTTTTTCATCTTGTAATAAACATCTTGGATTAAACTCGGATGTTGATTGTTTAAAGTATATTCGGTATAATAATAGATAACCATGTCTTTTATTTTGGAATTTAATTTCAGATAAATGAATATTTAAAACTAAAGTGTTGAGTATAGTTGGGTCATGTAAACTCACTTGAAAATTTGGGGCGCAATTAAAGTAAATTGCTCCATTGCATAAATTTGATTGAACGACTCCTAATAAAGAATTTTCAAATTTTAATAATTTTCTATCTCTTAATAATATGAGAATAGGTGAGTCTATTTCTGTTCTGGATAAAGGTTTTATAGCTATTTGGATTAGTCCAAAATAAAGGTAATTAAATCCTTTTTGTTTATATTTGTCTAATGCTAGAGAAGATAAAAGCTTGATCTCTTCATATTCATTTTGAAGAGATAACGTCTGTTCATGTTCTTTTAATTGAATAAGCAGTTTTGAAATCAAAAGTGCCTATTTGATATATATGTTTTGGATTGACATGTGGTAGTTGATCTTGTATAATAGTCTACCTTAAGGAAGTGATTTAGACATAATTTCTCTTGAATTAATTGTTGTATGTGATGCAGATGTAGATGCTTGTTTAGATTTAAATAATTTTCTGATAGTAGAGGCCATGACTTCAAATTAAACTTAGACTCATTTAGGAAATAAACTATCTGAGTTTTATAGATTCACAAATAAGACTTACCAATGGTCTTATTACCTCTTCTAGGACTTGCAGCCAGGAGCATCAACCTTGCCAGTGACTCGAAAAAACTAATGTAGTGGTTATCCTATAAAGGTCTAGATTTTTAATTTGAGTTCACAGTATCTAAGGCATAGAAATTTTTTTATAGCTCTGATACCAAATTTATAAAGGATCAGAAAAATTTATAAAAGATCGGAAAAGCTTAAAACTTATTGTATTTAGAGAACTTAAGAGTTTTGAAAATACAAATGAAAACTTAAAACTTGAAAATACAAATAGAACTTAAGAGTTTTACAAATGAAAACTTAAAACTTAAAACTTGAAAATACAAATGAAAATTCGAAGATTTAAAGTTTATGAATTTGTAGAAAGGATTTTTAGAGAGAAGTTGATCGCTGAAATCACTCGTGTCCTTCTCCTTTAGAGAAAAGAGTTATTTATAGGAGGAGAATCGTTGAGTGTTTTGATACGTGTTGCTCCTTGAGTGGTGCCGACACTTGAGTGATTGTGTCTTGATACGTGTCGTTCCATAGTGGTGCCGACGCTTGAGTGTTTGTGTAAGTCTTCGTGTGGGTCCTGCTAACTTAAAACTTAAAACTTGAAAATACAAATGAAAATTCAAAGACTTAAAGTTTATGAATTTGTAGAAAGGATCTTTAGAGAGAAGTTGATCGGAAAAGGTTAAAACTTATTGTATTTAGAGAACTTAAGAGTTTTGAAAATACAAATGAAAACTTAAAACTTGAAAATACAAATAGAACTTAAGAGTTTTACAAATGAAAACTTAAAACTGAAAACTTGAAAATACTAATGAAAATTCTAAGACCTAAAGCTTATGAATTTGTAGAAAGGATTTTTAGAGAGAAGTTGATCGCTGAAATCACTCGTGTCCTTCTCCGTTAAAGAAAAGAGTTATTTATAGGAGGAGAATTGTTGAGTGTTTTGATCATTATATTTTCTTATAAACAAAAGGTATATATATATATATATATATATATATATTTGTGTTTCATTTATATCATAAACTTAATTAACTCAAAACATGCCAAATTTTTTTTTTTTTAACTCAAAAAATTTTTGAAAAAAATATTATCACTACCCAAACAAAACACATATAATAACAAAAAACATTATTTCATATCTTATCTTATATATATTAATTGAGAAGAGAGAAGGAGAGAAAGAGAGAAAATGAAGTGAAAAAAATTCTCTGTATCGATCAAAGAGGAATTTTAGGAATACCTCAATTAAATTAACCAATCAAAATATTTCATTTAATATTATGTGTCATGGTAGTAATTTCTAAAATTCTCATTAATTTCTTAACATAAGCCAACAAATACATGTTTTACAAATTTAAACCCAATTAAAACGAAATATTTTAATATTTTAAAATATTATATAACATAATATTTTAATGATTAATTATTAATGTGTATTTAGATGTCATATAATTGTATCTCCGTTATATTTGACAATATGATTGATACTACAATTTTTTTAATCACTTAATGGTTAATTATTGCCTTAATTAACGTTGAGTTTTGTTATAAACGTACAAATTTACAATTTGTTTTTAATTTTAACAGAAAAACACGGTAGGTTTATCGATAAAAAGTATATATCTAAAATACGGTGGGTTTATCGATAAAAAATAATATATCTAAAAGTTTCGAGAATTTCTCTTATAAGAAGATATATGAATCATTGATGTGTTTGCTATCACTCCAACTGTGGGAGCTTATAAGACTATCGACCGTCCATACAATTTGTCAATATTGGCGAAGTCCAAACAATTTATACCAAAGAGATTGAAAACTAAAACTCATGCTTGAATTTCGAAAATCATTTGTATTCGCATTTTTATTCTTTTTTGATTTTTTATTTATTTTAAAAGATTTTACATATATAATGCGATATTTTTTTGTTTTGGTTGAACTTTTAAATTTGTTTGCATTATCTTATTGGTCAAACTAATATTTGCCTTTTGATAAAGAAGTGGGAGAGAACCCATAATTTCAAACGTATTCGGTTTATACCAAAAATACTTACATGCAAGTCAAGTGTCATGCAAATTAAATTTTCCAATGTAATATATCTTTAACTATATTTGAGATGTACCATATAATTTTGCTATTATATTTTCTTCTATATACTAAAATATTTTTTTTATCAATTTTTGTTAATATTCTAATCATGCGTTTGACACATATCAAAATCTAGTATTAAATTAATTCTGAAAGCAAACTAACATTTTCCTACTTTTGATAAGTCGAGAAATATTGTGATGCCATTGCCACCTGTATTATACCAATTTTAAAAGGCCATTAAAACAAATTATATATGGGCTATTCTAAAAAATACTACATTTTTAAATGTTTGTTCCAAAAAAACCACTAATAGTTTTAGATTTCCAATAATAGCACAAATTCAATATAAAAATAATTCAAAATCTATTTTTAATGGGAGAAATCTAAATTTTTTTTTGGAAAAACGATTAGATTAAAGGCCCAATGGACTTAGTCGATTACAACCGGAGAATTTGGACCGCCGGCAATACGGTTAACATTTTGCAATACATAGAAAAGAAAGATAGATTTGCTCCGGGATGAGGCTTGCTCGACATCGTGAAGAAATCCATGAATATTTCTAATGGAATCCTTGAATAGGTTAATCAAAAGAGCTTCTTATAATCAGATTTTGAACCGACGTTGATACAGCCAAAGGATCGGGCTTGAATAGTAAAAAAGATGCGCCCAAAAGACATGGGCGATGGTTTTACCTATAAAGATTTTGAACAACTGAACTTCTCGCTCGTTCCTTGCAAAAGCCAAAGGACAGTGGAGAGGGGAAGCTAGGTTTCTCTTTAACCAGGAGTTCAGTAACTCCGGAAATAAATGACATCCTACTCCGAGAGTTATATGCGTCTAAGGTTAAGGCTGCAGTGTTTTCCATCCACCCGAAGAAAGCCCCCGGTCCGGATGGAATGACAGCACTTTTTTACCAAAAATTATGGCATATTATTGGCCCACAAGTGGTGGATATGGTCAAGAACTTCATGAGGTCGGGCATGTTGGACCCGAAAAATAATGAGGTTAATATTTATTTGATCCCAAAAACAGGGAGACCAAAAGGGATGAAGGAGTTCCGCCCAATAAGTCTGTGCAATGTAAGTTATAAGATAATCTCCAAAGTGTTATGTCAGAGACTGAAACGGTTCCTCCCGGCTTTGGTGTCAGAGACTCAATCGACTTTCGTAGCTGGCAGACAAATTTCTGATAATATCCTACTCGCTCAGAAAGCCTTCCATGCTCTCAATACAAATGGTACATGCAAAAGAGAGTTTATGGCAATCAAAACGGATATGAGTAAGACATATGACAGGGTTGAATGGTAATTCTTGGACGCCCTTATGCGTAAGATGGGTTTTGCAGGGACATGGATAACATGGATTATGGCGTGTGTAAATTTAGTATCTTATCGAGTATTACTGAATGGGGAACCGAAGGGAGCTATAACACCTTCCAGAGGATTACGGCAATGAGACCTTATCTCCTTGTATCTTTTCATCCTGTGTACCGAGGTCCTAATCGCAAACATTAGAGATGCCGAGAGAGTGGGGGGGGGGGGGGGAATAAGGGGAGTCAAGGTTGCCCCATCCTCTCCGCCTATTTCCCATTTTCTGTTTGCGGATGACAGTTTGTTTTTCTGTAAAGCGGTGGCAGTCCAATGTGACAGTATTCTCCAAGTCCTTAATACCTATGGTGACAACGAATAAATTTTGATAAATATGCTATAAACTTTGGGAAGGATATATCAGTAGATGTGAAAATGGAAATTAAAACGAGGATGAGGATCCCCATGGAGGGGGGGGGGGGGTCCAAAGCACAGGTTTTCGCCTATGTGCAGGACATGCTAAACCACCGCATTAACTGTTGGTCAGCTAAATTTTTCTCCAAGGGAGAAAAAGAAATTATGATCAAATCAGTATCACAAGCTATTCTGACATACGTGATGTCATGTTTTTTACTTCCAAAACGGTTCTGCCAAACACTTGCGAGTGCAGTAGCTAACTTCTGGTGGTGAACCAAATGTAAGTCAAAAGGTATGCATCGGGTAGCTTGGAAGAAGTTGTGTCTACCAAAGAAAGCAGAGGGAATTGGGTTTAAGTCTTTCGAAAAGTTTAATCATACTTTGATGGCTAAACAACTCTTCGATATACACATCCTTTTGATGCCAAGAAACCTTTCCTACAGATGGAAGAGTATATGGACCGCTAAATATCTGATCGATAAGGGGGCTAGACGCACCATTGGTAGTGGGTACCAAAATTTAGTGTGGAAAGACAAATGGGTTCCGGATCGAGATCCTCGTGCAGCCAGAAGTGTTATACTGGACCATAATCCTTACCTGAGGGTATCCGATCCTATTGATAGACATACCAAGTCATGGAGTTTGCCACGACTCTGGGAGTGTGTTAATCCAGAAGATATTCTGTTGATACTTAGTCTGCGGCCTACGACGACTTTAACTAACGATGGATTCTGTTGGCACTTCACCACCTTTGGTTTGTACACAGTTCGATCGGGATATGAGGTGCCTAGAACAAACTTTGATGCGGACACTCAGTTTCTGCTCCGATTGCCATCGACCAATCCACTAAAGGAACATATATGGAAATTGGCAACAACAAACAAGATATGTTATTTTTTTTGGCAATGTCTCTCTGGAGTCGTGGTGGTTAATGAACACCTTGCTCACATACACTTACAGATCGACAGGTGTTGTCCACGTTGTCCACACCCAGAGAAAACAATAAATCATGTCCTCTTTACCTGTCCTCCCGCTCTACAATGTTGGGCGATGTCAAATATCCCTAATATCCCGAGTATTTTTTCTTCCGATAATCTCTGGGCGATATGGATTATTTGTTATCACATATTCCTTACCGGACGAATATAGAGGAATTCGCTCGGGCCTTCCCATGGATTGCGTGGTATACATGAAAAGCGAGGAATGGTAAAGTTTTCAATAGTTCAGATAGGTCTCCAATTGACATCATAGGTATCGCCAGGAAGGAAGCAACAGAGTGGTTTATGGCTAACGACTCTGCGAGGGGGAAGCTACAAACATTCGGATGATGAGCCCTCCACAAGAGATGTCTACCGCAACCTTCACATGTTTTGTTTTACTGAATATATATCATAATATTATATTTTAAAATAACCAAAAGTTGAACACGAAATTAGACCCAAAAATGAAAGCCAACGAGACGAGACGGAATCGCCCATGGAGAAGAAGTTTCAGACCAGATGTTTCAGAATCTGATTTCTCTATATCAATAGCTAGATTATAAAAATCTGCAAAGACCTCTCTACATAATTGTCAGAGAGTCTGAGACTGATAGTCTTACGTTTTTGCTGATAATTTCCAGATGGTCTCGACTTCCCAAAACCCCTTTGCTTGCAGCTACATCATCGGTTTTTTGGTACCTCGCAGGTAGGAGCTGCTTTTGTCATTTGCTTTCTAGGTTTACATCATAATAAGCTGTCTCTTTGTGGTTACCATATATCTATCACTGTGCAAACAGTTTCCACAAGGCTTGCATTTACACTGTCCCAATGCCTATAGTGTCTCCGAGGCAAATCCTTTTTCGAATCATTCTACAAAATTGTCTAAACCGTTTTGAAATATGAGAAACGTTTTGTTGCGCTTCTCTATTGACGGTAAGTTTGAGAGTAAATAAAGCCTATTTTACAACTCATAAACTCGTGAGACAGACAGTGGCAATGTTGCAAACATTCACGGCTTAAGAATAAGGGTGGGTGCTTGGCTTGCGAGGTTTCTTAAAATTCTACACAACAGAAAAACAGCCATGGCAGGATCGTGTTCTTTCGATTATCGTCTTACATACAGTTATACTTCCATACATCTCGATTGTTACTAGAGAAGTTTTTACAGTATGTGCAGAGAAAGTTTTATTCGAAACTTGTTCAAAGTTTAAAACTGGAGTTTGGTGTAATCAGTGAACTCGCACTGGGACGAGTTTGAGAGGTACTTTCTTGACGATCGTAAGAGTACCAGCTTCTTCTGTATCGATGTCTCCGTGTGTCATCCCATCAGGCAACTTCCAATCGAAGAAATAAAGTAAGTTCAAAAGTCCCAATTCAACAGTTGCGATCCCCATCACCATCCCGGGACATATCCTTCGACCAGACCCAAATGGTAAGAGCTCAAAATGTTGTCCTCTATAGTCCACAGGGCTATCGATAAACCTCTCGGGGTTAAACTCTTCCGGGTTTGTCCAGAGTTTGGGATCTCTTCCTATCGCCCAAACGTTGACCAAGATCCGTCTCTTGGGAGGAATATCATAGCCTCGGACTTTGATGTGAGCCATTGTTTCCCTTGGGAGCAGAAGTGGCACTGCAGGGTGTAATCTGAATGTTTCCTTGATCACGAGGTTCAAGTAAGGAACTTTATTGATATCTTTTTCGGTGATTCTCACCTTATTGTTGCCAAGGCGGTCTCGGATCTCGCCTTGAACTTTCTTCATCAGTTTCGGGTTTTTAGCAAGCTCCGTCATTGCCCATATCATAGTGATGGCCCCTGTGTCTATCCCTGCAAGAAATATATTCTACCAAAAAACCGATAAAGTAAGTTAAAGTTTAGCTTCAATTTCAATGCAAATAGGTTTGAAGAAGTCTTGATTTACCGTGAGAAACCCCTTGATATGATCTATTGTGAGCTTTAAGGAATCATTTCTGCCTTGTTTATTGATCACATCCAACATTGAATCGATGATGTCTTCGTGATCTTTCGATCTTCCAGGACTCAAATGATCATCGATCACATGTTGAAACAGAGCATCGAGCTTGAAGAAACATCGTTGAGCCTCTTGTGTTGTCCTGAAAGCCAGTCAACAAGCCATCCAAGTCCGGCGACCGGGAAGAAATCAGAGCAAGTGAAACTAGCTAGGGCACTCTCAGCTTCGAACACGAGCTCTTCAATCTTGTCTTTATCGATAAACTTGCTCTCGTGGAAATTCTGTCCTAAGGCAACTCTAAACAGGATACTCGCGGTTAGCCAGAAAAGGGTTTTGCTCAAATGAACAGGAGATCGATCCGTCGCGGATTCCGACAGTTTCTTGACCAGAGAGTTACACTCTTCCTCTCTGATATATCCGAAAGACTGAACCTTTTTCAAACAGAAAAGCTCACGAACCATGAACTTACGCCGCTCTTTCCACTCTTCACCGTATGCCGTAAAACCGACATCTTTAAAACCCCGAGAGAGTAACCTCGTCCCGACAAGCTTAGGCCTGCTGCAACAGTCCAAATCATGAGTTCTAAGAACTTCTTCAGCTGCTTCTTTCGATGAGATTACAGTTACAGGGACAAAACCTAAGTAAAGAAGCATAACATGTCCGTATCTTTCGGCTAGACGTTGAAGTGACCTGTGAGGTAATTCTCCAACTTGGTGTAAGTTTCCGATGACCGGAATCGTAGGAGGGTTTGGAGGATGATTCCATTTAGATCGTTTGATCTTCTTGCCGACAAAGACTAACGAAACGAAGGTGATGAGAAAAAGACAGAGCATAGAGATTGCCATTCTTTTTTTTTTTTTTTTTGGGTTGGGTTACGGAGAAAATGAAATTGATATTGCTCTGTTTGTGAAAGGAAAAAAAGATAAGTGTGATTGTAAATCAGGGAAGCCAACAATCACACCGCTTACATTTAAGCGGTCGCCGAGGATATATATAATATGCTTATATAATTTATTTTCAAATTAATTAAATAAGTAATACTTTTTTTTTTTAATAGAAAATGCATGAAAAAAAATAGTTTTACATGGGCTAAGGTCGAGTGGCTAAGTAGCCTAATATCCAAATAAAAAAAACACATTTGAATCAATTACACATATCCAAAGGTCAATTTCATATTCTTCCAGATCAGTGTATCAACATGCAGATGAAGAGTTGCAGAAGTAGTGAGGAGGAGCCTGTTTGAAGGCAACAATGGAGTCATAGATCAGATCTAACTGATAATTTGATCGAGTTGAAGGAGAAGGATTATAGACGAACGAAGAGGAAGAACTTGCTGAAGGATGATTTAGCTTGAAAGCCACAGTTGCATCATCAGAGAAGCCAATGCTGGTTGTGAAGAACGAAGACTTGAGATTCGGTTCTTTATGATCAGACATGCTTCCTTGAGAATCGAACCTGGTGGCCTAAATATTTGTCGATGGATACGGTTGTTTCGTTCCAATCAAATGAGGTAGATTGAAGCTTGCCAAGATAGTCTGAGTAGCTTAGATTTAGCCTTGGAACTTGTCTGAGAGAGAGTTGCAAGGATTTGATTCCATTGCCTCGAAGATTGAAACCCCAATTTGAGGGCCAGAGGATTCGAGATCGCCCAGCTAAACGTAATAAAAAGAGATGGTTTCGACTCTCTGGATAAGATCAACACAGAACACAAACTGGATCAACAGGAAGGCCCCATGTGATCATTCTGTCTTTGGTGGGACATCGATTGAGCACCATCAACCAGTTCAAGAATCTATGTCGAGGAATATCACCAGAGAACCAAAAATCTCTATGCCAGGTAACATCCGGAACTCTAAAGCTTAGAAGATGATACATTTACATTTCCTAGCCACCATTCCAAAGAATCCACCTGATCATTAAGCTCAATAGATGAAAGATATGATTGAACATTAACCTGCTCCTCTGATCTAGCTGGAGGAAGAGACCATGAACCCGAAGTCCACAGCTCCACTAAGGTGGTACCATTAGTAATTCCAGTTCTTGAGGAGCCATCCAGAGATATGTAATTTGACAATTTACCAAATGGAGACCAGTTGTAGACTAATAGTAGCATCTTTTCCCATTCCCAGTTTTCATTCTAATCCAATGATAGATTAAATCTCTTAATAGAAACAACTGATTTGCTAGCCATGAATGTTTTTTCTTCAAATCAATAACCCATAACTTGTCACTGCTATCTTTCAGAACTTCCTTTATAAACCAAGATGACCAGATTGAGTATGCTTCGAAGAATAGGATCCAAATGAGTTTTAGCATAAATGATGTATTCCAGATTTGAAAGTCTCTGATTCTGGGTCCACCTTCTGATTTGGTTTTAGTAACTTTCTCCCAGGATACTCTAGCCGAAGCTCTATTTCTATGTTACCTTTCCATAAAAACTTGCCACAAAGAGAGTTGATTTCTTTCGTAACTCCTTTTGGCAGGATGAAGAAGTTTGACCAGAAGTTTGTTAAGCTAGTGAAAACCATATCTAGAAGTTGCTGCCTTCCTGCAAATGAGAGAGCCTTGAAAGCCAAAGAGTTAAGCTTGGTTTTGATTGCTTGCAAGAGGACTGCACAGTCAGCTATGGTAATTTTTTTTGTGCATAAATGAACTCCTAGGTATCTTACTGGCAAGGAGCCTTCTTTAAGACCAGTCTCATCTTTTATGATTTTTATTTTCTCAGGAGATAACCCAGCAGAGAAGAAGCTTGTTTGGACGTTCCGGAAAAGGTGAATATGTTGTTGTCCCACGTCAGTTAACGATTACATGAAGCACAAAAAAACAAAAGCATAAACTTATTTCAGAGATTTTAATTCGAATAACTCATAAAAATTCATAGAGATGTTGTTAAAAGGCATTGAAAGCGCTTGCAGTCAATTTATTCTCGATGATTTTCTTTGGTTTGACTCCATTCTTGTCTCTAGCTGATCGCACTAGTGACTCTAGTCTTTTTTCTCTTCTAAAATTAAAAACATAAACTTGCAAAACATTTATTATTAAATTTTTAACGAGATAGAAGTTGTAGAGGCGGTTTTGGCACCAACATTAAAATTCATGGTAAGTTGAAGAGTTCGGGGGAGAGGAGCGGAGAATTTAAGAAGATTAAAATAATTTTGGTTAAAGTAAAATTAAATAGCTTGCACATGTATCATTTCTATATGCTAATGTGTATTAATATTTTATTTTGATTGGTCTTTTTTTTTTATGAGGTGTCGTCTTATTAGGAAAAAAAAAATTATTTGTCAACTCCTTGAGAGACTCTAATATTTTTAGGGTGAGTTACTATAATAATCTTGGAATATATCAAAATGACTAAATTGAACCCCATTTTTATAAAATTACTAGAATATTTTTCGTACCTATTATACCCTTATAACCCTTTGTTAGGAAAAACGTATTTATAAAACTGTCATTACTATTTTTTTCCACGTCAGCAGAAGTTGCATTTAATTACAAAAAACTTGTCATTTAATTACGGAGGGTGCCACTAGAATTTTGGATCATAACAAGTCTCCACGATAAGTTTGCCACTAGAATTCGTCGGGCAGCAGATTTGTTTAGTGAACGTTAGATTTATTTTGCTACGACATGGTAGATATTTTTATGTTTGGCAGATTTAAAGTGTACGACAGATTTGTTTGGCAGACTTGTTAGTAATGATGGCAGATTTGTCGGACACTGGCAGAGTTATTGAGTTTATTGGTAGCAGATTGATACACAGAGTTTTAACTCTAAAATACCACTGCAAGTGCACATCAAGCGAAATAGTATTTAGGGATCGAATCCACGAGAACCAAGTGAAACGTTACGAATCTATATGAGTGAAATTAAGCTAAGATGGCAATATAAATGTTGATAGCAATAATAAATGAAAATAATAAATTAAACGGTGTGAAATCAATTAAAAACTAGCGTTAAGTCTAGGGCAATTCGCAGGAATTCAGAGATCATGAACCAGACAATTATTCAGGAAACGATAAAGCACAGTCTCAAACTCAAACATGAATGTATAATCAATCCACTTTCGTGGTATCAACTACTTTGTCTAGCAACCTAAGAATCTAAATTGTCGTTTGATCTTAAAATTCTAGACAAGCATTAACGAGCAGATTTGATATGTTCACAAATTGCCTTAACATCAGCTTTGGTTGGCTAAGGACAATTGCTCACCTATGTTTTATCAAGCAACCTATAACACTTTTGATGAATAGATTAAACCTAAAATCAGAGATTAAGTCAATTCAATCTAAGCAATAAGAACAACAATAGGTGAAGACAATATAAATCCCTATCTATGTCTGATTCAATGATTCATAAACTCTTTTGAAAACCCTAAACCTAACTATTAAACTACTCAAGCATGGAGATAATCAAAACAACAGAAGATGAAGAAAAACTCATAATAAATTAAAGGCATTCAGAAAAACTTCACAAAGGTGTAGAGTTAGAGATTCGTCTCCCCGATGCTTACAAATTGCAAAAAACCATAAATCTATGTAGATATGAAAGAGTATCCAAAGCTTAGCCTAAACAATGGCTCAAACTCGAATATATATATATATATATATATATATATATATAAACATTTTGGG
Organism: Pseudoturritis turrita; assembly: GCA_900406555.1. Lineage (NCBI taxonomy): Eukaryota > Viridiplantae > Streptophyta > Magnoliopsida > Brassicales > Brassicaceae > Pseudoturritis > Pseudoturritis turrita. The sequence goes on along the minus strand of OVBL01000291.1, from coordinate 491 downwards.
CGAAAATAAAAGGCAAAACCCAGTAAAAATAGGAAATTGAAAATTTCCTTTTTCTGGACGAAAATGCTTGGATCGATCGATCTGAATGCTTGATCGATCGATCTGAAGCTGAGCAGGTCGATCTGAAAAGTCTTGCGGTTTTGGATCGATTGATCTGAAGCTCATTGGTCGATCCAAAATGTCCCGGTGTTTTGGATCGATCGATCTAATCATGGATCAATCGATCCAGCCTCGTTTGTGCTCCTTTTGCTTCGTTTTACGCTCCTAATGCCTTAGGTTCCTTCCAAACGTGTTCCAATCCTGAAAAGACACTAAAACCATAGAAACGACTGGAAAAACCATTGAAAACATGGGTTAGAACGTGTAAAAACGCAATACATCAACTCCCCCAGACTTAGTATTTTGCTTGTCCTCAAGCAATCACCAAGTATAGAGTCGAAGTTTGAAAATCACGGGAACTCGCCTTCTCTTTAAAACGTTGTGATGACCAT